>JACEFZ010014681.1:425000-880256 GCA_014155875.1 Cepaea nemoralis | reverse complement strand
TTTCCAAAATCTTCCCTAAGATGTCCTACCCATTTAAGTCTACGAAGACTGAGCATGGAATAAACTGTCACACAAACTGATCTGTCCAATACTTCAGTATTTGTGATTTTGTCTTGCCATTAAATACCGAGAATTCTTCGCAGACACCACATATGAAAGCTGTTTAAATGTTTCTCTTGATGTGAGTAAGTTGTCCAAGTTTCACTGCCATAAAGAAGAGTACTAAGGACCATCATGCTTGATAGACAAGGACTTTTGTTTTGGCAGTAAGCTTCCTGTTCTCCCAGACTCTTTTTCTTAACCTGTTCATTGTTGTTGCTGCCTTACCAATCCGGATGTTGATTTCCTGATCTAGGGATAATCTGCTATTTACCACTGATCCTAGATATGTAAAATGGTCTACCATCTCTAGTTCGGCGTCGTCATTAAGATTGTGACATTAATCTGTGTCTTCTTTTTGCTAATTGTTAAACCAAATTCAGAAGAAGCATTGGAGAATGCAGATAGTAGACATTGCAATTCTTCCTCAGAGTGGGTCGTAACTGCAGCATCATCTGCAAAAAGCAACTATCTTATCAGTGCCCTCCTAATTTTGGTCTTGGCATTCAATCTCTGAGCATTGTAGAGGCCGCCATCTGAGGTATATACTACCATCCTGATCACGAAAGGCATATTTCAGTAGAAGTGAAAAGTATATTCCAAAGAGGGTGGTAGCTAGTACCACTTGCTGCTTAACTCCACTCTTGATTTCAAACTCTTCCGAAGTTGCACCATCAAACTTGATTATACCCTTCATGCCTGTGTGGAATGATTCCACAATGGACAGAAGAGTTGGTGGGCAGTCTTCTTTAGTGCCTTGAATAGACCCTCACGAATCACCAAATCAAATGCCTTTATGAGGTTGAGAGTGGATGATTCTGTTCACGGCATGTTTCTTGCATTTCTCGCAAGATCAATGGTAGACCGGTTCTGTCGAAAGCCACACTGTGATTTGGGGTAGACTTGATCTCCCAGGACTTGAAGTCTGCGCAGAACAATTCTGGCAAATATTTTTGCAACAATACACAGAAGTGAGATACCCCTATAGTTGTTGCAGTCGCTCCGATCGCCCTTGTTCTTGTACAGTGTTATGATGCTTGAATCTTTGAAATCCTGTGGTACTTGTCCTTCTCGCCAGCATAGCTCTATTAGCTGGTGGATCTGTAGAGTGAGAGTGTCTTGCCCACTCCTGATAACCTCTATTGGAATCCCATCCTTACCTGGAGCCTTGCCAGATGCAAGATCATTTATAGCAGACTTAACTTCTGTTATGGTGGGAAGTGTGTCCGGGTGGTCAAGAGTTGATAGATCCTCTATGGCGTTGAGGGCATCATCCGCTAATTTGGTTTCACTTGAGTAAAGTTCCAAATAGTGCTCTACCCATCTGTCCATCTGCTGCTTCTTATCAGTAATGATTTCTTCAGTTAAGGGTTTCTTTCAATGGTGCACGTCTTTTGATCACTGGACCACAGGCTTTCTTTATTCCTTCATACATGCTTCTGATGTTTCCCTTATCACTTGCGATTTGAATGGACTCACATAACTTGATCCAATAATCATTTGCACACTGCCTAGCACATCCTCGTTTGCCTTCGCTCATTCAGAGTGTTACGCGTTGGTCTTTCCTTGTTTCTTTAGAGAGCTTTCTTCTTCTTATCAATCAAGGGCCTTCAAACCAGTCCTGATATGATCCACAGTGCCGTAAACCCCTAGGGCAGTTTTATAAAGAGATTCCTTAATTTGACCTCTTTTTTCATTTACTGTACAATTTTCTGTGAAAGCGTCTTCAAGTTGCCGTTGAAACTGAAAGCACTTTTCAGGATTGTGAGTGTTAATAATATTAATCCTGGGGCTAGACAGACAAGAGGGAAATCATGGATGGCCTCAAAAATCAGAGGGGATTTAAAAACCGGGACAGACAGGGTTTTGGGGGGCATCTTGGAGAACATTAGGCGGAAATTTTTGGGGAAAGCAAACCCAGGGGAAAAATTTAAGGGAAGAAATTTTTAAAAGTGGCGGGGTTGCACAAAAATTGATTTCTTTGGGGGAAAGGCCTTTTTGGTTTTTGTTGGGCTCTTCTTGGAAAACAGGATTGAAACCCGGGAGGGGGAAAGCCCGAAAATGGGAAATGGGGGGAAAAGGGGAACAAACGCGTTTTGGGAAATTTGGGGGGGGGGGAAGCCTTAATTTTCAAAGGGCCCTTGGGAAAAACCGGTTTTTGGGGAAAAGATTTAAAAAGGGATTTTAAAAGAATGGTTGAATTAACGGGGGGCAAAATTGGTTTTTAAACATAATTTTTTAAAATTATTATTAGGAATAAGAAAAAATTTGGAAATTTTATTTTTTTTGGTTTTCTGGGGAGGGAACCCTTTTTTTTAAACCAAAATTTTTTGGTGGCCCCAAAAAATTTTTTTTTGCAGGTGAAGGGGGTAAGGGAAAAAGAAAAGGGGAAAATTCTTTTTTTTGTAAAACAAAATTTTGGTTTTTTTAAAAATTCCTTAAAATTTTGAAGTTTTTTAAAATTTTAACCTTTTTTTTGGGTGGGGGAAAAATTTTGACTTGATAAGGCCAATTTGTTTTTGGTAAATGGTTAAGGGGGGAATTTAATTAGGAAATTTATTTTAAAGTTCGTGGGGTTAAAAACTTATTTGAATTAATTTTTTTTGGGGTTGAGTTTTTCCCCCAAGAAAATTTTCCCCAAGGGGGATTTCTAAAATTTTGCTTATAGTGGGATTAATAATGCCCGCTTTTAACATTCCCTTTTTTTGGTAAGGGGACACTGGTTTTACCCAGGGTTTCCCCAAAATTTTCCTTTTTGGGTTTTCCCCTAAAATAAAAAAAATTTCCCTGATGTTTTTACCCTTTTAAAATTTAAGGATTAAACAAAAAAAATTTTTAAAAAACGGATCTGCCCATCTTTTTTGTGTTTTGTCCCATTAAACCGGGGGTTTCCCCTTGCAGACACCGCATATGAAAGCTGTTTAAATGTTTCTCTTGATGTGAGTAAGTTGTCCAAGTTTCACTGCCATAAAGAAGAGTACTAAGAACCATAGGCTTGATAGACAAGGACTTTTGTTTTGGCAGTAAGCTTCCTGTTCTCCCAGACTCTTTTTCTTAACCTGTTCATTGTTGTTGCTGCCTTACCAGTCCGGATGTTGATTTCCTGATCTAGGGATAATCTGCTATTTACCACTGATCCTAGATATGTAAAATGGTCTACCATCTCTAGTTCGGCGTCGTCAATAAAGATTGTGACATAATCTGTGTCTTCTTTTTGCTAATTGTTAAACCAAATTCAGAAGAAGCATTGGAGAATGCAGATAGTAGACATTGCAATTCTTCCTCAGAGTGGGTCGTAACTGCAGCATCATCTGCAAAAAGCAACTATCTTATCAGTGCCCTCCTAATTTTGGTCTTGGCATTCAATCTCTGAGCATTGTAGAGGCCGCCATCTGAGGTATATACTACCATCCTGATCACGAAAGGCATATTTCAGTAGAAGTGAAAAGTATATTCCAAAGAGGGTGGTAGCTAGTACACTTGCTGCTTAACTCCACTCTTGATTTCAAACTCTTCCGAAGTTGCACCATCAAACTTGATTATACCCTTCATGCCTGTGTGGAATGATTCCACAATGGACAGAAGAGTTGGTGGGCAGTTTTCTTTAGTGCCTTGAATAGACCCTCACGAATCACCAAATCAAATGCCTTTATGAGGTTGAGAGTGGATGATTCTGTTCACGGCATTTTTCTTGCATTTCTCGCAAGATCAATGGTAGACCGGTTCTGTCGAAAGCCACACTGTGATTTGGGGTAGACTTGATCTCCCAGGACTTGAAGTCTGCGCAGAACAATTCTGGCAAATATTTTTGCAACAATACACAGAAGTGAGATACCCCTATAGTTGTTGCAGTCGCTCCGATCGCCCTTGTTCTTGTACAGTGTTATGATGCTTGAATCTTTGAAATCCTGTGGTACTTGTCCTTCTCGCCAGCATAGCTCTATTAGCTGGTGGATCTGTAGAGTGAGAGTGTCTTGCCCACTCCTGATAACCTCTATTGGAATCCCATCCTTACCTGGAGCCTTGCCAGATGCAAGATCATTTATAGCAGACTTAACTTCTGTTATGGTGGGAAGTGTGTCCGGGTGGTCAAGAGTTGATAGATCCTCTATGGCGTTGAGGGCATCATCCGCTAATTTGGTTTCACTTGAGTAAAGCTCCAAATAGTGCTCTACCCATCTGTCCATCTGCTGCTTCTTATCAGTGATGATTTCTTCAGTTAAGGGTTTCTTTCAATGGTGCACGTCTTTTGATCACTGGACCACAGGCTTTCTTTATTCCTTCATACATGCTTCTGATGTTTCCCTTATCACTTGCGATTTGAATGGACTCACATAACTTGATCCAATAATCATTTGCACACTGCCTAGCACATCCTCGTTTGCCTTCGCTCATTCAGAGTGTTACGCGTTGGTCTTTCCTTGTTTCTTTAGAGAGCTTTCTTCTTCTTATCAATCAAGGGCTGCAAACCAGTCCTGATATGATCCACAGTGCCGTAAACCCTTAGGGCAGTTTTATAAAGAGTTTCCTTAATTTGACCTCTCTTTTCATTTACTGTACAATTTTCTGGTGTATCAGTGAAAGCGTCTTCAAGTTGCCGTTGAAACTGAAAGCACTTTTCAAGATTGTGAGTGTTAATAATATTAATCCTGGGGCTAGACAGACAAGAGTTAAATCATGGATGGCTCAGTCGGAGGATACGATCAGACAGGTGTGCATCTTGGAGAACATTAGACGAGGAGAGGAGTGGGTCAGAGTGCCAGCGGAGCAGTCGGACTTGTGCAAAGTTATAATAACATTGAGCCGGGGTGCAGGGATTGGCTAGCAGGGACCTCGGAAGTGGAAATCCAGCATCTAATTCAGGACAATGCTCACTCGGGTGATATGATTATCTACACAGATGGTTCGGTGTCAAGAAGTGAGAGAAGTGGCTGGGGGGTTCATAGCCAAAGCTAATGGTCGACGTTTGGTGTCGGAGAGCCTGGCATATGATACCACAACATCCAACTTAAGAATGGAGGTGGAGGCAGTCACTGCGGCTCTCCGCTGGACACGACACACACACACACAAAAAAAAAAATTTTTTTTTTAAAAAAAAAGGGGAAAGGGGGGGGCGGGGGCTTTTTCGGGGGGGTTAAAAAACCAAAACCAAAAACCCCCGGGGAAAAAATTTTGGGGGGGGAAAAAAAAAAAAAAATAAAAAAAAAAAAGCCAAAAAAATTTAAAAAAAGAAAAAATTTTTAAATTGAAAAAAAAAAGGGGTTTTTTTAAAAAAATTTAAAACCCCCCAAAAACCCCAAAACCCCCCCCCCCCGGTTTGGAAAAAAACCCCGAGGGGCCCCAAAAAAGGGGGAAAAAAATTTTTAAAAACCCCAAAAAAATTTTTAAAAGGGGGGGAAAAAAAAACCCGGCGGCCCCCCCCGGGGGGGGAAAAAAAAGGGGGGGGGGGGGCCGGGGGGGAAACCCGATTCCCGGGGGGGGAAAAAAAAAGGGGGCCTTTAAAAAAAAAAAAACCGGATGGACCCCTTTTCCCAAAAAATCAAATTGGGTTTTTTTAAAAAACCCCCCCCCCCCAAAAACCCCCGGGGGGGAACCCAAAAAGGGGCTTCCCCGGGAAAAAAACCAAAAAAGGGGAAAATTTTTGGGGTTTCAAAAAAAAAAAAAAAATTTTAAAACCAAAAAAAAGGCCCCCCCTTTTTTTTTTATTTCCCCCCCCGGGGAAAAAAGGGGGGAAAAAAAAAAAACCCCCGGGGCCCCCCCGGGGGGAAACCCCCCCAAAAAAAAAAAACCCCAAAAAACCCCAAAAAAAAATTTGGTTTTTCCCCCGGGGGGGGAAAAAAAAAAAAAAAAGGGGGGGGGGGAAAAAAAAAAAATTTTTTGGGGAAAAAAAGGGAAAAAATTTTTTAAAAGGAAAACCCCCAAAAAAAAAATAAAAAAAAAAGGGGGAAAAAAGGTTTTCCCCGGCCCAAAAAGGGAAAACCCCCCTTTCCCCCGGGCCCCAAAAAAAAAAAGGGCCCCCGGGGGAAAAAAAAATTTTTTTTCCCAGGGGGGAGGGAAAAAAAAGGACGGAAAAATTCCCAAAAAAAATTTTTTGGGGGGGGGGGGGGGGGGAAATAGGAAAAAAAAAGGGAAAAAAAAGGGGGGCCTTTAAAAAATTTTTTTAAAAAAAAAAAAGGGGGCCCCCAAAAAAGGGGGGTTTTTTTAAAAAAAAAAAAAAGGAAAACCCTTTTAAAATTTTAAAAAAAAATTTTAAAAACCCCCCCCTTTGGGGAAAAAAGGAAAAATTTTAAAAAAAAAGGAAAACAATTTTTGGGTTAAAAAAAAAAAAATTTAAAAATTTTTTAAAAAAACCCCCGGGGGAAAAATTTTAAAAAAAAAATTTTCCCCTTTGGGGGGGGAAAAATTTTTTAAAAAAAAAAGGGGGGGGAAAAAAAAGGGGAACCCCCAAAAAACCCCAAAAAATTCCCAAAAAAAAAAAAAAAAAAACCCCAAAAAAACCCCCTTTTTTTTTGAAAGAAAAAAAGGGAAAAAAAGTTTAAAAAAATTAAGAGGGGCCAAAAAAAAATTTAAACAAAAAAAACAATTTTAAAAAAAAACCCCTTCCAAAAAAAGGGGGAAAAAAATTAAAAAACCCCCCCAAAAAAAACCCCCCGGGGGGAAGGGTTTTAAAAATCCCAAAAAACCCCCGGGAAAAATTTTAAAAGGGGGCCCCGGGGGGACCCCAAAAAGGGAATTTTTAAAAAACCCCCCCCCCCTTTTTAAAAAATTTTTGGGCCCCCAAAAAAGGGAAAAAAAAAAAAAAGAGAGACTGGAAGACTGCAGGATTAGAAAAAAGATTCAACAGCACTCGCAGAGCTAGGGCTATGATCACATGGACCAGAGAGGAGAGAGACTGGAAGACTGGCAGGATTAGAATAGATTCATCTTGATTAACAAGCCGTCCGACCCACATACTTTCTACTCGAGATCATGGCACACTACAACTACACCTGACCTGGCTTTTCATTCATCAGACCTGGAGTGGAGCATTCAACGAATTGTTGTTAAACAACTTGTTGGCAGTGACCATCGACCAGTCTTTCTAACAGTAGAAAATGAGCTTGTAAGTGAAAGCAGCACCCTCTCGAGGTGGAACTACAAGAAAACAGACTGCGCAATATAAAAGAATCGCATCAGCATACTGGTTAGAAACCTGAACCCTGAGTAATACATAAATAAAGTAGTTGAATAGTTTGGGAAATGCATACTACAGGCAGCGCGAGAAATGGTACCAAGAGGAGTCCGTAAACAATATAAACCCTACTGGCGTGTGAACTGGAACAGTTGCATAATGATATGAAAGTGTGTAGAAATCAAGCAGAGGCCACACCCAGCCAAGAGCACCACAATAAATTCCAGCAAGCAAAAGCCAAATATCAAAGCAAGCTGCAGGCTGGACGGAAAAGCTGGCAGGAGAAAACGGAGTCTCTGAACTTTGAAAGAAAAACAAGGAAATTGTGGAAGCTAATAAAACAACTTAACGATGAGGGCACAGGGAGAAACTCAAAAATTGCACTACATAAAGATGGAAACATCTTATCAAGAAAGGAAGCAGCTGACCATTTTGCGGACTCATTCGTACAAGATAACAATATCAAAATTAGTCCAGAGAAACGGCAACATACAGGACTCAAGGAAAAAGTACATGAGGTTCTAAAGGCACCCATCACAATAAGCGAACTGGAGCTAGCCATATCAAATCTGAAAATGAGAAAGTCACCAGTGGTATGGTGGTAATGGTATCTCCAATGAAATGGTCAGGAACCTAGGAACAGAGACCAAAGCAAAGCTGTTGCAGATCTTCAATAATCTTAGGCAGTATTCCACAAGCCTGGAGAGAAGCAATCATGATACCCCTCCTAAAATCAGGGAAAGATAGTTCCATTGCCTCTAGCTACAGACCAATTAGCCTCGTCAGGTGTCTCTGCAAAACACAGGAGCGCATCATCAATCACAGACAGCAGTGGTACATTGAAAGTAAAAACATCCTTGTGTCACGGCAGGCTGGCTTTAGGCAGTGCTACTCTACGGAAGATCAGACAACCTACCTCTCTTAAGAAATTTAGGATGCATTCCAAGAGAAGAAGCTGGTGCTTGCGGCATGAAATAGATCTGACCTTTGACAATGTCTGGAAAGAAGGTCTGATGAAGAAACTGAGAAACTGCAAAGTCAATGGAAGTTCCATTAAGCGGTTTAGACTTGTTTCTGCTAGTTCTGTTGGATTTTGAGCTTATCCTGATTTTGTGGAAGAATCTGATGTACGTGACTCAAGTGCGTCTTTTAGAGCCGAGTGTGCCTATCCATTTGCGTAACTGACGGTGTTAGATTTGTTTATACTATATGTGTTGTTGTTTGAGCTCGTGCTGATACCGTGATAATTAGTTTGTGCCTCAACTGCACTGCTGAGACCGTGATCATCTGTTTGTGCCTCAACTGCATTTTCCAGAGCCGATTCTGAATGATCCAATTGCGTAACTGATTGTTTCTGCTATTTCTGTTTAGTTTGAGCTCGTGCTGTGAGTTTTGTGCCTCAACTGCTTCTTCCAGAGTCGAATTGATCCTGTTGCGTAACGGAACGAGTTAGACTTCTTTTTCTTCTTTCTTTCGCTTGAAATATGTCTATAACTGCAATTCACACAGCGGTCCATAGATATTATCTTCCACTGTCGTCTCTCTAGGCCAAAAGGTTTGCCTAGATATGTTATATTTTGAGCAGTCTTGGAGCATGTGCTGTGCTGTCTGCGATGCCAATCCACACAAATCTTGAATCTTGTTTACATGTGGTTGCGTCCTGTTCTGAGGCGCAGAATAATGACTTGTTCTGGTCTGTACATAACGTGGTAGTCATCTTGAGCAGGTTTTGGTGACTTTCTGACTAATTTCATCATTCTTGTCTTTTGGTGGCTGTTCTTCTTTGGCTCCTTCCTTAGCCAATTGATCAGCTATTTCTCGTGCTGAATCCGTATTTATGCCTGAACTCCTTCTTCCAGAGCCATCTCTTCAGTTGGACTTTGAGATCGTGGTGAAGCGTAGTCTGTTTGTGCCGCAATGCATCTTACAGATCCAGTTGCCTAAACGCTTGTGTAAGCTCTGTTTCTGTTGGAGTTTGAATTCATCTGTAAGCATCATTTATTTGTGTGCTTATTACAGAGGCGATTCTGCCTCATCCATTTGCGTAACTGATCGTGTTAGAATTGTTTCTGCTGGTTCTGTTGAAGTTTGAGCTCTTGCTGATTCTGTGGAATCTGTGCCCCAACTGCTTCTTCCAGAGTCGATTCTGCCTGATTCAATTGCGTAACAGAACGTGTTTGACTTGTTTTTGCTCATGCAGATCATGTTTGTGCCTAACATGCCGATTTGAGATGATTATGCCTCATCCATTCGCATAAAATATATTCTGCTGGTTTGAGATTGTCTGTTGATGCCTCAACTGCTTCATTTCAGAGCCTATTCTACCCGATCCATTAAGCGGGTTCGGGTTAGACTTGTTTCTGCTAGTTCTGTTGGATCTTGTGGAAGAATCTTCTATTTGCTCATAAAGTGCTTCTTTTAGAGCTGAGCGTGCATAATCATTTGCGTAACTGATGTTATACTTGTTTATGCTATGAGCACGTGGCAGGTTAAAGAGGGGCAAATCATGGATGGGTCGGGCGGAAGATGTCGTCAGACAGGTCTGCAGTCTTTTAAGGGCACTTTATCACACTCGACTCGCGGTGCAGAGAGCAGAACCCTGCCACTGTCAACGCGCTCATCTATGAACACTCAGATAGCCCCGAAGTACTCCTTATACATATGGATCTGTTGTAAACTAGCAGAGAAGTGCGTGGGCATTTACAGCCAGTTCACCTTCAAGAATCCAGTTGATGCCCACTCTGTGACCACGAGCAGCATGCCGATGGAGGTTATGGCAGTTACACAGGCTTTCATATGGCTGGAATCACAGCATTATACCAACGTATGTGTACTAAAGTGATTCAATGAGCATGATTCAGAAGGTCGAAGCTAGCACGGTTGGTGGGTACCCTAAACTGCGGTCGACATACAAAGAAAGTAAAAAACAGGTAAAGCTAAAAGAGCAAACCATATTCCCTTAACAATCGGAACTTGGAATGTACGCACCCTACTTGACAGAGATGGAGCGTCGGGTCCAGAGAGACGAACAGCACTGATTGGGAGAGAGCTGGGCAGGTACAACATCGACATTGCAGCCTTGAGCGAGACACGACTTGCAGAAGAAGGCCAAATCTGTGAAATAGGTGCCAGCTTTTTTGCAGTGGAAAGACGAAGAAGGAAAGACGTCAATCTGGTCTAGGATTTGCCATTAAGTCGACCCTGGTCGGCAAACTAGCTGGATTTCCAAAGGCTATAAACGACAGCCTCATGACCATTAAATTGCCTCTGCTGAATGGAAGGAAGCATGCAACCAACTATGACCAATGAAGATGATGTCAAGAATAAGTTCTATGAGGACCTGCACAATCTGTTCCCAAAGGAGACAAACTTATACTTCTTGGGGATTTCAATGCCAGAGCAGGCACGGACACCACCTCTTGGAGTGGCATTATTGGAAAGCACGGAGTCGGAAATTGTAACAGCCAGACATGTGCCGAACACGATTTGCCGTCTCCCCATGACAGGACATCGTGGATGCACCCTCGATCGAAACACTGGCACCTCATTGACTATGTCATCGTCAGGAGGAGTGACAGACAAGTTGATCGGGTGACAAAATCCATGTGTGGTGCCGAATGTTGGACAGACCATCGAATCATTATCTCGAAAATAAACATTCACATCAAACCGCGGCGTCCTCAAGGGGTGAAAATGCAAAAAAAAAACTAAATGTCACCTGCCTAAACAACAAGAAAATGCAGCTGTCGTTTGAAATTATGCTGGAAGACCGCCTCAAGCCCAATGCTGCAGCTAAACAGGATACAGAAACAGAGTTGGAGAGCTCTAAAGGACATAATTTACAACACTGCTATGGAAATCCTGGTCCCAACCCCCCGAAAGCATAAAGACTGGTTTGATGAAAATTCCGAAGACATCAACCAATCGCTGGCCGAGAAACATCTTCTCATCAAGGCACATTTGAATGACCCGAAGTCAACATAAAAAAAGATGCCTTCAAGAACATTCAGAGAGTAGTGCAGCAGAAACTTCGGCACATGCGGGACTCCTGGTTGAGCAGCAAAGCTGATGAAATTCAAGGCTTTGTTGACAGGCATGATATGAAAAACATCTACGACTCACTGAAAGCGGTCTATGGTCCTACATCACCAGGCACAGCTCCCCTCCTCAGTGCAGATGTGGTAACATTGGTCACCGATAAGAAAGACATCCTTCAGCGCTGGGCAGAACATTTCAGCAACATCTTAAATGCAACTTCCTTCTTCGATGAAGAAATCATCAACTGCCTTCCTCAAGTTCCCATCAATGATACACTTGATGACATGCCAACCATAGTGGAAGTAAACCATGCCACAAGATTTCAAGGACGCGTCAAGAGTCTACCTTTACAAACGAAAAGGAAACCGCCAATCCTGAGACAACCACCGAGGCATCTCCTTGCTTTTAATTGCAGGAAAGACACTCGCCGAATTCTTCTCAATCGCCTCACGGCCCATCTCGATCAAGGTCTTCTTTCCGAGAGCCAATGTGGCTTCAGAAAAGAACGTGGAACTGAATTTGAACGTGAACGTGGATATGATTTTCGCTGCAAGGCAGCTGCAAGAGAAATGTCAGGAACAGAACTGCGAAATGTTCTCCACTTTCATTGACCTTACCAAGGCTTTTGATACAGTCAGTAGGGAAGATTATTGCAAAATATGGCTGTCCAAAGTTTGTCCAAATAGTGCCGCTATTTCATGATGGCATGCAGGCAAGAGTACAGGAAAATGGTGAACTGTCTGAGACCTTTCCTGTCACTAATGGGGTGAAACAAGGATGTGTCCTGGCACCAACACTGTTCAGCCTCATGTTTTCAGCTATGTTGACGAATGCCTTCGAGAACAACGACGTTGGAATAGACATCAACTACTGCATGGATGGAAAGTTATTCAATCTCAGAAGGCTGAAAGCTAAAACCAAAATTGATAGCGACAACGTCAGAGAGCTCCTGTTTGCTGATGATTGCGCACTATAAGGCGGACATGCAACATGATGTTTCAGCTTTCTAACATGCCTGTGCCAACTTTGGGCTCAATATCAATTTGGAGAAAACTAGTTATGTACCAGCCAGCTCCAGGGAATAATCACACGGTGCCGAATATCAAAATGAATGGTCATAGTCTAAGTGTTGTGGACAAATTCACCTACCTTAGCAGCACTGTGTTACAAGCTGCCACAATTGATGATGAAGTGAATGCAAGAATCTCCAAGGCCAGCACGGCCTTTGGCAGACTGTACAAGAATGTATGGGACAGAAATGGAATAAGCCTGCAAACAAAGCTGAAAGTCTACAAAGCAGTTGTATTATCCACACTGCTATATGCTTGTGAAACCTGGACTGTTTATCAGCGACACGCTAGGAAATTAAACCACTTCCACACAGTCTGCCTTAGGAAGCTTTACCTGACGCATACGTCAGCTACGTATTCGTTTTACAGAGGCAATCCGACATGAATCAGGTGAAGGACACACAATTATAAGATACCCCATATGAAAAACCCAACCGGCTTCTTAGGATATCAAACTGTATGTGTCAGATCAAGGCCTTTTTCTACCCAGCAGGCCTTGCAACGACGCTAGCAAGTCTAGGTCGTCCAATAGTTTCACAAGATTCGAACACCTGACCTGTCCATCATTGGGTGACACCTCTATTTTTAGAAGTGATGCCACATTCCTGACATTCCGATGCTCTCTAGCGCAGGCACTTTTAGAACAATAGAGTAGTGATATGCAGCTGGGGTAATGAACTGAGGTGCGCAAATGCGACAGAGATTGATCTCCGCGGAAAACAAACGTCTCATTCATTCATAGCTGACACGGTTCCTCTTGCGATCCCTCTTATTGGTTTTCCACTTCATCCGAAGTTGATGGTTCATCAGGAACTGTATGACGACTCAAAATGTCGGCGCCTACGTTCTTTTTCCCAGGAACGTATTCGATTTAGAATGAGTATGGATGCAACAGCAGCGACCATCGCATGAGTCTTGCGTTCACATTCCGTGATGATGCCAACAAGGGTTGGTGATCACATTGCACTGTAAAATATTTACCATACAGGTATGCCTGAAATTTTTCCACTGCCCAGGCACTCACGCTCAATCATCAAGTAGTTCCGCTCAGCTGCATTCAATTTCCTGCTTGTATAAGCTACAGTGTTCATCTCCTTTCCTCTTGAGTAAGACGGCCCTTACCCCTATATTACTCGCGTCTGTGCGAAGCACGGACGAACGGTCGAGTTCTGGTAGATGGTAGGGTCGGTTTGGCTTGTTTGAGAGCTGTAAAAGCTTTCTCACAATCAGCAGACCTTATGACTTTCTCTGGATTCCCCTTTTTGATAAGATCCGTTAAGGGTGCAGACAGAGTGTTGAAGTCTTCTTCTTCTTCTTTGTGTTCATCCGCAGTGTTGTTTTTTTTCCAGATGTGATTGCGTTGCACACTTGAGTCAAATCCCTCAGGCCAACACATCCGACTTTTAGCATGCTGTTTTGACCAGGTTAGCTTTCCTGAGAGACTCTCACTTTTGTGGTACCGTCCACATGCCAGCTGGTCAAGTTGGAACAGTCGTCACCCGTCAAGGGAAGACAGGGACAGTCCATAGCATTTTCCGCCATCCAGGGTGGCTTCCATAATTGCAGGGCCGACACATAGCGCCCTGGTGCTGGGCTACCCGAGGGAATCGTCATCACGTCGTGCTTTAAATCCTCACAAGAAAACATCGGCCGTCCCCGCACAAACCAGACCGGTCTGCAGATAGTATCCACTCAGCGAGTTTTTGTTTCGGACGTGTGCTTTGTCGCTGTGCCCATCAGAGCTGTTCCAGGCACGACGGACATTCAGAGTCAGAGCTGTTTCGAACAAGAGCGGCATTCGGAAACGCAAGTTGTGCATTTTTGAAACATTGAATTACAATCATTAAACCAAGAGATAATGTTAAAATTTCCTGTAAGGATCATTTAAATCCCATTTGATCTAAGAATGAATCAGTCCAGATAGCCACTGTGCTTAACCACAAGTTCTTCCTAACAATGTCTCTGAGTTACACCACGGGCTTTCCTTATAGTTCAAGGGAAATCAATTCAGTTCATTAATGTTGGTGGTGAGATGGTAATGCTGGCTTATGGGAAGACCCCAAGAAACACTGAACACTAGATTCTCTGGAAGCTATTAAGTAGGCAGCTCCTCTGTGAACCGTTTTGCATCAAGATAAGAACCTATAGTATTTTTGAAATAACTGATTCGAGGACCACTTGACGTAATGCAAGAATACCCAATGTTCTCCAGCTGATCATTGGCATTTGTTCTAGTTTTGTCCCTCCTTCACTCAACAACCTGTCCATCCATGTGATAAGGTTGCGATAGATCTGCGATAAGTTTGTGATAGATCTGCAATGGATCTGTGATAAATCTACTATAGATCTGCAATAATCTGCTACAGATCTACAATAATCTGCGAACACTGTCTTCCTCACCTATTGTGAATAAACATATTTATATATGTTCAACTGATGATAGTTCTCCAGTTGAAAAGAATGGAAATGGCTACAGATAGAAGTGATAGACAGAAGAAGATTCAGGAAGTTCCTACAAGTTAAGAGCTACAGTGTCTCTTCTTTGTACAGGCATCAGCAATTCATCTGGCAAGCTACATCTTCTTTTGTTCTTGTGCATAGTAATCTGTTTGAGCTGATGTTCTCACAGAGGACATAGACACGAGAATGACAAAGCTAGCAGATGAGTGATGGAGAGTTCATGAAGGAATGCACCCAGCAAGATCTGATCCTGAACAGCGATGGTACAGGGCAGGGTGATTATATGCATATCATTCATATAAACTCATGTTATCAAATCAGAGTTGTCTGTTTAGTCTGCTTATAGTATATTCCGATTTGAATGCCTTCATTCACGATCAATTATTTTGAAAACTGTCTGTTGCATTCGTTATGAAATTTTCCCAGCCGTCTTATATTTACCCCCACCCAAGGAGTATGTCTTTGATAGGTCCAAAAACAACTTAAATCATCAAAAGCGGCGACATTCCTTTGATGTTTTGCTGAACAACTAGTGATTTCTCGCTAACAAAGTTATGTTTACAGTAATTGGAGACCTGCCAATTCAGATGACACACTCACTTCTCCTCACTTCCTCATCCTACACTATTAACGAGTCGGATTCTCTCAAGGTATTCCGTCAGGTCACTCATCAGTCAAGCTTTCAAGTCTAGCTATAACAAAGTATCCTCTGACACTTCTCATGGGTAGTAGCAGTCAAACTCGTTTTCAATATCTGTAGCTGTAAAGTATTGAGGTCTTAAACTCATATACTCCCTAAGCTTTCTCTCGTCATCGTCTGTATAGGTCGGTTTAATTGCTT
The DNA here is from genome assembly GCA_014155875.1 of Cepaea nemoralis. Classification (NCBI taxonomy): domain Eukaryota; kingdom Metazoa; phylum Mollusca; class Gastropoda; order Stylommatophora; family Helicidae; genus Cepaea; species Cepaea nemoralis. The sequence continues at coordinate 864,577 of JACEFZ010014681.1, read as the reverse complement.
TAATTCGTTTACTCCTATTTGTTGTTCGTGTCGTTACTGCGTCCGTCTGCTCACTATTTTCTGTATAAGTAACATATCTCTTATACCTTCCTTCCTCGTCTTCAGAAGATTCACTAATGATGGTTCCCTCAACAGGCTTATTATAGTTGACTGCAGACATGGCAATAATATCCCTATGGTCGGCACTAGAACGTCTGACCTTCTTCTTATTTATACCTCCATCTTTCATGCTCCGTTTTGGGATAATATCAATGTCTCTATCTGAGGAAGCTAGATAACCATCAGTAGTACCTACATTGACTACCAGACTAGTTGCATTTCTATCCTTAATACTTTTTCTAACCTGTCTTCTGACATCTTTGGTCTTTGTCTGTCTATCTTTCTTAATTTCAACAGTGTCTCCTTTTTCTAATTTCACATGAGGAGTTTCTACAATTTCCAGTAACTCGGTTTGACTTCCCTTCGTTATCTTGCTGGCTGGTTGTACCTGGGTTTTCTTTTCCACGGTATCAATTTGTGTCTGTGTGTTATTATCTACCACTTCAATCATCTGAGTCTGTGTCTCTCTTTCCTGTCTGTCCCTAAAAACTGCAAACACCTTCTGACCACTTGAGGTTTTATTGACCTGATCTTCTCTTTTACTCAACCTTGCAACTGAATGTCTCAACCGTCTGATCTCGAACCACTGATTTCGCAATGTTCTCACCTCTTCATTATTAGATGGCCAGTTCCATCGTTTCTTACAAAAATTCTTTCTCTGATAAGCATTGACTTCTGGTTTGTTATGTTGTTTCTCCACATATCTCTGTGTCTTTGCCACGTCAGATTTAATATTTATACAGTTTATATCACGACTGCGGTACTTTCTGTCACTGTTATACAGCGGCTGTCTATTATTTGGACACGGTCTATAAAAGTGTACTTCCTGCCCACCGTTATAGCAAGACTTGGCCTTAGCGTAGTGGTTTTATATTGGTTATTTGGATTGAAACTCCGACCATGTCGACCTCTATTATATGTATATAATATACTTATCCTATTCCGTCTCCAGCTATTTCTATTTTGCCTCCCATTAACATGATTATGTGTGTTTGCCTGAGCGCGCCTGTTGCCGCAAAACGTATAACTATGTCCATTCTGTCCGCAATTCCAACAGACCATATTTGTCTCTCTTATAAGATTTCTCATTTGTCTTCCTCTATCGTAAGTTCTTTCATTACTCCCCTGCAATGTCTGTATTTCTCCTCTTCTTCTCCATCCATACCTTGCTTGTCCTATTTCCATAGGTTCCTCCATTCTGTCTTCTCTATTGCTTCCTATTTCCCTTCCTACTCTTAATCTGAACCTCCTTCTCAAACTTTCTTCTTGTATGGCTCATCCTCATATATATCCACAGTCTCATAAGCTTGAATTTAAGTCCATCCGACTTTATTACGTCAAGAAATATTCCAACCAGCATTCTTTCTACCTCTTCCCCTTGCACATTCTGTCCTAGAAATGCCTCCTCAGCTAGGTTAATTAGCCTGTCACTATATAGTTGAACACTTTCACCATTGTCTTGTCTAGACTGTCTCAATACTGAAAATGCGTGTTGGGTATCTGTGATCTCTGCGTATTTGTGTGCTAAGTCATCCTTAAAATGTTCCCAAGTCTCATCTACCCCAGCTTCTAATTTTCTCCTAAAATGGTCCGATACTGGCGTTACACTTGTCTGGTAAGCAAACTTTTTCTTCTCTTCATCTGTCGCTTCTACCGTTTCTCTATAGCTACAATCCATTTTTTGAAACATCTGGCCTGCCCACTGAATTTCTCAATATCAATACCTGTGTTCTGTTGCTTCAAGGCAGTGTCCAACTTGGATATGGCTCTCCCTACCCCATTCAATACCTGCCCCAATGATATGTCTTCTTGTTCCATTCTAAGTTAATAGTATAATGCAAAATTATAATTTATATGTCAAATTTATAGGTCAAATTGCAATTTTTCTTAATTAATTAATTAAATATCGTTCAATACATTACTTCCGTTGCGTTATCCGTCCAGATTCGTTTCTGTCTCGTAGATGTTGTCCTCTCCAACAAGTTTTAAACAAACGACCAAAGCGGTTCGTCTTCCAACGATTTAAGAGCAGCTCATTCTTGACAGCTGGTTCTCGAACGATTAAAGAGCAGCTCGACCGATTATTGTGCAGGACTGGTAGGTACAGCAATCAGCGACCCTGGTTGGCCCCTTGGATTCAGCGAAAAACGACAGCAGCAATTAGCGACCCTGGTTGGCCCCTTGGATTCAGCGAAAAACGACAGCAGCAATTAGCGACCCTGGTTGGCCCCTTGGATTCAGCGAAAAACGACAGCAGCAATTAGCAACCTCTGGTTGGCCCCTTGGATTCAGCGAGCAGTACTGTGCGATAACGATCAGACTGCTGTGTAGCAATGATTCAGCCATGAATGCAGAACATCGGTCTTGGTTAGGCTCTCCAGACAACCGACAGTACTGAGCAGCTTCTTAAAACAAACGATAGTACTGGACTTGAGCAAGCTTCTTGACCTTCACACAGGCCTATGTTACAAGGATTCAGCAGCCTGAGAAATCACAACAACTACCCCTGGCCGGTATAACATGTAATAAATAAACAACGAGAATGTTGTGGCAACAGCATCCATTTTCAGGCGCGTTCAACAAAAGTCTTCAATTGTGCCAAGGTTATTTCTTTCTCCACAACAACCCTGGGTTTTCAGAATCCGACGTCGAGGCACTAGTCTGGTAAGCAAACGTTTTCTTCTCTTCATCTGTCGCTTCTCTGTCCTTTAACAGAGCGACAGGACACAGAAGCAACTGCATGCAACTGAATGGAGGCCAAGCAGTAGTTAGTTGAGAATGTCCAAGTTGTCATCTGGTATCAAAATAAATACATAGAATACAAATGCAGACAACGTTCTGTTGGCATGAGATCTTGGTGGTCACTAATATGGTTTCTGCCCTCCTACCTCTTCGTCAGCGCGTGAGCGTCCCTAACTACCTAACTACCGGGGTGCTCACACGTGCATCAACCACTAGACCCTTTCCCTTTGCACGCCATGCCACCTAACCAAACCCCATGACAGATCCACTCTGTTATAGAAGGCATAGAAATAGAAGACTATGTTTCAACTATGTAAGAGTGGGATACTGGAATTGTCGTAGTGCCAGACAGAGAGGTCAAATACAGACAAAATACAGATACCCTGGGTTACGCCCTACTGGGCAGAAGACACATGGACAAGGTCTGCTGGTGAAGGAAGGGTGAAGCATGTGGTACTTGATTCCCAGTGGAATCACAGTCCAGAGTATACAAATGGAGATTGGTGGCTTAAGCTGGAACATCATAAATGTATATGCCACAGTGGACTGTTTTGTCAGAAAGGAACACTGGGACTGGCTTGAGGAACTGGAGGAATTACCAGGTGATAGGCTACTCATAGGCTACTTCAATGCGAGGAACAGAGATTGGGACAGTAGTGGAGAAAACCGACAGGCCCTTGCGGATGCTATGGTGGACTCTGATGTGGTCTGCATCAATGATGAATAGCAATGAGGCCTCGCGATGCAGACACAGCTATTGACTTGGCACTTGTCTCCCAGTCATCAGTCCTTGATGTAAAGTGGACTGTTTTGAATGACCATGCTTAGTTCTGATCTCTAAACCCAGGAATGTTAAGGCTGGGAGAGCGCGCAAGACCTTCCGGTATGAGTGGACCGACAGCCTTCTTGGACGCCTCAGACAGGGGGAATGCAACAGGACTGTTAAAACTCCTTTTTTGCAGCCCCCCATGGTAGACCCCAGAAGTAGACCATGCTTGGAAAGCAAAGAGAGCTGCAGTGAAGCAGCTAAGGAAAGTGAGACTGACACCCCGAAGCTCACGAGAGGAAGTGAACACAACGAAAAATGTCAAGAAAGACAAGGTGGAGGTTTTCAAGCGCTGTGCTGCAGAGGCAAAAACGCAAAGTGGGAATGTTTCATGAAAGAAATTTGAGGTGATAAAACACTGCGAAAATTCTGCAAACGGCACAGGCAAATGCAAAGAAAACATCGGCCAGTGGGAACAATTTATAGAGAAGATGGTGCGCGCGTGACAACAGACAAAGAGAAAATGGAGGCATTTCTCCAGAGATTTTTAGAGCAGACACCAGGGATGCAGTTAGAGAGGAGTTATCTGGCACCACGAAGAATACCAGGGCCCGATGGGGTCAGGCAGCGCCACATGAAGGGTTTGAGCTATGCAGACCTGGAGGAGATGACCGACTGCTTTAACCAGAGCATTAGGACAGCATCAGTACAGCAGGATTGGGTGCACAGCTATCTCATCCCTCTCCAAAACTATTTAGGGATCATTCAAAGCTTAGCGGCTTTAGAATCATCACCCTTAAAATTACACTTGGGAAGGTATTAGAGAAGATAGTCGCTGTCAAGCTGCAAGAGTTTTTGGAAAGGGGGAAGCTTCTTCCAAGAGGCCTGGGGAGCTACAGGCCAGGAAAAGATACCTGGTCAAATGCAGCCACTTTTACCTTTGACGTTTATGAGGGGTTCTAGAGTAGACAGGAAACGATGGCGGCAGCGCTTGATCTCGAGGATGCGTACAATAGTTCGATATGATATTTTGATGATCGCACTGATGGAGAAGGGGTCAATCCTTTGTTGGTGAACTGGATAGCAGCCGTTCTGCATTCTCGTCTGGTTGCTCTCCGTCTGGGTGCATGGACCTCAGAGCCACATATTTTAACCCCGGGACTGCCACAGGGATCTGCAATCTCACCGGTGCTCTTTAACGTGTATATGAGCAAGATTTGCAAACCTAGAAGCACCAGGAGTTGGAAGAATTTGCAGATAATATTCTTGCATATAGGCAGTGGAGAGATAGGGAGCAAACAGCCCAGGAGTTACAGGCGACAGTAGATAAAGTGATTGACTGTTGCACAGACATGAGTGCTGTCATCGACCCGGAAAAGGCGGCTGTTTTGTGGTGCTCTCTGGACAACAGGATTGAGAGAGCTGATGTCCCAAGCCTCTCGATAGATGGTAGAAATGTCAGCAAAGAGAACAAACTGAAGTATCTGGGGATCACATTTGACAGGAGCCTATCCTTCAAGGACCATGTGGAGACGGTTGTGACAAGATCTCAAAAGGGACTCAGTGAGCTATGGCTGCAATGGACACAGAGCAGAGAATGCTTTTCACACTATACCAGCACTTGATTATTGATTAGGACTGCTAACTGTCTCAGAGAGTCAGCTGGACGAAGCTATGCGGGTCATTCTGGGATGCACTAGAGACACGCCAGTAGTGTGTATGCGTTACATCCTTGGTCTGTCGACTATTGCTGGTAGGCTCAAGGTGATGCAGGTGAAGGCAGTTAAGGGAACGCAGTTAAGGGTCAGCGACACATCATTGGCACCTGTCAAGACGATAGTTTGTGCTTTAAAAAGGTATATTAACCTTTACCTATGGCGGTAGCGAATTTGACTGGTAAGGCCAATTTGCGCTGTAAATGTCCGTTCACAGTGGGTGCTTGTGAACACATGGTCATTTCCACCATCATGCACCATCTTACGTCTCAAACGCTCGGTGTGTGACTTATCTGCAATAATTTTCTCCTTTGTCTTTATTCCATTTCTGATGTTTGCCCTCCATGCAACAAGTTCAGCGGCGACTTGCTCTCAATGTGCATTATCAGTGCCTGTATCAATCTTTGTATCGTAGGGGCCGACCCTGAGATCTCTTACCCATCTGTAATTCACCAAAAAAGATGTCCTTTGGTATTCTACAATCATCCATCCTCCTAAGATGTCCTACCCATCTAAGTCTACGAAGACTGAGCATGGAATAAACTGTCACACAAACTGATCTGTCCAATACTTCAGTATTTGTGATTTTGTCTTGCCACTTAATACCAAGAATTCTTCGCAGACACCGCATATGAAAGCTGTTTAAATGTTTCTCTTGGTGTGAGTAAGTTGTCCAAGTTTCACTGCCATAAAGAAGAGTAAGGACATAGGCTTGATAGACAAGGACTTTTGTTTTGGCAGTAAGCTTCCTGTTCTCCCAGACTCTTTTTCTTAACCTGTTCATTGTTGTTGCTGCCTTACCAATCCGGATGTTGATTTCCTGATCTAGGATAATCTGCTATTTACCACTGATCCTAGATATGTAAAATGGTCTACCATCTCTAGTTCGGCGTCGTCAATAAAGATTGATGGTACCCATTGTGCACCTTGTGACATAATCTGTGTCTTCTTTTTGCTAATTGTTAAACCAAATTCAGAAGAAGCATTGGAGAATGCAGATAGTAGACATTCTTCCTCAGAGTGGGTCGTAACTGCAGCATCATCTGCAAAAAGCAACTATCTTATCAGTGCCCTCCTAATTTTGGTCTTGGCATTCAATCTCTGAGCATTGTAGAGGCCGCCATCTGAGGTATATACCACAATCCTGATCACGAAAGGCATATTTCAGTAGAAGTGAAAAGTATATTCCAAAGAGGGTGGTAGCTATTACACTTGCTGCTTAACTCCACTCTTGATTTCAAACTCTTCCGAAGTTGCACCATCAAACTTGATTATACCCTTCATGCCTGTGTGGAATGATTCCACAATGGGCAGAAGAGTTGGTGGGCAGTCAATTTTCTTTAGTGCCTTGAATAGACCCTCACGACTCACCAAATCAAATGCCTTTGTGAGGTTGATGAAGGCAATAAACAGTGGATGATTCTGTTCACGGCATTTTTCTTGCATTTCTCGGTAGACCGGTTCTGTCGAAAGCCACACTGTGATTTGGGGTAGACTTGATCTCCCAGGACTTGAACAATTCTGGCAAATATTTTTGCAACAATACACAGAAGTGAGATACCCCTATAGTTGTTGCAGTCGCTCCGATCGCCCTTGTTCTTGTACAGTGTTATGATGCTTGAATCTTTGAAATCCTGTGGTACTTGTCCTTCTCGCCAGCATAGCTCTATTAGCTGGTGGATCTGTAGAGTGAGAGTGTCTTGCCCACTCCTGATAACCTCTATTGGAATCCCATCCTTACCTGGAGCCTTGCCAGATGCAAGATCATTTATAGCAGACTTAACTTCTGTTATGGTGGGAAGTGTGTCCAGGTGGTCAAGAGTTGATAGATCCTCTATGGCGTTGAGGGCATCATCCGCTAATTTGGTTTCACTTGAGTAAAGCTCCAAATAGTGCTCTACCCATCTGTCCATCTGCTGCTTCTTATCAGTGATGATTTCTTCAGTTAAGGGTTTCTTTCAATGGTGCACGTCTTTTGATCACTGGACCACAGGCTTTCTTTATTCCTTCATACATGCTTCTGATGTTTCCCTTATCACTTGCGATTTGAATGGACTCACATAACTTGATCCAATAATAATTTGCACACTTCCTAGCACACCCTCGTTTGCCTTCGCTCATTCAGAGTGTTACGCGTTGGTCTTTCCTTGTTTCTTTAGAGAGCTTTCTTCTTATTATCAATCAAGGGCTGCAAACCAGTCCTGATATGATCCACAGTGCCGTAAACCCCTAGGGCAGTTTTATAAAGAGTTTCCTTAATTTGACCTCTCTTTTCATTTACTGTACAATTTTCTGGTGTATCAGTGAAAGCGTCTTCAAGTTGCTGTTGAAACTGAAAGCACTTTTCAGGATTGTGAGTGTTAATAATATTAATCCTAGGGCTAGACAGACAAGAGGGAAATCATGGATGGCTCAGTCGGAGGATACGATCAGACAGGTGTGCATCTTGGAGAACATTAAGCGAGGAGAGGAGTGCCAGCGGAGCAGTCAGACTTGTGCAAAGTTATAATAACATTGAGCCGGGGTACAGGGATTGGCTAGCAGGGACCTCGGAAGTGGAAATCCAGCATCTAATTCAGGACAATGCTCACTCGGGTGATATGATTACACAGATGGTTCGGTGTCAAGAAGTGAGAGAAGTGGCTGGGGGTGTCAAAGACTCGACCGCATCCCCTTCGCCAGGAAGAGCAGTCAATCATGAAGAGACCAGGAGGGGATACGGTGCCCGAGGGAAGGGCATGGGAGATGAGGTAATAAGAGTTGGGTGACCATTCCCTCATGAGACACGCAGGCGGTGTTCAGAGAGTTAGCACTCTAATCACGATAACATCACGCCTCGTGGTAGCCACAGAGAAGTTGAGTATACACTCAACGTACCACGTCTGCCATCAGCGTGCCATGTGAGGCAACACGCACCAAGGTGAAGGTCAATCCCCGTGGTGTGTGAGGAAGGAATAAAAGATTGGCAGACGGCCGGACGGACTTGTAGTGTACACCTCGTTAGCGTAGCGATAGGGGTATTTGTGTTTATTTGTGTAGAAAGTTAGCATAGGGGTAGCAGCTCGTGATAGATAATACTGTGGCTGTATGTTGTGTGTTTCAATAGCGACTGTTCACTGCTTGTAGCGAGCCAACGGCAATAAATGTACCATTTAATTTCCTCGCACACGACTTGCAAGTTTTCTTGTATGGTGTGCCAGAAGTACCCGATGATGCCTGTCAGTTGAGTTGTTGACAGGCAAGGGTAATTGTGGTGTCAGAAGTGAAGCTTGAACGTAAGTTCAAGCTAATCCACTCATCCACGGGCTCTGGACTAGGGTTTAATTTTTGTAGTGACGGTAATTTGTGCAAACAAGTGCAATTTGCGGGCTAGAAATATGCCTATCGTGACGAAATATAGTGTTTAATTGTGTGTATTTAGTGAAATCATGTATTCTGCAAAGCTGTAAGTATTAATATTCTTGTTTTCTTATATTTATTTATGTATTTACCAATTTATTCTTGAATAAGCACCAAACATGATTCAGGGCGGAGCGATACACCGCCAGCCGACAATATCGATTTTTGGAAGCTAAAAATAGCACTGTGCTGTAAATAGCGCTGTGACGTGGAGTGATTGACAAACAGTTGGTCTGCGTCATTAGCATAAAGCAATCGAGTGTGTACAAGATCGTGTAACGGATGCCCGCCTGAATCTGTGCTTTATATCGGTTATTATTTATTTATTTGAATTACTAAATGAATATATTTATTTATTTAAACATTATTATGTTATTTTTATTCATTTAAAAGCAGTTATTCATATTTTTGGTTCTACTTTCTCTTTGTTTACCGTCACGAAGGAACTATTTTTTGCCAAGCAGATGACTTGGCTGCACAACGCTTACAGAAATTAACTAGGTTAGTAACGAAAGGCAATTACTGTTAGAACAAAGACAGGACATTGACATTAAATTTAATTAATACATATTCTAGTTGTTCGTGAGTCTGTCATTGTCTAAGTCATTGTCCTTAGTTGTCGAGTAAATCATATCGTGCAGTAGGAGTGTTTACTGCTGCCCTGCATATCAGAGGGCGAGCAATAAAAGCTGAGTACTTACGCCGGTGTGCCAAATATAGTGTCCTACTTACGAAACGTGTCTCCACCCAAAGGTACCAAACAAGGTGACCAGTGTCAACGGAGCTTACGTTCCCTGATTCTCGGGAACATTAAGTTGAGTATACCTATATTTTTGGCATGCATTGTGATTAATAGTGCATCTCTTTTTCAGCGTGTGATACACTAGCATATTTTTGTGCTCTGATTTTCCAACATAGAAATTTTGTTCAGCATAGAAACTAAAAATACAATTGAGAGTCCTCGACGAGGAACAAATATAGAACATCAGAGATAAATAGGTAAATAAACAAATCAGTGTAGGTAAACGCTAGCCAATTACCAGATAACATGGCGACTTTAAGTGACTTTATAAAAGATGGTAAAGAGCTACAATACACAGGTAAAGAGCTACAACAATTTGCTGATCAGAAATTTAAAGAAGCAAAAGATGCTGAGACAGCTGAACGTATAAGAAAAGAGAATGCAGAAAGAGACGAACGCGCACGAGAAAGAGAACAAGAAAGACAGCATCAAAAAGAGATGGCACAACTAGCTGAGATAACAAAACAAAAACAGCTAGAAGATGACAAACAGATTAAGCAAAAAGAATTAGAAATTAAACAACAACAGTTATAACATGATAAGACAGTTAAACAACAACAGTTAGAACATGATAAGGAGATGAAACAGAAGCAGTTAGATCAGGAGAAAGAAATAAGACAAAGGGAATTAGATCTAAAGCAAAAAGAAATAGATGTTAAGGAAAAACAAATTCAAGTAGAATCAGAGACACAGTTAAAGATGAAAAGCATGGATGTAGACTCACACGCAGAGATCTCTGCCACTAAATTAAGAAGTCAACAAGAAGAAAATAAGTTCAACAAATACAAAAATATTATCAAACCATACTGTAAAGATGACTCCATATCAGCCTGGACAGAGAATGTAGAGTATCAATTTAAATATCACCAAGTTCCTTTAGATATGTGGGCTCCTATTTACATGAAGAATCTAAGTGGTGAGCCCCTTAAAGTAATAGAGTCTATTCCTATTAAACTCAGATCTAGCTATCAATACATCCATGATAGGATTATGCAGCACTTTTTACTTGATGCCCCTGGGTATCAGGTTCAGTTCTCAAATTTAAAACCTAAACCTAGTGAAACTTTTATAGATTATTTTTCAAATGTGCAGAGTGTACTAAACAGGTGGCTTAAAGCAGCTAACATAGGTAAAGACTTTGATAGATTAAAAAACCTAATAGCTATGGACAAGGTTATATCTACTATACCTTCTCCTTTTGCTAAGTTTTTGCAGCAGTCAGACATTGAGAACACCGAGCAGTTCGAAAAAAAAGGCTCAGCATATTTTTCTTCTAACAGAGAGATCTTTAAGACCTCAAGTGACTCTGAAATAGTTTCCTTTGTGAAAGACCAACCCAAAAACTATCAGAGCAACAGAAAACCTTTTCAGAAATATGAGCAGAAAGACAGAAAAGTGTCAAAATGTATTTATTGTCAACAGATGCATGACACTTATTCTATGTGCGACAAATCGCCGAACTATCCGGCGCATCTTGAAAATGTTATCAAGAAGCAACAAAATAAAAGATCGGCATACAGGCGGGCAATCAAATGTTTTTTTTTGTTCCTGCTATGGCCATTATTCTAATAAGTGCCTTGGCCGCCAACGTATGAAAGCTAACAATGCTATTTTGATTGACACCTCTTCAGATAGTGGTAGTGAGGATGAGTGTGAGGTTGAAAATGAAGATGAGGTTGACTTGCCTTTCAACCAAGCTGAAGATGTGTGTGGTGCAAACGATATGTTAAGCTTTGACAGCTGTGAACGATGTCACCAGTTCCATGCAGACGGAAAACTAGAGTGTGGACATACAGTACCGTTCTCATCTGAGAATGTAAACGCGGCACTAGCCTCCAGAGGCAATTTGGTGTTCCACAATGCAATGGTCAATAATGTACCATGCCAATGTTTGCTGGATAGTGGCAGCACCCTTATTGGTCTTAGAAAGGAATTGGTGAGTCCAGATGATTATACAGGTGACTCTGTCAAATGCCGAACCTTTTCGGGTAACATTGAAATTTACCCTTTGGCCAAAGCCCGTATTAACACTCCTTTCCTTTCTGGTACCTTTACTTGTGCAATACTTGACAACCCTTGTACTGATTTAATTTTGGGTTGCTTACCCCAATTGAAACAATGTACTAGCGATGAAATAGCTGCATGGGAAAAATTAAATGCAGCTAATGCAACAACCAGAGCAGACGCTATAAAACATCAAGACACACTACAAGATGATAGACTACTGTTGCCATCACCAACTAGCACGGATGATACCACCAGACAAAAATTTATAGAACAGCAGAAAGCTGATCCTAGTGTGTCTCCATATTTAAAATTATTGAAAGAAAGAGCCAAAGTGACAAAGAACGCATCATGGTTTTTTAGACTTAATAATGGCATTCTTACTAGGTATTATACAACTGGTAACCATGAGATTTAGCAAACGGTGTTACCTGTACAACACCGCCTAACTGTGCTAAAGATTGCACATGAGTCACCGTTTGCTGGTCACCTTGCATGCGACAAAACCAGGGCCAGAATTCAGACTCATTTTTATTGGCCAGGTTTTTGCAATGATATAAAATTATTTTGTCGTTCTTGTAATGTCTGTCAACAATTAGTACGTAAGGGTAAACATCCTACAGCTGAAGTACAACCTTCTACACTGGCGTCTAGGCCATTTGAGACTGTGGCGGTAGATATTGTTGGACCCCTGAATCAGGTGTCCAGCAAAGGAAATCGCTTCATATTAACGATGGTCGACCTATGTTCAAGGTGGGTTGAGGCAGTAACTTTGAAATACATCACCTCCAAAGACGTTGCCAATGTATTTCTACACCTGTTCTCACGATTCGGATTTCCACGTACCATCTTATCCGATCGTGGAACTCAATTCATATCGGCTGCAACGCAAGCCCTTACAAAAATGTTAGGGATTAAACAGCATTTTACAACAGCATACCATCCAGCCAGCAATGGGATAGTAGAGAAAATTAACGGAGATCTTAAGCATACGCTGGATAAGGTAACTGCAGAAAACCCAGCTGATTGGGATACACTGTTACCAACAGTGCTGTTCGCCTATCGGGAGATTCCCCATTCAAGCACGGGTTTCTCACCGTTTGAATTAGTGTACGGGGCTAACCCACGTGGACCCCTAACCATTTATCATCAGGTAATAACTAATTCCATTGAAATTCCCACCCCAAAAACACCTTATGAAATGGTGACAGAAACACGAGATAAAATCATGAAATCGTGTATCATAGCTAAGGCAGCTTTGGAGAGGAAGGGTCAAATCTACCGCCAATACGCAAACAAAGGTGCGAGAACAATTGATCTTGAACCAGATCAAGACATACTTCTGTTACTTCCAGACAAACGAAATTTATTATTGACCTCATGGCAAGGGCCATTCAAGGTGGTACGTAAAATTTCAGATGTTGACTATGAAATATCGATAAACGGACACTTAAAGATATTCCATGTCAACATGTTGAAACCTTACTTTTCACGACAAGAGACAGAAGTAGAGACAGACGAACACAGTGCACCCACACCTAGTGATCAGACGACAGACATACACAACGCAACTACACTAGTTAGCGAGACTGGCAAATCCGACGAGATCCATACACCTAATGAGCTTACAGAATACGCACTTAGCACCACCACCGTACTGAATCAGGTTGACGACGACAGAATGGAACTACCTGTTCCTATTGTAGACAAAACTGCGACATTAGATAGCATACGGATAGAACAGGGACTAACAGACGGTCAACGACGACAATTAATAGAATTAGTGACGGAGTATAAAGACATATTTTCTGACATTCCAGGTAGGACGGACAGAATCGAGCACTCCATTCTTCTTTCGGACTCTAAGCCTATCAAATGCAGGCCGTACTCTATCCCACTCAGCTATAGAGAAAATCTAAATAAGGAAATTCTTAATTTAGAAGCTAGTGGGATCATCCAGAAATCTACATCTGAGTACTCCTTTCCAATCGTCCTAGTTAAGAAAAAAGACTCCACAATTCGTCTGTGTGTGGACTATAGAAAGCTCAACAACGTCACTAAGATCGACGCAGAACCAATTCCTTCCTGCGAAGATCTTATTCTTGACATGTCCACCTCCAAAATCTTTTCTAAATTAGATCTTACTAAGGGATATTGGCAGGTCTCTATGCAGATTCAATCCATTCATCTTACTGCTTTTTCAACACCTTTAGGACTTTACGAGTGGCGTTTTCTTCCTTTCGGACTTCGAAACGCTCCTGCCACTTTCGTACGCTTAACTAGAGATCTACTGCATGGAGTGACGAATACAGTGACGTATATAGATGATATATGTGTACATACAGATAACTGGACAACACACTTACTGAAACTAAGACATGTCTTCGATAGGTTGCGACTCTTCGGTCTCACTGTCAAACCGAGCAAAGTCGAATTGGGCCTAAAAGAAATTGATTTTTTGGGTCATGTCATTTCACAAGGTCAACTAAAAACTGACAATAGAATTATTACCAAAATTATGAACCTGACCATGCCTACAACAAAGAAGCAGGTCAGAAGCCTTTTGGGGTTAGTAAATTACTATAGCAAATTCATACCAAATTTAGCTGAAATTACAAGTGTATTTTCAAATGTTTTAAAAGCATCTGTAAAATTAGATGTCAAAGATGCATTATTAATTTCTGCATTGTCAAAATTGAAAATCCTGTTTAGTAATGTACCAATCCTCCGCTTGCCTAATCCTAAGCTCGTTTATTATCTTAGGACAGATGCCAGCAGAATCTCCATCGCTGCAGTACTAGGCCAGTTTTATGATGGCATCTTCCATCCGATTTGCTACGTGAGCCGTAAGATCACACCTGCTGAGTCCAGATATTCCATATCAGAGTTGGAAGCCCTAAGCGTCATCTATGCGGTGAGGAAGCTGCATCGATTTCTAGCGGGTGTTCACTTCGTTGTTCAGACTGACAACTCCCCAATCACGGTCATACAAAGTGGTGTGCATCGGAATGACCGTATATACAGGTGGTCGCTAATACTACAAAACTATACTTTTAGTATAGAGCATATTAAGGGTAAGGACAACATTCTGGCTGATACCCTTAGTCGACCATCTGAGGTAGAAATACCGGAGATTCCACATTAGAGTGTAGAGTAGTAGATGTTAAATTAGTACATTAGAATATTCTATGTGAAATATTTGACAAATACATAGACATTATGTGCTGAACTATGTACTAAGAACAGTGAACTACCATGTGTCCGTAGACATCAAAAGAAGAACTGTGCTCCGTGAACAAATATATCACCGTGTGAACTGGGACAGCTCGTTATATACTAAGCTCCATATGTGTTCCGGTGAATCATCCGTGTTAAGCAGAGAAAAACAGTGTCAGAACATTACATAAATACAGACACGAAAATACTGGTCTACGACACAAGCGAACTCTACAGGTGCGATACCCTTAGGACACAAGTATAACTGTGTAATGTATTTAATATACCCAGGACAAGTGCGAATATATAGTATGCCAATGAAAGCAATTTCTGAACATTAGGGCAACGACTAACCTGAGGTATTTAAATACCATGTATATATATACTTATTGTGATATGTATTATAACGTTTTAATATAGTGATAAATTATAGGTAGATTAGGTCACTTTAATTTACATTTAGATTTAGACAATATAATAGTTTTCATTGTTTTTACGTAGTTTAGATAGATCATTAATTTACCCACTTACGTAGTTTAAAAGTAGATTAGGATAGTAATTTAAACGTAACAACAGCTAATTATAAACTAGGATAAAAAAGTTTAAATAGTAATAGTACCATTTAGTTTATTACATTTCATTTTATTTCATTTCATTTAAGTTCATTCCATCTTAATGAACCAGTCCATTTAACAAACTTATTCATTTAGTATTATGATTAGTTTACACCATAATCGGATAAAAAGGATTATACAAATAAACATACATCATTTACACCATTTACAGTAAGAATATCAATCATATATTGTTTTCATTTAAAAACATTACTTATAATTTTGTTATATTTCACATTACCCATGTTAGAAAGGTACATAATTTATTACATTTCACATTACCCATTTCATAAAGGTACATAACTCATCTCACATCAATTTCATCTTAATTAGTTAGATTACATCCCTTAGATTAGATAAATATCAGGATTAATGTGGCTAAATAGATTAAAATAGGGAACACATTAAATACATATTTATAGAACTAGTATTAGAATGTCAGTATTTAGAGTATTATTTCAGTAGAATATAGTGGTTAATAATACCAGGGTACAAACCATCAACCCTTTCTCTTACATGTAAATATTTTGTAAATACATGACTCGTGCATCAATTTACGCACAGTCATTAAGCTCAACTTTGTCAAACTGAGCCAAACTTGTACAGTGTCACTCCAAGGTTTTTAAATAATTGTGAGGGTAAAAGATGTGTGACAGAAGTAAGGGTAGAAGATGTGTGACAGAAGTGTGAAAGGGAGAGCAAATGTAAATTATACAGGAGAGAGTGGGATCAGTCAGCGGATTTTTTCTGCCGCTCAACGCGACTTTTTATTTTGTGTCTGCGTCAAATGTTTGTTTTCGATGTTGAAAATGTGTTGTCGTGAATGTGTTGTGTGTAGTTCAGTATAGATCTTAGAGAAAGTATTTTAAGTCTCATAAGACGGAAACGTAGTCACGAATTAGTGTTATACACTTGTTTGTGGCCACATTCAACCGAATTATGGCACTTGAAAACGAACTTACATACACATGATAGTTAGATACACATGTTAGAAGTTAGATTATACTATTAGTTAGATCCACAGACGCAAACATCCAGGAAAACAAACATATAAATTGCAACATTTTTTGTAGATCAAAGGGAGATAACTCCGGGTTAGGGGACATTATAGACGACGAAATACTAACTTAACAGTGAAAGATAACTTTACACGCGGAAGCGAAATAGGTAAAGCCTGTCGCACACAGCTTGTGTAATGGTTGTTTAATATTATATGGGGGACATGAAGCAATTCATGTGTTGACCCTAAGAAAGTCAACTTTGTATGGGTAGTGAGTTAATTTACTATTTGAGGGCAGGTCTTATAAGACAACGGTCCGGTTCAGACATACCTCTAATTAATATAATATTGCGATTGAGAAGAGGGCTCACGCCAACCAGACAAGTTTGTGGCGATTGCCAGTAGCCAAGTAAAGTGATACTACATTGTGACAATAGTCAGTAGGAGTCTATGGAGTTACCCAAAGCCAGGTTATCAGCAGTCTTTGACAAAAATTAGATACACTAATTTTTTAGAAACCTCTTGCGTCACAACCAATGAGTCAAAGTTGATGACGCAACACAGGAGGGGAGGGTGTGTGTCAAAGACTGAAACATATAGGTCTGAGGTGTGCCTCAAGATAGAAGACCACCGGGAAGAGTGGTCAACCTCAAGTAGATAGAGGTAACACAGTGCCCCGATATAAGGGCAGGGTAGGTGATAGAAAGGGGGACTATTAACTAGTTCTCGCATGAGACACGGAGACGTCGACCAGATAGTTAGTACTCTGGTCACGACAGAATCACGCCTACGTGATAGCCACGGAGAAGAGGGATTGCCACTCAACAGGAGACGGCTGCTATAAGCGTGCTGAGTGTAACAGCACGCAAAAAGCCGAAGGACGCAACAAGGTCCTTCCGCGTGCTGTGTAGCCACGCGAGTAGGAAAGTCAGACTGGGGACTGACTTCGTAGCGAGCACTTCGTTTAGTATCGATAGGAGTTTTTTGTAGCCAAGTAGATAGAGATTAGCCATAGGGTTAGGAAACTAGTGATAGGCAATTCTGTGGCTTTGTGTGTGATTTGATAGCGACTGTTTTGTAAATGTAAAGAGCCAACGGCAATAAAATGTATCATTCATTTCCTCTCACACGACTTGCAAGTTTCTTGTGTGGTGCGGGAGAAGTAATCCTATGATGCCTGAAACATTGGTTGTTGACAGGAGGGGATGGGTCTTTGGAATCCAAAGTGTCCTATATTGGCTCAGGAAATCTAGGGGTTTCCCAGAAAGGAGTTACTTATCTAGCTCGTGTCCCCCACTTGTATCCATTTTCTTTTATAGGTGAAACTGTTACAAGAACATTTGTATAATTTTAAGTTCTCCTTTATGAATAACCTGGGACCTGAGTGCTTACAATAGTACAGAACGTTGCTGTCTATTCGTGGTTACCCAGCCACCTGTCGTTCCAGATTCTTCAAGTATGTGATTTAGTAATGTTAACTAAACACATATATAAAAGTTTTTGTCACATCACAATGTACCCGACAAAAGAGGAAGTAAAAGTGAAATCTGTTTATTGAATAAAATGCTGTGGAATTAAACGCAAGTTGTGCATTTCTGAAACATGAATTACAATCATTAAACCAAGAGATAATGTCAAGATTTCCTGTAAGGATCATTTAACTCCCATTTGATCTAAGAATGAATCAGTCCAGATAGCCACTGTGCTTAACCACAAGTTCTTCCTAACAATGTCTCTGAGTTACACATAAGTTATGGGATTTTCCATGGGTTGAAGATGTTGTGAATAAATAAAGTTCTCTAAACACATTTATGACTGGTTGTTATTAATTAACTGTTCTCAGTCCATTTTGTTATATCCTTTGGCAATAGTTCTTAATTTCCTTATAGTTCAAGGGAAATCAATTCAGTTCATTAATGTTGGTGGTGAGATGGTAATGGGTCTGACCTGCTGGCTTATGGGAAGACTCCAAGAAACACTGAGCACTAGATTCTCTGGAAGTTATTAGGTAGGTAGCTCCTCTGTGAACTGTTTTGCATCAAGATAAGAAATAACTGATTCGGGGTAACTGATCACTTGACGTAATGCAAGAATCCCCAATGTTCTCCAGCTGATCATTGGCATTGGTTCTAGTTTTGTCCCTCCTTCACTCAACAGCTTACTGCGATATCATTGCGATAGATCTGCAATGGATCTGCTATAAGTTTGTGATAGATCTGCAATGGATCTGTGATAATCTGCTATAGATCTGCAATGGACCTGCGATAAATCTACTATAGTTCTGCAATAATCTGCTATAGATCTGCAATAATCTGCGAACACCGTCTTCCTCACCTATTGTGAATAAACATGGTGATACTATTTCAACTGATGATAGTTCTCCAGCTGACAAGAATGGAAAGGGCTACAGATAGAAGAGATAGACAGAAGAAGATTCAGGAAGTTCCTACAAGTTAAGAGCTACAGTGTCTCTTCTTTGTACAGGCATCAGCAATTCATCTGGCAAGCTACCTCTTCTTTTGTTCTTGTACATAGTAATCTGTTTGAGCTGATGTTCTCACAGAGGACATAGACACAGAGAATGACAAGGCTACTAGATGAGTGATGGAGAGTTCATGAAGGAATGCACCCAGCAAGATCTGATCCTGAACAGCGATGGTACAGGGCAGGGTGATTATGCATATCATTCATATAAACTCATGTTACCAAATCAGAGCTGTCTCAGATGTTTAGTCTGCCTAGTTACTTTTCCTGGTTATTCCTTCCCACTTCATCTGTCATTACCTTTACCTACTTCTTCCAACACTGGGATGATATTTCCCATGCTAGTAGAAGTGATGATGCATGAAAGCATACTAACTATGTGTTTTTCCTTTACTTACTTTTTCAAACAGGGAGGTGATTTAATAAAATAACATTCCACAGGCTGAATCAAAGCAATAATGTAAGGAAGCATATAATTTTCACTCATAAGTTAATACAATGAGTGTTATCTGTATGGTATGAATATTGAGGTGCAAGTGAAATACTCATTGTGAAATTTCACACCGCTTCTCATCCATTAACTCAAAATATATACAGATTGATAGAGAGATGAGATGACAAAGTACAACTCATTCTCTCATTCTAACACCAATATTCTTCTTCTTCGTTCACTGGAGTGCCTGGACTGGGCTGTTAGCCTGACTGCAGTTCGATCAGAGTGCTAGATACAGTGGTGATCATTTCTCAACTCGTTCGAATATATCACAGCAGGACGCTGGACCTGTCATTGATGGTAATCATGACGCAACACAATCTCTCTTCACACCACGGACGTATAAAGACAAGAGGACGAAAACTTTCATTCCTTCTTCTCTCATTCTCGTGTGATCGGTCTAGGATTTAAAAGGGGGCCGCGGTCGGCACAGAAATCATAGCTTGTCATTTACTAAACCTGCTCTGAATGCAATCAGAAAGCTATAAGGGTTTAGATTAGAATAGCAATCTGACTTGCCTTTTCTCACAGCTTAAGATATAGTGTACATACAGCACTTCTTTTGGAAACAGAAAAGATGGATTTAGATATTTTCTAGACAGTGAAGGCGGGATTATCCATTACCCGAACAGGGAAGAGAAGTGGCGGCTATCTCCAGATATAAGAATATGTATTCTTTCATACACATATCTCACATACACAAAGCTTTACCTGACGCATATGTCAGCTACGTATTCGTTTTACAGAGGCAATCCGACATGAATCAGGTGAGGGACACACAATTATAAGATACTCCGTACGAAAAACCCAACCGGCTTCTTAGGATATCAAACTGTATGTGTCAGATCAAGGCCTTCTTCTACCCAGCAGGCCTTGCAACGACGCTAACAAGTCTAGATCATCCAATAGTTTCACAAGATTCGAACACCTAACCTGTCCATCATTGGGTGACACCTCTATTTTTAGAAGTGATGCCACATTCCTGACATTCCGATGCTCTCTAGCGCAGGCACTTTTGTAGAACAATGTGTTTTAGAGTAGTGATATGCAGCTGGGGTAATGAACTGAGGTGCGCAAATGCGACAGAGCCCCCATCCAGATTGATCTCCGCGGAAAACAAACGTCTCATTCATTCATAGCTGACACGGTTCAACCCTCTTGCGATCCCTCTTATTGGTTTTCCACTTCATCCGAAGTTGATGGTTCATCAGGAACTGGATGACGACTCAAAATGTCGGCGCCTGCGTTCATTTTCCCAGGAACGTATTCGATTTGAAATGAGTGTTTAGTTTGAGCTCGTGCTGAATGTGTGTTTTGTGCCTCATCAGCTTCTTCCAGAGTCGATTCTGATCCTTTTGCGAAACGGAACGTGTTAGATTTCTTCTTCTTTCGTTCGCTTGAAATATGTCTATAACTGCATTGTTATACAATTCTTGTATGAATTGAACTGTCTTCTTCACAGCGGTCCATAGAGTTTATCTTCCACTGTCGTCTCTCTAGGCCAGAAGTTTTGCCTAGATATGTTATATTTTGAGCAGTCTTGGAGTATGTGCTTCTGCTGCCTGCGACGACAATCCACACATGCCAATTTTGAATTTTGTTTATATGTGGTTGGTTGTGTCCTGTTGTGAGGCGCAGAATAATGACTTGTTCTAGTCTGTTTATAACGTGGTAGTCATCTTGAGCAGGTTTTGGTGGCTTTCTGACTGATTTGATCATTCTTGTCTTTTGGTGGTATGTAACGGGCACATCAGGCTGTTCTTCTTTGGCTCCTTCCTTAGCCAATTGATCAGCTATTTCTCGTGCTGAATCCGTGTTTATGCCTGAACTCCTTCCAGAGCCATCTCTTCAGTTGGACTTTGAGATCATGGTGAATCTTTAGAAGCGTAGTCTGTTTGTTCTTCACAGAGCCAATTCACCTTCATCCAGAAGCCTAAACGCTTGTGTAAGCTCTGTTTCTGTTGGAGTTTGAGCTCGTGTTGATCATCTGGAAGCATCATATTTGTGTGTGCCTAAACTACTTATTTACAGAGCCGATTCTGTCTCATCCATTTGCGTAACTAACTGATCGTGTTGGAAATGTTTTTGCTGATTCTGTTGGAGTGCTGAATGTGTGGAAGCATCTTCTGTTTGTGCCTCAACTGCTTCTTCTCTACGGAAACGATATTGTAGTCTTACAAAAAACACAGCTTGGCGACGGATCAGTCAATGTCGCGGGATTTCAGGGATTTTAAACAGGCGGCACCTTGGACAGGCCATTCTGGCCCGCGACAACATACTGGTGTCTGAGATATGTCTTCCTGCAACAGTGATGCCCTGCAAGTGCAGGCATTAAGAATATTGACGCTAGTGCAGCTTGTAATCGTGAACGTTTATGTGCGAATTGGGAAGGTCGACGTGCGACAGTGGCAGAGTTTGTTCGATATGGATGAAGAGTTTCAATGCCAGAGACAGTCAATGGGGGAATTGCAACACCAATAGACAGGAAGATCTGTCTGAATGATGGGAAGGTCACTAGAATAGCAACTTGACTAGATGACTCTGACTTGGCTCTGGTGTCGCCCACCATCGCACCAAGGTGCCGGTGGGACACACTGGGATACCCAATAGTGGCCACTAACCTTGTATCATCCTGATCAAGAAAGACAGGGCCATGAGTCAAAGAAACAAGACAACACTGGTCAAGACGTCATAAGCAAGATCAAAAGAAGAAAACTAACTTCCTCCCGCAGGAGACAAGAAAGATGGTTGTAGCCACCCCCTCTGCCGTGTGTCCTCCTTGACGAGGTAGAGGGGCTTGTGTGTTCCAATGACCCCATGAGCTATGCCGACGGTAGCACAGCTACTGGTAGGGTCACCCATGTCGGACAGGTCAAGGGAGAGGGACAAGACCAAGTGACACAAATCTGCTGCCTTGTAGTTAGACTGGGAACAGTCAAAGGTTAGGGAAAGCACCCCTAATAAATGCTTGTCGAAATCGGATGTACTGAGCCACAGGCAGTGCAACGTAACTTATGATGTCATAAATTGAAATTAATCGTTATGGTGCTAATCCCGCGAAGTCCCATCAGGCGGTGATAGTGCCGGGCCCCCTGCCTCGAGGGGGTCCACCCATGACTACTGGTGGTCACCTTCCCCTGTGCTGCGGAGTCAAGGCACAAAGGAGTAGGCTAAGAGCTTATTGACCAAACACCCCGGACACTCAACATACTATAGTGGAATGCCGAAGGAGTTTATAACAAGAAAGTCTCCCTAATACAGCGTCTTCATAAAGAAAGAATAGATGTGGCATGCATTCAAGAGACACACCAACGCCAATCGCAAATTCTCAGTGAGAGGATATCAGGCCACACGTTTCGACTGCGAATGACACAAAGGAGGAGTTCTATATACGAAATACAATACCTTGCAGCGAAGTATCTGTGATCTCTGACAACCAAACGGAAATTATAGGTGTTGATATAATGATAAAGGATGTGAGAATAAGAATTTACAATCTGTATAGCCCAGCAGATAAGGATGTTACACTCTCAAACATGAAAAAAACTGACACAAATTGCATTATTGTCGGAGACTTAATAGCCGTTCAGAAAGATGGGGATACCCAAATACTGACAAAAGAGGAGATGAAGTGGAGGACTGGGAAATAGATTCAAATCTCCATCTACAAAACAAAGCGGATGACACACCGAGCTTCTACTGTAGATGATGGATTACCACGTCTAACTCCAGACAGCACAGGAGACATGCTCCACAAAATCGATCGCCATGTGCTTGACCAATTAGCAGGTAGTGACAACAGACCAATCAAGCTTGTAATAAATAAGGAGCATGTTCCACAGGAGCAAAAGCCTTTGCCCCTCTGGAATTACAAACGAGCAGATTAGGATAGATTTGCCATACTAACAGACAAATATTGTGAAAACATAAATAGACGATATGGCAACATGAAGCAAATGGTGGAAATTCTAAACAGAGCAATAATACAGGCAGCCACTGAGGAGAGAAAAAAAATTACAAACCATACTGGACTGAAGAACTACCAATTTTGGAGGACAAAGTTGAAGATGCCAGGAAGACCGCAGAGAGAGAACAAACAACTGAAGCGACCATCTCTCTCAAAGCCATCTCAGCAAAATATAAAAGAACAGTAAATCAAACAACAAGAGATTGTTGGAGGGGAAAAAACAGAAAATCTGAATTTTGATAGGAATGGAAACAAACTATGGAAACTAGTGAAAGCCATGAGCAATGAAGGTCTTAGAAACAAACAAATAACAATTAAACAAGGAAATGCCTACCTTACAGGAAAAAAAGCTGCAAATGCACTAATGGAACACTATGCCAGTGCAAACCACATTGATATTACAACTGAACAGAAGAAAGCAATCAAAGACAAACAGATACATCATAGTAATACAGAGACAGCAGCAAATATATGATGGCAAATCTAACAATGGAAGAAATAGAACAGGCAATGAATACCCTAAAAAAAGAAGAAATCACCGGGAAAGGATGGAATCACAAATGAAATGCTAGTAGGACTAGGCACTAAGGCAAAAAAGAAACTACTAGCAGTCCTAAATTACAGCTGGAAGAGGGGAAGAGGGGAAATTACAGGCATGGAAGGAAGCTATACTAATACAAGTCCCAAAGAAAGGAAAAGACCTGGAAGAACAAAATGGCTATCGACCTATCAGTATACTTAGCTGTGTAGGAAAATTAATGGACCGCATTATCAATGGCAGGCTAACATGGCATCTGGAAGAAAACCAACTCTTAACACCACACCAAGCAGGTTTAAGAAAGTACAGATCCACTGAAGATCAAATAACCTATATAGCTCAGGATGCCTTCCAAGAGAAAAAGCACACAGTAGCGGTCTGGATATATTTAGGCATTTGATAAAGTATGGAAGAAAGGACTGAAAGTAAAACTGCAAAAAATGCATGTTTGTGGAAAATGTACAAATGGATCAGCCACTACATTGAGAACAGAACTGTCAGGACAAAAGTACAATGACAGACCAGCAAAATGATGCTGTTGGAGCAAGGTGTCCCGTAAGGAGGAGTTCTTTCACCAACATTATTCCTAGCATACATAAATGACATCACGGAAAATTTTCCAGCCAGAGTACACACATCCTCCTTTGCAGATGACCTAGCCATATGGACATCAGAAGAATATATTAGTACAGCTAACAGCAGAATACAGCAAGCCCTATTAGCGCTAGAGGACTGGTCAAAATCATGGCTAGTGAAGATAAGTGAGGAGAAAACAATGTGCACAGTGTTCTCCCTCTCAAATAAAACTCAGCAACCTAAGCTGGTATTGAATAAAAAAAATATTGCACCATGAAGAAAATCCAAACTATCTAGGAGTCATCTTTGATCGTCGCCTGACATGGAAAACACAGGTTGAGAAAAATCGAAAAAGAGCAAGTGTAACAGAGTACCATCTCTGTTATGTTAAGAATTTAGAATGCACAGAATGCGCAGAATGGGGAAAGATATATTGAATGCGTGAGCACGATTGAGCTTCGGAAACTAAGGGAGCTCACGCGTTCAACGGGGACTTGGAGATGGGTGGTCCATACGGGCAGACATGTTAGTACCATCTCATGTTGATATTGTGTAACTGCAACGAGAATTTCTTAATAAACTAGTTTTCTTCAAGATCGCTGCCTTGAGTGTTTACTATAGTCACGGCCATCATCCCATCCTGCACTGTTATAGATGACCTTTTTGGCGCCGCCAGACCAGGATACGAGATGGGATGTCCGCGGTAAATAAAGTGGTTTACTTTACAAAATTGGAGAAGTTCCTTGATGATGGAACATAGAACTGCAGATGACTATCGTGCCTAGTAATTTTGGGGGACAGCAGCAACTGAAAGCCCGCCCAGGGGTAGTTGTTGTGATTTCTCAGGCAACAATATTATGTGAAGGTCAGGAGATACTGACTCGACACCACTATGTATGATCGACGCCACTATGTATGATCAACGTCACTCTGTATGATCAACGCCACTCTATATTATAGGTGTTTCAAGAAAATAGACGTCGGTACTACAACATTCTGCTTGTTTTTTTTTAAGGACACGGCAGAAGCAAGCTTGACAACCCCTGGTCTATTGTGGGAAGGTCAGGAGGTCGGGACGTTATTCGACTCTCGTGTTCTGGGTCTGACCAGGAATGATTCTGCAAGTATACCATGATTTAATCCTTGATTGACGCTGTCAACCATCACCCAGTACTGACCTTGGTCGTCATCATCAAGTATTGACATCTGATCGTTATCAAGTTTTGTCGGCTGAGTCATTGTCGTACAGCCTGTTTGTGAACCAGAGGCGCTGATTACTGTCGTTCATTACTCAAGAGGCTTGGTATAGCCGTCACTTTTCATTGTCCACCTCAAGAGGCTTGTCATAGCCGCCGTTTTGAAATTTTTACCTCCAGAGGCTTACCCAAGCCGTTGCCTGAACTTTATCGTTTTCAAGGGGCTTACCATAGCTGTTGCCTGGAATTATCGCTTCCAAAGGGCTTACCATAGCCTGAATTTTGCCATTTTCAAGAGATTTACCCAAGCCGCTGCCTGCATTGTCGTTTGTTTCAACGGGCTACCAAAGCCGCTGCCATACATCGTTGTTTCAGGGAGCTGACCAAGGCTGCTCTCTGATCGCTGTCTGATCGATTTGAAGCATACTGTCGGGAAGTGCTGCTCTCTGATCGCTGTCTGATCGATTTGAAGCATACTGTCGGGAAGTGCTGCTCTCTGATCGCTGTTTGATCGTTTTGAAACTTGCTGTTGGAAAGTGCTGCTCTTTGATCGTTCAAAACCTGGGACACCCACGCTCTAGACTTCACAAACTGGAACAAATACTTGTAACTGAACGGATAACGCAAAGGAGGCAAAGTATGGAACAATATTAATTTAATTAAGTAAGTAAAATTATAATTTGACATATAAATTTTGTGTTATAATAATTAACTTGGAATTGAATAAGATTAATACTATACTAATATAGTGATATATATTGCAATTTTGTGTTGTACGGGGGTATTTCATATTTCAGATCTACAATATGGAGGCCCTAGATATTTCGTTAGGACAGGTACTTGGTAGTGTAAGTAGCAAAGTTAGACACAATACTAAAACAGCATCTTGTTTGGTTCATAATAGTGTATAGTGGATTGGATTACATTGCCGAACATTGTCAACATACAACATACTGGATAAATATGAATAAGGAATTAGGACGCTGTGACTGCATGGTTGCAGGAATTGAAAGTAGCGGTCGATGAGGTTAATAATTTTGTAGAAAGGTTAAGAAGAAGAACAAATGAATTTGAGACCTATAGATTTAATGTACAATGCAACAGAGTAGGAGGGAATAACAGGAGACAGCCAGTACTTAATGAAGACAGAAGACGATATGATTCCATGTATGCGGCTGGTTACGATGAACCAGGACCCAATATTTATAAAGTAGAGGATGGTGAAAGGAGAAGTAATTATGGAATGTCGGACTTGTATAAGTGGCATAGATACAAAAATGGGCGTGAGAGAAACCTTTCAAAGAAATCATGGGGTTGGCCCTCTCACAGTGCAACCGCTAGAAAAAGACGTGACGACTGGTTGGAGCAAGGGCAAAGATAATATCTAAACTCAGGTGTAAGAGACAGAGTTGAACCTGTAAATAAAATACAAACTAATCCTAAAATGGTTGCGAATTGTGACTAGTAGACAGGAAAATAAAACGACGGTAGTGATAAAGAAAATAGACCGAGAGACACAGACGCAAACAGATAAAATGATAGGTAAAGAGACACAGACTCAGCTAGATAATATAGAGAAGAATGACCAAGTGCAAACTATTAAAACTCATCAGCTGAAATTAGAAAAGGGAGACACAATTAAACAGACAGAGAACCAAAGATGAAAAGAGACCAAAACGGAAAAGTATTGAGCAAAGAAATATTAACAGTATGATAGTTAATAAAGGTACAACTGAGATATCAAGTTCCTCAGGTATAGACATTAAATTAATCCCTAAATGGTGTAGAAATGTTAAGTGTGAGAGTTCAGGTTATGGAGAGAATATTTCAGGTAAAGATATGGGAGTTGTACAGAAGAGGAGTATGAGGAATAGAAGTAAGAAGAAAAGCAGACGTTCTAAAGCCGACTATGGGAATAGGATCGACGTGTCTGCAGTAAACTACTACTATGAATCTGATGAGGGAACTATTATCAGTGTGTCATCTGAAGACGAGATGGGGAAATATAAACGTTATGTAAGGTATACAGGAAACAGTGAGCAGACCGACGCAAATGAAGGAAATACAAAGAAAGCATTTAAGAAGAAGAATAATAATAGACAGATAGCGGAAATTTACTCGACGACAGAAAGTGACTTAAGAAAAATAGAAGAATATATGACCTTAAGACCTGAGTACTTTAACAACAGGTTAACAACAGATAGTGAAGATGACATAATTGAAGAAAGACGTACTAAAGTACTGAGAGACAATGAAATATTTGGCTTAGATACGCTCTATGGCTGTTAAAATTCCTTGGGTGAGGAAGAACATATGGAATTGTTTTGGATTATGAGAAGAATTGCGGTTTGAGCAAATACATATGGGCTGTCTAAAATAGGCAGATGAATTTTTTTGGTGTAGCATCACATGGTACAGGGTAGGCAATAGTGTTGTTGAGGATAGAGAGTCACGGCAAATGATATTCTACGTGGATACGTAATACAGGATATCTTGTGTTTGGTTGCGGTGTAGGGAGAGTAAACAAGATAAAAATAGTCCTTTGTCCGGAATGGATAGATACAGAGAGTTAATCACGTTGAGTGATGTATAACTGGTGTGATTAAAGTAGAGTAGATTCAGCACAGAATTAGTAGAGAGAGAGATAAACTAAGTATGAATGTTCGTACTAGAAATAGTTCGACTCAGAACTATGACGTGATGTCTGAGATAGTTTCGCTTGGTGGTTTGAGAAGTAAATATAGTATTGTTGATAGATGAACCGAGAGTGTCTGATGAGGAGATATAGATTGAGGAGAAATTGAGTATCCTGTGTAAAATACTCTGTTGAGCGCGAGAGTATTAAGAGTAAAAGACTGTGGAAACTGATGCTTGAAGAATATGAGTTCTTGGTGAGGGGGATGAAGTAATTACGTCATGCTTGCAGAGAAAGAAGAGCTGATTAAATCTGAGAAAGTTATTGTGTGGAGAAATATAGAATGATAGTTACGAGGTTAGTGGCTCAGCGGAATGAGGTTTGTTTTGAGAGATAGTTGATAGTGCTGGTTAGTGTGTAAAAGAGATATAGTTTGAGAGAGATAATATGTAGATTCTGACCTTTGAAAACGAGTGAATGATTGAGAAAAGTAGAAATAAGACAAACATATGTGCGTCGAGAATGGATAGGCTGATGGCAAGTGATAAGTACAGCATGCATGTACGAGGCGTTTAGTCCGTGCGTGAGTACAAGTGTAGACAAACAGGTGTTCGTCGCGCTGAGTGAAGCAGGAGTGAGGTTTTGAAACGCCGTCAAGTGTCAATGTGGGTGGAAGTGATCGACACACTTAGGCTTGGTAGTTGTTGATACATGGTTGTCCAATTGTCCAGAGAGTTGAATAGCCTTATTACACCTGTTGTCAATATCATCTTCTGGTTTGCCATTTGATGATATTATACTTCCTAGGCACTTGAGACTCTTTACTTGTTTCGAGAAATGTTCGTTTAGTTGAATTGTTGTTGTTTGTTCTTCTTTGGTTATAGTCGTTGCCTCTGTTTTGCTTGTGCTAAATTGTTAAAGTAGGTGATTAGAAAGGTGTGATGTCTTTTGTTTGGAATGTGTGATCTTGGACGGAATTTATGGAAGTTGTATGACAGGTTGACGGAAAGAGAGTTAACATTCTGAATGACGTTTCATAAAACATGTTTAGTATTGTTGACAGGGACATGTCGAAGCATGAATGCTTAATACTGAGAAATGAGAAAAGTGAGGTCTGTTGTCAGTAATAAGTTGTGTGGGTTGCTGTTTCTGAAAGAATCCCGATAAATAGGAAGAGGAGTGAAAGATACGGAGGTAAACAAGATTAGATGAATGAATGTTAGAGAAGGTGTTCCGATAAGTGTGACTGATTTAACTATCTTCGCGGTGCAAGAATGCTAGGAGAGACTTGAGGATAGCTTAGAGTAGTTGTGGTGAGATGTTGGAAAGCAATGATACGTTAGTTAATTGCGTCGGGTAGACGAGAAACTTAAAAGTAGAATTAGTTATTGGTACAGTAAGTAGAGGTATTGGTGAGAGGTCTATAGTAAATGGACACAATTTTTTTGCTGGTCGTAGTAGGGTGGAGATACCGTAGTTAACGGTAATGATTAAGTAGTTGTAGTAATACTTGGAACAAATCCAAGGGAAACAATTGGTGTGCCGAGCCACAGGTTCTATTGGTAGATAGTACGGTCATTGTTGATTATTGACTTTTATTGAGAGAACAGATATTGTTCTAAGTTAGGAATTGGTCTGTAGGTGTGCCTATCCATTTGCGAACTGACAGTGTTAGATTTGTGTATGTGATTATTTGAGCTCGTGCTGATACCGTGATCATTAGTTTGTACCTCAACTGCTTCTTCCGGAGTCGATTCTGCCTGATCCATTTCGTAACGGAACGTGTTAGACTTCTTCTTCTTTCGTTCGCGTGAAATATGCAATGTATGAATTGAACTGTCTTCTATAGAGTTTATCTTCCACTGTCGTCTCTATAGGCCAGAAGGTTTCCTAGACATGTTATATTTTGGGTTATAGTATGTGCTTTTCTGTCTGCGACGCCAATCCACATGTGCTGTTTCACCAGTCTTGAATTGTGTATACATGTGGTTGCGAAATCTATTGTGTCCTGTTCTGAGGCGCAGAATAATAACTTGTTTTGGTCTGTCCATAACGTGGTAGTCATATTGAGCAGGTTTTGGTGGCTTTCTGACTGATTTGATCATTCTTTTCTTTTGGTGGTATGTAACAGGCACATCAGGCTGTTCTTCTTTTGGTTCCTTCCTTAAGCTCTGTCGTTTCCGGGTACTCCACAGTGGGATGGTATCCACTGTATGGTGACCTTATGCTGACTGCTAAGTTCAGAAAATAGTGTCCTTAGTACTGGCAATTTTCCAGACAAGGAGCGCCTCTGTCAGTAGCACCACAGGTTGGGGACCATCGCTGGTATTTAGTAGTTTCTCTGTTGCTATCTAGATTGACTCAATTTCAGCATCATAGTTATTGCAGTACTTTCCTGTCGGTACTCTGGCTGTGTCCCTAGTATTATTTGGGTATTCTATTACACTCCCGCTCCTCCATTTCGACCAGCATTTTGTGCTGACCCATCTGTGTTTAAGTTTAAGTGTCTTATACTCAGCCCCTCCCACGTAGACTTCGATTTCGGAAGCAATGATATTATTTTTTTACAAATGTCAGTATCCCACTTTTCGCCTGCCTCTTTCGTTCAGATCGGTAACGGTGGTAGCTTCTGATTTTTAAGTATATATTTTCATTAAGTTGAGTTTCTTGCAAGCAACATACGCTCGGATCCAGAGGTCCTGTGGGTATTCTTCATCAAGGAAGATGAGAATGGCTGTTCTGCGCTGCACACTGTTCTGTTCTTCCTTGTCAAATATCCCTCTCACTTTTGTCTGGATTTGTAATGAATCTATATCTATCAATTTGTAATGAATCTATTTGTAATTAATCCTAATTCATAGTTTCTCTTCCAGCATTTCTGTGCGTTAAACTCTCCTCCTTCTCCCTCTATATCTCTGTCCTACTATCTAGTCTGGGACTGGCTTTTCAAGTGTCTCACACGCCTGTAATTATTATAATTCTGCCGTCCTAAGTCCATGTCGCTAATACAGACAGACATGTTGTCCCTCACGTCCAAAGTTGGTTTTGCAGATCAAAAGGGTCGGTAGTGGTATCATAAGAGTACCTGATCTCTGAGCTTACATGCCGTGACTAATTCGAATTTCAAAATGACATATAAGGTTATAAGGTTACATATCCGGGAAGGTTAACCCGGTCAACAAATGCCCGCAGAAGTTGGATGTGTCGGCCTAACGGCGCAAGAACGCAGCTCTGCTGTAAACAGGCACAACGCAATCACGTCCGAAAAAAACCTCCGGATGAACGAAGAAGAAGAAGGTTACATATGAGGACTGTTTCCGGATCCGGTCAGGGATATGCACTACTGACGAGCTCAAATGAGGGCGAAACTCGAGTATAGTGCTTCCATATTGACGTGGATAGGCCTTAGGTTCATACCAGAATGCGATCGGCGTTGCCAGTAGTGGGTTGTGCTCAATATTTAAATATAAGGTTATTCTTACATGAGTAGTATGAATGCAAAAATGAAGTAATATCCTTGTCTACAACAAACTGGGGAACATAGTTTCCATATACGTTACAGACCAAATAAAAGTCTGCCGAGGGCATGTCCAAAGTATAACAAAATTTATGCATATGACAATTCAACAATATCAACCAATATACATACATTATATTACTTCAAAGTAGACATATAATAATACTCAACATAATTGCATAATGCATTATTGATTAGTAATAATATTGTATAGCTACAAAATGAGATATACAAGTCTAATTGAAGTGACCACACAGAACAGTCATATTGCTGATCTGCTCGGTTTAGTCACCACTTAGCCATTGCTGTGGTAAGAATTAAAGAAATATATATTCTGTACAACAAATGCACCCACACCAAAAAGCGACTATTCTAGTTTACAAAGAAATGACGAAGCATCTGCTAAGACACATAAAAGTATGCCTAGTCGTACATAAGGTTCCTACTTCTCAGAAGAGTAACACATGAAGCCATATGTTATTGTACACTGAACTGAAGAATGAATAGTTCACAAATCAGCAACAAGAGAAACTGATGGGCTCACTGAACTAGCCTACCACATGCCAACAGAAAGTCAGTCCTCTAAAAGACTTAGATAGTTGCTACGAAATAACTTTCCTAGTGAAGTCTAGCAATATCAGAATCATACATATGCCTACAAAACATTGAGCTGGTTGTCTACCTGTTCAGAGATTTTTCATTTCTAACATGACACAGTTCTAGGGAGCCTTATTTAAGCTGAGTCCAGCAACAGTGTCTGACACCCTATTATCTCCTTGTCACCTTTCTGTCTGGGGTGAGGTTCACATGCCCGACCTATTCAAGTGTTGGGCCGGTTTTACAAGGCCTGTTTCACACTGTACTGAGTCGGCCAGGCTGTGCAATTTCAATTCACACCCTTCCATGGGATTAATTGCCCCTAGGCCACTCTGTGTGGTCAGCTATCCTTGGCATGTTTACAGCCCTAGGGCTATTGCCTCCACCTGGGTCAATATGTTGTTCCCGCCAGGGTGGTTTTAATTGCCAACCTTCAATCTGCTTTCACACAGCATTCATTCTGTGGTCAGCTAGTGTTACCATTCTGCCACCTGGCACTGGCTACAGGTAATTATGTGCATCTGCTCTCCTGTCTGGCTGGATAGATAAGTGGTGTCCAATTATACTTCTCAGGTTGAAAGCCATCTGTGGTGGTTTGTAATCCTGCGTCATGTGAGACGTCTTATACATGCTTATAGAGAAAGCAGTTCATTCTTCTGTTCTTTCTCTATATGGTCCATCAAAAGTGAATGGAAAATTATTCTGGGATGTAAAGGCGGCATGTCACGACAGGGGTTGATCTCATCCCTCCTGTAGTGACTCTAAGTGCTTGATTTTGCACCTTGTCCAGTAGTGTGGTTTTTGATGCCAAACACCGCGCAGTTGAATCATATTCCAGGTGTGGTCGTATGCTCTTGATATACTTTACTAAGTATTTTCCCACTGGCTCGCCATGTGGTTCCACTTAGCTTTCTCAGGATGGCTATTTTCCTTCGGGCTTTTGCTACTGCTTTGTTGATGTCCTGCCATCAAATGTTAATCAAGGTATGTTGGTTCTATATCTTCCCTTAGGGGTGTTCCATTTATCTGGATGATCCCTGCCTTTTGTTTTGGGGAAAGGGTAAATAGGAACAAATAAGTAAAAAGTAAATAGGTAAATAGGGCGGTGCTGCACTTGTCAGTGTTTATGCTGACACACCATCTATTTGCCCATGCAAGAAATGTATCTACAGCTCTTTGTAGCAATCTGGTGGCCACTGATGCATGTTCATTTGTGCTCCGCAGAACCAGGTCATCGGCGTACATTGCCGCTTTAAATCCATGCGTTAGATTAGCAATGAGATTATTGATGAAGATAAGAAAAATTGTGGGGGACAAGACTCTGCCCTGGGGAACACCGTGATGCAGTGGTATTTTCTTGCTCTTGAGCCCGTTTATCTGTACTCGGGTTTTTCTGTTGTGCTTTCACCCATTTCTTCCATTGACTTCTCAGTTTCTTCATCAGACCTTCTGCCAAGTAGCTGATTACCGGCTCGTCTATTCAGCCACAAGGACAGTTGTAAGCAGGAACAGGTCACAACGGAGAATATCAAACAAACCAATGTCCTCGCCATTGTAGTCAGTGTTTATTTTCGAAAGTCATCGCCGCCGTTATACACTTATTACCAACAGGTGTGGGCTGACATGCGATGATTCTAAAACACTCTATCTAACGTTAAATACCAACTTGGCTCGACCTTGGCTTGACAGCGTGTGCTGAATTGATGTCGCTTGACTTCTGCACTCGCTTTTCACAACCGTCGTGTACAAAGACCCTGGCAAGACTGACTCGGTCTTGCCGTCTGTCTCGTATGCCCCACAACTAATGTTACGTGATACGCAACTCATTGGAGTCACTTCCCTTTCTTCATCATCATCTGTTGCTCCACCGACTTCTCTTGTAACCCTGTTCTTACTCTGTCCGTTTCCCGCTGTATCCCTCATATCGGTCCATGGCATTATGCCCCCCCCCCCAATTTTTGAAAATGGTGTAGCCATTTTCACAGTCTATTTGGTTTTTTAATCCCATGACATGAAGCGATATGAGTAGTCAGGTTATTACTCTATACTATATTGTTGTCCTTCCACAACCCTATTATGTCTGATAATATGATAGCATGGCATTCCATTAACCACTGCACAAAAAGGAAAAAAAATTATTATTATGTTCAGGCACGCCCTATCAACCTACTTTCCGCGCAGGCGACGTGTAGCCAACCTATGGGGGGGGGGGGGGTTGGTCTAACATACTATGAGCTTCATAAGGTCCCGTGGCCTCCCCATAGTAGTCCCTCATTTGCCCTAAAGACAAGCAACCTCAAACCTATCAAGACCATTACGTCCGAATGAGGGGATATGCGTGGTTAATAGGTACCATTACCATCTATATTATTATTTATATATGGTATCGTGGAACATGAGCAATGTGTACATGACTTGTGTACCGCTGTATTTCTCGGTTGTCATTTGGGTTTCCCATGTGACGTAATAATTTAATACTCATAGATGGGGTTATTGCATAAGCCCTTGTCTGCTTGCGGTCTACTTATATTTCAGTTGTCTAGGGTGATTACTTCTTCTTCGTGAAAGATGTCTTTTCGTCTTATAACCGCAAGTTCATCTTATTGCCGATATAGATCTATCTTGTAGACTTATTTATCAATATCTTTGTGTCTGTCAAAGTTTATAATACTTTGATCTTCTATCTTCCCTGTTGGTTGATGTTGAACCGCTTTCTGTTACTTGCATTCTCATGCCGGTCCAATGCCGTCTTTTAGCCTTAAGTTGGTATGCTAGATTCGTTCAGTGTTGAACAATGGAGATGTACCTTAATATATATGTACATATGTATGCATGATCATCTATATTATGGAATATGTCAATCAATGAATAAAATTATCATCAATAAATTTCATTGACATATATGAGATATTCATGCAATATTATACACTGACAGCAAATTAAAAATGTGACATTGATTTACATTATCAATGTGTTTATATGTTGTAGTATCAATATTAAAATTAACTACTACCATTCACTCGTGTCATTTGTTGCACATTTGTATGTTGACCGTGTCATTTAATGTTATTCTTGTTGCCACCGTTGTTATACTATATGATTTGTGTCTCTTGCTTAGTCTTGGTTGGTGTTTCTCTTGTCTTGTGTTCTTGCTGCAAAAGATCAACTATTAAGTACTCTTACACTCTGCATATGTACGAAAATTTTCACATGAATAATAATGTGTATGAAAAATCATATCTCACAATGGCACAACGATGTATTGTTATCATCATTGTAATATGTGTGATGATATGTTTCTCGGTGATTATACCATGGTCTATGATGGCTTGCCGTTACCTCGGACCTAATCACTGTAGTTTGTGTCGACATCATTAGGTCTTTGATGACATCAGTGTTCTCGTTGTACTTGTGCTTGATATTGTTGTCGTCTGTTGTAATATTCTCAATTCTCAGCTATTGCTATATTTTATTTTCGATACCGTAGGTTTCTCTCACTTGGTATCTGAACTCGGCTGTTATACCTGTATTGGCTGATAGCTTACTTCTAATGAATAAAACATGAAATTTGATAAATGACATCTGATCATTGGAATATGATAATTTACATCTGATCAATGGAGTATGTAATGTGATAATTTACATGTGATTGATGGAATATGCAATATGATAGTTTATACCTGATTGATGGAATATGTAATGTGATAATTTACATTTGACTGATGGAATATGCAGCATGACAGATGAATTCATATTACCCATCAATAAACCTACTATCACTCAGTTATTTAACCCTAGGTGTGGTTTGTCGTCCTTGTTTAACCTGGGCTGGTCTTTTCAGCTAGCTGGTTTATGCTGGTTTGGCGCCCTAGGATTGTAGACCAGGAATGGTATCTTTTTCAGGTATATGGATGGATTTACGGTGGTGCTTGCACGGTTCTCCAACTCTTTCATTCATCTTCTGTGCATTCTGGTAATTAATAAAAATGGAAAAAATATGTACATATCTGACTCTCACTAATTAATTAAGTACAATGTCAAATTGACTGCTGGTATCTGTACTCATTCTATACGGCAGTTCAGAGTTTTAAGTAATATGTGGATATCTATCTCCTTGTTACCCTTAATGTACTCTGAATATACTTGTTTTAAATTATCTCATTCCCGTATAGTGTCTTTCTTATGTACTGAAGTTAAAAAATTGTTATTTTTATTGTGTATGTAGTGTGGAGTATGTAGTGAATAGTAATGTCTTTAGTTGTATATGTATGTGTCTATGTGTATAACAAAATAGGTTGAGATGGTAAGTAACTTGAATGTTGAATGTATGTCTAAAGTGATGTTTCTTTTCTTATTGTTAACCAGGTACTATCTTTGTCTTGCGACTCTACTGTGTTGTCTATGTGTATGGTAGTGCTGCTTGTTTTCTATATCCCAAACAAAAGAACCAAACCAATAAGATATTTATATACTATCAGTGAAAATTACTTTAACTATTATCACAGTTTTACAATAGGATACAATAATTCTGGTTGTTCAATTGAACTGTTATTGATCTAATTGTTATTGTTGTAGTATACCTTTTATTTTTGTTAGCCATCTAGGTACTTTAATCGTGTTTGGAATATCATCATCGCTAATCGATGAATTTTGTTGAGTTGATTGTTCCTGGTCAATCTTATGTTTATCTGTCCCTATTTCTAAGTTGTCATATTGTGTTTTCTTTTTGGTTGGTAAAAGTCCCGCTGTACATTCTGCCTGTTCTTGGGTAATGAATTCCTTTTCCCAATCTTCAATGTCTTGACTGTTGCATTCTTTTACATTAGGTACGTTGCCTACTATTAAGTACGTCACTGGGTTTGGTACCTGCTGCGGCTTTAACTCATCCTTGGTAATACGGGCAGTTTATGTCGACCCATGCGACTTTATGCTGTTCTAATGTTCCCCCAAATGTCTTACATGTTATTGTTTCATTTGTATAGTCATAATCATTGACTATTGTTTCATCTACTCCAATAATGGTATTGCCTGTGTCTCTTATCATTGGAACTGTTATGCCGTTTACTACTGCTAAGTGCGTCTCTAGGTTTTTATTTATTGGACACATCGAATTAGCTTCGTATATGCATGCCTCGTCGTCCGTATTGTTATCACTGTTATTTTTCCCAGTCTTTATTTTCGCTGCGTTTGTTAGCTCATATTCGTCTGGTGAACTACTCGTAAATAGGAATGCCGCACTAGCTTCTTTCCAAGTTTTTCTAACCTGGCAGTCTCTACTTACATGTCCATAGGTATTGCATACATAGCATTTTACATTGTTCTTGTAAGCAGCGTACTTGTTTGCTTTTTGTGATATCAAGCTCTGAAGGTATGTGTCATAATTTGGGTTTTTGTCACACATTTCCAGGGAGCCGTGTTGTATCTTGCAATACGGACATTGTCTCCAGTATCCTTTTTTGATTCTGTCCGGTTCCCTTTGTGCGTTTTCACTCTTGTAATATGGTCCTCTTTCTCGATATTGTGGACCACCTTGTTGGAATTTATTTGGTTTTGTATTATATCTTTGGTTGGACCCATTGGCTGCTGCCCCTATTACTAAATCTGGCTGCGCCCCTTCTGCGAAAATATCCTTATGGGCGTTGTAGAATGCTTCGCCTTTGGCTTCCATTTCTGCTATCGTTGTACATTTATTCTCTACTAGGAATGTTGCCATTTCTGCTGGAACTGAGGAGATTAGTTTGTCTCGAACCATGAGATCGCGTAGTTTATTGAAGTCCGACCCTATGTCGGCAGCTTTGAGCCATTTATCAAAGAGTGACGTCGTCTCAGCTACGTAATCTAGAAAATTTTGATTGGCTTTTGGTGCTAAGGTTCTAAATTTGGTTCGTAATCCTGCTTGGTCTAGTGAGAAATGTGATAGAACTCGGTTTCTAACATATGTGTAGTTAGTGCGAAGGTCTTCAGGTATCACCTCCACCACTTTTAAGGGCTCAAGGGCCAAATGCCTGTGGAAGAGTATGGCCCAGTCTTCAGATGGAATTTTGTAGTGGTTCATTAACAATTCGAAGTTTGTTATCCATGCCGAGATGGAATCCCCTTGCGTAAAGTTTCTAATAAGCCCGCTATATCGTTTAATAGGATCTAACGCTTTTGCTGTTGCCTTTGCCTGGGCTATCTCTGCGTCTTTGTCTTTCTCTAGTTTCTTCACCTTTAAGTTGCCCTCAATCTCTTTGTCTTTAATTAATAACTCTGTTGCCAGTCTCTCTTTCTCAAAGGCAAGTTTTTCTTTCTCCAAGGCTATTTTTTCCTTTTCTATTGCTGCTTGTGCCTCCATTTTTTCTTTATCTATGGCTGCTTGCGCCTCCATGGCTTCCTTTGCAGCTTCCCTGGCTTCCTTTGCAGCTGCTCTCTCTTCACGTTGTTGTGCTTGATGTTCTTTTAATTCTTGTTTGGCCCATGCTGCTAGGTCAGGCCCTGTCATGCCACACTTCTCTCCCATGGCTATGAAGTCTTGTAATGACGACATGTTCGTTAGATATGCTCACCTACTCTGCTACGAATGTGATGTTTTAGCAGCCCAAGGTATTAATAGTATCTAGCATATGCTGTTTTTGGTTATGTGGTGACTGATGGTGTGCTTATTTAGAGTTGATCGTTGTGACGTTTTTCAATGATACTCACCACTAGAAGTAACCTTTGTGTAACGTTATCGTGGTGTCACAAGGTTTTAAATATTACACCAGAAAAGATAGGTGATGTATACTATGAGTGCCTATCTGAAGTATACTATCTTAATTTATCAGCACTGGAACACTCAGAACATATGTGTGATGCTCGTGGATCTTGTTTTTGGTCACTGAAAATTCTTATTGAGATCTTGAATTAATTCATAAATTATCTCAATATTTTTGCTTGATGCAAGCTCAACACCTGTAATGGAGAAAAATGACAAAACCCTGTGGAGAAAATAACCAAATATCCACTCTAATCAGCCGCACAAAATGATACAACAACAGTCAGACAATTTCACTCGCCTGATGCCTTGTTGCTGCTGCTGCGGTGCGGTTCTTCACTGGTCCGGTGTCTTCCCTCCAGTAGTCGAGGTCTTGAGTGTTGCTAGTTGACGTAAGCTCAAACGTCAGATAGATTTGTCAAGAAATTCTGGCCTTCTCTGTAACTTGAATGGAAAAACTTTAATATTATGTAGATGCACTGTGGTGCTGTCGTGTTATTGTTCTGGAGTGAATCGATATGTTGATTTCGGTTGTTAAAACTGTTCCATGTTGGTTGGAGACTAAAGTTGAATTCTGGAAAAATGTCTTAGAAAAAGTCTGATTCTTGAATCCAGATGAAAATAACTTGGTATATGATTGCTAGATGGTTTCTACCCTTCTTCCACATGTAGTTATGATCATCTTTGTCGTCTTGAAGTATTTGATTGAAACTTTGATTGTCCCCCAAAATAGACTCACTTGTCGCACTCCTTACTACCTATATAATTGTAGTTGCGAGATTTCAGTCAAAATTCAGCCATCATCGTTGTTCTGATATATTCTCTTATATGATGCGTTGTAACTGTTGACAGGACTGTCTGTTAGCACTTTGAACAACTGATCATGTGCCGTCTTCGTAATTGTGTGTTCACTTTCTTGACTCTGTTTTCTTTTCAATTGTTGAATGTCTCCCGGTAATTCATGAGTCTTTCTTTCTAGACTTATTGACACTTAGTTCTTGACACTCGTGAATGTATTTAAGAGTTTATTCGGAGTTTACAACTCTAACGTTTTCTCAGCCAGGGTCAATATTTATGAAAATTAATATTTCATTTGTTGTGTTCAGCGTTGTGGCTTAAATGTTTGTATTATAAAGCAATATTCACACCACGCTTTGATAGCTGAACTTGTTTGTTGACACCTTCATTCAAAATTGCAAATGGCGTTCAAGGTGACCTTCCTTGTTCTTTGTCTGAATGTTACCGAATTTTCTTGAAGGTAACTCTTATTTTCGGTGCTCCTGCTTTATTATTTTCGAGCCTCCCACTTGCCAAGTAGCTGATTACCGGCTCGTCTATTCAGCCACAAGGACAGTTGTAAGCAGGAACAGGTCACAACGGAGAATATCAAACAAACCAATGTCCTCGCCATTGTAGTCAGTGTTTATTCTCGAAAGTCATCGCCGCCGTTATACACTTATTACCAACAGGTGTGGGCTGACATGCGATGATTCTAAAACACTCTATCTAACGTTCAATACCAACTTACGGCTTGGCTCGACCTTGGCTTGACATCGGCGCGTGCTGAATTGATGTCGCTTGACTTCTGCACTCGCTTTTCACAACCGTCGTGTACAAAGACCCTGGCAAGACTGACCCGGTCTTGCCGTCTGTCTCGTGTGCCCCACAACTAATGTCACGTGATACGCAACTCATTGGAGTCACTTCCCTTTCTTCATCATCATCTGTTGCTCCACCGACTTCTCTTGTAACCCTGTTCTTACTCTGTCCGTTTCCCGCTGTATCCCTCATATCGGTCCATGGCACCTTCTTTACAGACTTTGTCGAAAGCTTTCTTCAGATATATCCATGCCGCAAGCACCAGCTTCTTCTCTTGGAATGCATCCTCAATTTCTTGAGAGATGTAGGTTGTCTGATCTTCCGTAGAGTTGCACTACCTAAAGCCAGCCTGTCTTTAATTTCAATGTATCACTGCTGTCTGTGATTGGTGATGCGCTCCAGTGTTTTGCAGAGACAGCTGGCGAGACTAATTGGTCTGTAGC
The DNA here is from genome assembly GCA_014155875.1 of Cepaea nemoralis. NCBI lineage: Eukaryota > Metazoa > Mollusca > Gastropoda > Stylommatophora > Helicidae > Cepaea > Cepaea nemoralis. Next base: position 823,442 of record JACEFZ010014681.1, on the reverse strand, counting down.
TAGAGGCAATGGAACTATCTTTCCCTGATTTTAGGAGGGGTTTCATGATTGCTTCTCTCAAGACTTGTGGAATACTGCCTAAGGTCCAACTGTTATTGAAGATCTGCAACAGCTTTGCTTTGGCCTCTGTTCCTAGGTTCCTGATCATTTCATTGGAGATAACATTAGCTCTTTGTGACTTTCTCATTTTCAGTTTTGATATGGCTAGCTCCAGTTCGCTGATTGTGATGGGTGCTTCCAGAACCTCATGTACTATTTCCTTCTGTCCTGTATGTTGCCGTTTCTCTCGAATCTCTTGTTGTTTCTCTCGACTAATTTTGATATTTTTATCTTGTGCGAATGAGTCCGCAAAATGGTCAGCTGCTTGCTTTCTTGTTAAGATGTTTCCATCTTTATGTAGTGCAATTTTTCTCCCTGTACCCTCAGTTTTATTAGCTTCCAAAATTTCCTTGTATCAGAGACTCCGTTTTCTCCTGCCAGCTGTTCCGTCCAGCCTTGCAGCTTCGCCATTTGAAATTTGGCTTTTGCGTACTGGAATTTATTCTGGTGCTCTTGGCTGGATGTGGCCTCTACTTGCTTCCACATCAGTATGCAACATAACTGTTTATATTGTTTATATTATATGCATTTCCCAAACTCGTTTATTTATGTCTTTCTCATTGTTCAGGTTACTAACCAATATGCTGGTGCGATTCTTGTACATTGCTTTCGTGTAGTTCCACCTCGAGAGCGTGCTGCTTTCACTTACAAGCTCATTTTCTACAGTTAGAAAGACTGGTTGACGGTCACTGCGACCAAGTTGTTTCCCAACAATTCGTTGAATGTTTCACTCCAGGTCTGGTGAATGAAAAGACATGTCAGGTGTAGTTGTAGTATACCATGATCTCGAGTAGAAAGTATGTGGTTCGGACATCTTGTTAATCAAGATGAATTTATTCTCATCCTGCTAGTCTTCCAGTCTCTCTCCTCTCTGGTCCATGTGATCATAGCCCCAGCTCTGCGAGTTGCTGTTGAAATCAACACTCACAATCATTTTTTCTGTTAATTTTAGCGTGTCCAGTGCCTATGGGCGGTCACTTGGACAGTAATTGATCAGATGTAGGTCTGAATTGCCTGTCTTAAGTTTAAGTGTCTGATTCTCAGCCCTTTCCATGTAGACTTCGATTTGGGAAGCAGTGGTGTTGTTTCTTACAAATATCAGTATCCCACTTTTCGCCTGTCCTTTCGGTCAGATCGGTAACAGTGGTAGCTTCTGATTTTGAAGGCTATAATTTTCATTGAGGTGAACTTCATGCAAGCAACATACGCTTACTTTTTCTTGGTCCAGGATGTTTCCTTTTTTTTTTTTTTTTTTGCTGACTCCCTCCGCATTCCAGTGCATTATTTTAAGGCCATGTTTTCATGTCCCCTGGCTCCACAGGACATCTGAGAAGTACCTCCAGTAGCTGGGGTTGGACCCTTTCGAGCGCCATAACATTTAGTAGTAGTCGACGTATTCCATTTATCGTAATTGCGTGGCATCCTGATTTCTGTGGTCTGCCTCCTGGCTGGTTGCCTCCGTCTTCAGCACCTTTTCTTTGCTAGAGCAGACTGTGGTCTCACTCGAGTTAGATGTGTACACGCGCACACACGTGTCTATGCATACACATCTAGAGCATACTGGTTATTTTTCGGCGCCAGAAGCTCGCCGTCGCTGTTAGTAAAAATAGTTCCGCCACGTGAAAGCCAGGAGTTGGACTTTTGCTGCAGAGGTATTGTATATGTGTATTCACGAGCCATTAGAGTATTTAAGCAATGATGGTCGTTCACCCCAACACTGCGCCCCGGCTACATACAGCAACATTTGGAACCCGTGTTAGACTAGTTTCTGCTCATGCAGATCATGTTTGTGCCTCACATGCCGATTTGAGCTGATTATGCCTCACCCATTCGCATAACTAATTGTGTTAGAATTTTTGTCTGCTGGCTTGAGCTAGTCTGTTGATGCCTCAACTGCTTCTTCGAGAGCTAATTCTACCCGATCCATTAAGCGAGTTAGGCTTGTTTCTGCTAGTTCTGTTGGATTTTGAGCTCATCCTGATCTTATGGAAGAATCTTATGTTTGTGCATCAAGAGCTTCTTTTAGAGCCGAGTGCCTTTCCATTTGCGTAACTGACAGTATTAGATCTGTTTATGCTGTATGTGTTGTTATTTGAGTTCGTGCTGATACCGTGATCAGCACGATCTCAAACTTCAACTGAACAGATGGCTCTTGAAGAAGGAGTTCAGGCACTAGCTCAAACTAAAGAGAATTAGCAGAAACAAGTCTAACACGATCAGTCATGCAAATGGATCATTTAGAATCCTTTCTGAAAGAAGCAGTTAATTCACAAACAGATGACCACGGTATTAGCACGAGTTCAATCTCCAACAGATATAGCATAAACATGTCTAACACTGTCAGTTACGCCAATGGATAAGCACATTCGGCTCAAGAAGCACTTGGTGCATAACATCAGGATGAGCTCAAATTTCAACAGAACTAGCAGAAACATGTGTATTCCGCTTAATAGATTGGGTAGAATCGGCTCTGGAAGAAGCAGTTAAGCCATCAATGGACGATGCTCAACCAGCAGAAAAAAATCCCACACAATTAGTTACGCAAGGCATAATACGCTCAAATCGGCATTTGAGGCACAAACATGATTCTTCAACATGATCTGCAGGAGCTGATATTCCCACACAACGAGCAGAAACAACTCTAGCACGATCCGTTACTCAAATGGATCAGGCAGAATCGGCTCTGGAAAAAGCAGTTGAAACACAAAGAAGGCATCAACAGACGATGAGGCACAACCAGAAGCCACCAACAGAAGATTCTTCCACAGATTCAGCACGAGCTTAAACTCCAACAGAACCAGCAGAAACAATTCTAACACGATCAGTTACGCAAATGAATGAGGCATGTCACCGTCTCAAATAATTATAGCTCGTCACAAAGACGTAACAAATTTGTATAATACATAATATACAAATGAGTCGTCAAAACTGGATTATCTTAAGCAATTTATTCAGCAGAATATTCATTTGACATAAGTCACAATCACGCTCTCATAAACTATTAAATCACATGAACGTTAATCAGCCAAGCACTCATGCGCTTCAGTATCACAATTCCTTTGAATATCAGCGCACAGGCTGTCTCCTATAGACACTCTCACAATAACAGTAAATCTCTAGCATGAGGCATTCAGCACACTCGCTCAAATAGGTAACCCCCGCAACACTCCTCTCTCAACAACAATCACAAAGTCCGTCTGATCTCTCTTGCCTTGGTCTGTGGTCACGTGGTGCTTGACCCACGTGTCGTCCGTGCCACGTCGGGTGTCTCGGTCTTCAGGTGTCGTTCTGTACTTCACCCGTCTGTTGACGGCTGACGTCTCAAGTCGTTTAGTTTATGGTTGGACCTTCATTCAAGGACGTGTCCAGTCTCTAATCCTATATCCTGTCTCCCACTGGGTGTTTAGTTCATGTCCTACTCTACCCCCACTCTATCTATGTCCTGTCCTTGCCCTGTGTCCTCTCTCACACTTATTCAGGACTCTGACACGTTCCCGTCGCCCCTCCTCGTGTCACTTATCCTATACTTATAAGTGACATGTGTTATATTTTACTGTTTAGTTGGAACTAATTCGTCAGAGGACTGAGGAAGTCGTCATGGTTAATGTAGGTTGAGGTGAAAACTGTAGTTATGGTTAACGTAAATTGAGGTGACAACTGTAGTCTACAAAGGGTTTTATTTACTGTAGAAAAACAACTTACTGGTGTTGTTCAGTGGTATACATTCGTTTAGTTGACAGATAGTCTATACCTCTCGCTCGTTTTACTACTGGGGACTATTTACGGACCAAGGTAACGTTGTCTCACATCCATGGCTTAGCCTAGAATTGCAACCCTCTTAAGACACCACAATGTGCCCACGTAACAATGATCTCTTTTTAGAGAGGTTCAAGGGAAAGTTTCCCCTGGTCCCCGTAAACCGGTAATTCAACTTTTCATACAAATGTGTGTACTTACTGTTAATCTAGCTTCCGCTTGTTAGCAGTGATTCCAGTTTGATCTCCCTTAAGAACCACTTATTCCCTTGGTGTGTAAGATAATGTCCCATTCAATAGTGAATAGTGAATCCACTTTATCTGTTGGTGTGATGTGTGTATTCTAGCTATTTGTAATTACTTGTGTGTTAACTACAAACATGTGTGCATGCTTATACGGTATGTGTGAACTTCGTCTGAGAGTCATTTATTAGGTGTTCCGAATTCCGGAAGGATTTTATATTCTTCATTCGTGATGCGAACCACCGAACGATGATGCCCATTCTACTAATGTAGTGTAAATGTAACACACACACTCAATTTAAAATGGCACAAACCACATGTGTTGCAGGTAACGCAGACAATACATAACATTGAGACCAGTGTGCGTGAAAAATATTGCTCATCATTTCTTTCAACCCTTCAAATTTAATACATTTATAATGCCTGTAATCCATCTTTCATACACACTATTACACTGCATATCTTCTTATATATAAAAGGCAATGTATGTATGTATGTTCTTTATGCGTTCGCGAATGGTAAATCTGATTGAGATGAAATTTTCTACACGTCTTCCTCTCATTCCCGCGCTGCCAACTGTCATATTTGTTTAGTGTAAAATCGGCTACTTACTTAATATTATTTAATATTTCATTTTTAATTATAATTTCGATATAGCGAGGGGACTTAACTCTAGAAAAGTTAATTCAAGGGGCATAACTTTTAATAACATTGCTATATACTTTATAGTCATATTATTGCATCGTTTTCAAAGATTTATAAACTCTTTGTCTATAGTTATTTACAGGCATATGAGTTATAATAAATAATGATATAATCTTTAAGGCATTTTCAAAGTTTTCATAAAAATAATGCATAATGCATAACATTGTAACTCATCTTTTTATGCTTAAAGAAGTTATCTACAGTCATGTAGGTGATTAAAATCAGTTTTCATTAAAAATAATGGATGGTGTGTGGAAGGACATTCTTTTAAGTTACTTTTTTGTTGTTGTATGAATTTAATGAGATGCTCCCCGCCAGGAGCTGGGCGAAGCCACGCCGGGTCAGATAGATAGACAGACAGACAGATAGTCGGGAACGGGAGCTTATATGACTACTTATATGAATTAAATGAGATGCTCCCCACCCGGGACTGGGTGAAGCCGGGCCGGCTCAGACAGACAGATAGACAGACAGACAGACAGTTATCTACAGGCATATGCGTTATAATCCTCCTCCCTCCTCCTCCCCCTCCTCCTCCCTCCTCCTCCTCCCTCCTCCTCCTCCACCCTCCTCCTCCTCTCTCATCCTCCTTCCTCCTCCTCCCTCCTCCTCCTCCCTCCTCCTCCTCCTCATCCTCCTCCTCTCTCATCCTCCTCCCTCCCTCCTCCTCCTCCCTCCTCACTCCTCCTCCTTTTATATCTAAGATTAGATGCTCCCCATCAGCGACTGGGCGAAGCCGGTCCGGGACAGACAGACAGACAGACAGACAGATCCCCTCCAGGAGCTGGGCGAAGCCGGGCCGGGTCAGCTAGTTTGTTATAAAAATATACCCAAGTAAAATAATAATAAATGTTTACGGTAAGGTAAGGTAATTAAAGGTAATATTTTATCTTAATATTTAAATCCAAGTGAATTTATGAATTAGAAAACTTTAACTGAAAATGGCTTATAATCTTAAGCACTTATTGCTCTTAAATATTTAACAATTGAATATATACATTATAGTTTAACATGGTAACACATTTAATTATATGAAAAATTACTATGTTAGATTCGTAACTTGAGTCTTCAATTAACATTGAAATATATTAAATATGTATGTGTATTTCACTAATGAAAAGTCTATGTTGTAAAGTAGGTGTATAACTAAGACTATTCTCTCTGTATACGATTTGGAAGATGTTCCACTGTTCTGTCCTAGTTCGTGCGACTAAATAAAATATTGAACTGTGGTGATGAGACTGGTTCCTCTAGTCGACTGGTGTCTCTGGCATCCGTGTAAGCAAGTCGGCGAGAATGTTCTGGGTTTCTTTATTGTGACGGGTAGTAAAGGAATAATCTTGAAGCAATACGGCCCATCTGGCAATGCGACTGTTTTTAGGTTTGCCTTGCTGGATCACTAACAATGGTGCATTGTCTGTCTTGATGAAAAAGTGGGTGCCCAAGAGGTATTTCGAGAATTTGGAAATGCTGTATACCACAGCTAGGGCCTCTAATTGTATTATACTTAAGTTTCCTACTCTCGTAGATTACTGGGTGGTCAACTTGCTCGTAGCGCTGGAGTAACACCGCAGCGATGGAAGTGCAGCTGGCATCTGTACTCAAAATACAAGGGAGGGGTATATTAGGAAATCGCAGTATTGGTGGCGTCGAGAAAAATTTTTTTTTACATTGTTGATTATTTGTTCTAAGTAGACACGTTTTACAATTTTTACTGGCTGTAACTTTAACAACAAATGTGCAAATAAATTTGTCAAAATTAGGATGAATTTATAGTACAAATTAAATTTGATAAGAATACATTTCTGTTTCTTCACACAAGTAGCTACGACGGTAGTCATAAGGTTGTCTACCTTTCTAATTAAATTCTGGCAAAGTATACATGGCTGACAACTTATTAAGTCAGTAAAACGTTCAAGCCGGTGAAATCGGATGAACACTCTGGCTTTACATATCAAACTGAAATGGTGGTGAATGATTTCCTAATACAATTGTTAGTATCATTGTTAGTTGATTCATCAGTAGCAATATTTAAATTGCGGGCACACAGTACCAATTTCACGTGAAAATGCAAATTCAGTTATTAGACATGATGGTAAATAAGCAACAAACAAATATTCATATTTGGTAAACTTCCTAATATTAAATCTGTGCATGGACGTTCTAACACTGTGTCGTGTATCCGTTTAAAGTGTCGTCCCTGGAGTGAGAGGAATCAACATCCACATTATATTTTAACCCCTTATCATTATCCTGGAGAAACCCCTAGAATCCGTTTACAAACCTCCGTCAGTTTATGGACACCTCTTTCTCTCTCTCTATCACTGCTGTATCATGCCCCCTCTCATTCTTCCCCAACGCAACATACTCAACAACTCTAGCTTCTAAAAATTAATAACAATTAATTTATTAAAAGAAAAGTGTAATGTATGTGATAAGCGTATGCGAAGAATGTGTGGCGTGTTCTATAATGTGTGTAGAATCGGACCCTCTGATCAATAGCCCAGTCAGTTCATCCTTGCAAGGACACACCACAGCACGTTAGGTCAACACAAGACAACCTCACCCGGTGATGTATCTCTCCTGCCAGACACTGACTTTCTTCTGTAGCTATCTGGTAATCCATGCACTTGTCCATCCGAAATAGCTATAGTCTATAAGTTACTACTGATTATGGTCCATTTGCATACTGCACATTATAAGTTCCTATAGTTCCTAATATGTACTACTCTCTGTACTGTGAAAATAAGTATCACTGTCGTTGGAAATAGACTTGATCCTATCTATTGTCTATAGTGTCTAAATTACAAAGTTCTTTGTAATATTTCCCTGGAATCTACCACACCATGTGAATGTTACATTTAAAGTTCTCGTGTAGTTACTAATGTTCGTATGAGGTGTGGTGTCTCAACAAACATCACCCATCCTAGGTGAACCTTAACACACTGGAATCGTTAAATGGTTTCGCTCATCTGAGCCCTGTTCCGGTTGACTCTCCTGATTATGGGCCCAGCCCAAACATTATTGAACAACTTTCTTCTTTGACGTTATTCATTTTCCGTAAGAAAAACATTTACTGTTCAACTGGTGTTCTTCCCAACCGTAGTAAACTTTCTTCAAAACTCGTGTAGAGCTTCTTCGTAACTGGTAGGGAACCTGTTAGAGAAATAACATACCTGGTGAGAGCACTCATCACTGATCCTACCAGCTGAGTGTGGGCCTACTGCCTAGCTCAGATATTTATCAATGAACTAAACTCTGTCGTAGAGCAGATGAGCTCATCACCTAGGTCCGAATCAGGCTACGACAAGGAAAGACCAATAAACACAGTGCAGAACCCTAGTGGGCACCCCACTGAAAGATCCCACTATTGGACACTTCCCCCATCTCCCAACTGATCCTTAATCTCTCCAAGTATCACCGCACTACACTATTCTCACTTCACTACTCTATTCTCAACTAACAGAGCTAATCATCACTTCACTACTCTATTCTCAACTAACAGAGCTAATCATCACTTCACTACTCTATTCTCAACAGAGTTAATTTTAACAAGGCTACTGCCTATATCAATTAGGTCTAAATACACTATATTTAATACCTTATGCAACACCGCATCACTCCTGGATGGCATCTACAACTTGCCATAAAGACATATGTAATTTAATCTTCATTTAAATCTAACATAGTAGATGCTCTCCGAATTCCTAACAGCGGTACAGAAACACGTTAGCTCGAGTCAACTTTCTGGTCTACACTGTCTGTAAACAAGTCAGGTTTTTGTCCAAGAGCCTCGGAGTGTTCTAGTGAAGTCCTTTGATGTCAATACATCAGATGGTTCCAGGGGCAGATTATCCATTTCAGAAATCTTATCTCCCCTTTGTTTACTCAATGCAAAAGTGGTCCCCCTTGTTTCAACAACCAAAACAAGGTAGCCTGTTTCCTTCATCTTCCCAATCAGGTCACAATAACAAGCCTACAATGTTGTGTCTTGTGGGGACTTTCTTCTTCTTTTCGTTCATCAGGAGTGTTTTTTTTTTCAGATGTGATTGCGGTGTGTCTGTTATGCGCCCTTGGGCCGAAACCCGTAGGCCAACACATCGACTTTAGCGTGCTTTTTTGACCAGGTAGCATTCCTGGGAGACTCTCACTTTTGTGGTGCCATCTGCAACCATGCTGGCCAAGGTTGAACGGTCGAAGACAACGGTCATCCCTCAAAGGAAGGCAGGGACAGTCCATAGCATTTTCCGCCATCCAAGGTTGCTTCCATAGTTGCAGAGCCGACACATAACGCCCTGGATCTGGGCTCACCGAGGGAGATCGTCACGTCCTGCTCATGGCTGCTTTAAATCCTCACTTCAATATATTGGTCATTTCGTTTCCCCGGGTCATTCCCGCACAAACCAGACAGGTTTGCAGACGGCATCCACTCAGCGAGTTTTCGGACATGTGCTTGTCGTTGCGCCCATCAGAGCTTTTCCAGGCACAACAGACATTCGGAAAACTACCTAGTCAGAGCTGTTCCGAACAAGAGCGGCATTCGGAAACTAGGTAGACAGAGCTGTTCCTAGCACGAGAGACATTCGGACGAGACATTTCACTCGGACGTAATTGCGTAGTGTCAATTTTTAGTTTGCCACCCGTAGGAAGACACTTCCGACTTCAGCGGGCATTTTTTTAATGAGGTTAGCCTTCCTCTGGTTTCGAGGCACGTTGGACTGTTGTGATGTCGCTAACATCTCAGCTGGTCAAGACAGAACGATGAACGACACCGTGGTCGGCCCTCAAGGGAAGGCAGGGGCAGACCATGAGCATTCCCTCGTTATCCAAGGAGGCGTCCATAATTGCAGAGCCGGCACATATTGCTCTGTGACTGGGCTCACCCGAGGAGTTGCCACGTCCTGCTCATGGCTGCTTTAGTTCCTCACTTCCACTTGTTGGGCAACCCGTTTGCCACTGATCGCTCAAGCACACACCAGGGACGGTCAGACTGCAAGCGACACCCACTCGGTAAGCTTTTGCTTTTGACTTCGGACTACGCAATAGGTTCGCTCGCCGTGCGTTCCATTTTGCGTCATTGAGACGTTCTTCCACTTTTGTCTACACTCTATGAGTTTGATACAGTTTTCGTAGCCATTTTCTTCGACTGGGGCACTTTTTTGACTTTTTGTACTCGCTCACGAGGTAGGCTACTTGTGCCTTACCTTCGTGCAGCGGTGAACGAGGAACGACCTGACCCTCTCATACGGGAATCTCTCATATCCCCCAGCTGAGAGTCTTCGAACTTCTATCAGACCAGAGCATGTAGCTTGCTCAGTATCACGCCTTTTTTCGAAAGGTGGCTATCGGCCCGGCTCTCAGGTCCGAGGGTTTGTGGCTTAGAGGCGTTCAGCCACAGCCCTCGACAGGGAGCCTTTAGTGTTTTGTCCGGACTAAGAACTTCTGCCTTCGTGCGCCTGATTTAAATTTGTGACTGCTATCCTCAGTCTCGCCTGCAGAGCAGCAGGTTGTGTCTCTCTTAGTCTGGTCCCTATCCCATATGCTGTCCGATATGTAGTTTTTCACCCATCGGCAAGCACATGGGGTCGATGGGACACGCAAGCTCCCCCACCACGGCAAGGTGGAGACACATCGGGGGAGGTGGGGACTTTCAAAGACGACTCCACTGTTTGATCTCACTGACTCCCCGTAGTAAACAACTTGTAGTTGCGAATCAAACTGTCTTTGGTATTTGTATCACCTGATTGTCAAATTACAGTGAGTTCACGACACACTGCACAACTTAATTTCCCCGTCAAAAAGATGTGTCAATGTTTACATCAGCTAATGGGTATGTTTCAGTGTTACCCGCAAATGTCCGACAAGAAACGAACTTCCCTGTGTAATCACTATCATTTACAAAAGATACATTTAAATCAATAATAGTGGATCCGGAATCAAGAAGGATTCTGGCAGGTTTGTTGTTAATGAACCCGTTATGGAATTGCAGTTTTCCTTTTGAGCACACAACTGAATTTGCATTTTCCCATGAAATTGGCACTGTGTGCCCGAAATTTAAAATATTTTCATTGTGAAATTTCTGACATGTATCACATTTATCATAATCAAAAATATCAATTGCTTGCAATGCATTCGCCTCTTCCTCTTCTTTCTCACTACCACATTCAACTTCAGAACTTGTTGTATCTACAAGTGTAGCATTTGCACTTGTAAGCATCTTTCGTCCAATACATTGACCTGATTAGTGCCCAAAACTGCGACAAAAGTAGCATTTTATAGCTTTCTTGTGTTCATTTCGATTTGTTTGTTGCTTATTTACCATCATGTCTAAATGATCTTTGTAACCTGGATTCTTGTCGCACATCTGAAATTGGTCGTGAAATAGATGGCAATATGTGCAAGGTCTTACATTTGTTTTTGGTTTGTTCTTATAAGCAAATGGTTTTTGTTGCTTAACATTTTAGGTCTTTGCTTCTTGCAGCTTAGTTATGCCTTTGGCCACATGGACTGAATTGAGTAACTCTTTGTTCTTGCTGGTGGAGATAGTTGATTTTGCCATGGTGTACTCATTAGCGATGTCACACACACGGACGCAATTTTCATGTTTCATAATTATATTCTTCTTTACCTCCACTGATATACGTTTCTGCTTCCTGCTTCAGCACCACTACCGAATTTCGAACTCACAACTGATGGGTTTAACAAGGAAAATAATGAAAGAGATAAACTGAACACAGAGACACTGCTAAGACCTATTTTACTGCTGTATAGTAAGGCCAATGAAAGCGAGGCTGCTCACTCATGAAAAACTAGGCTACTAGGCTAGCGCTAAACGACGTTAGTATTGCGTGGTCTTCGTTTGTACTGTAAGCGAACGTTTGTCTCCAACGTTAAACCTCTCTCTCTCTCTATCTATCTCTCTCTCTCTCTCTCTCTCTCTCTCTCTCTCTCTCTCTCTCTCTCTCTCTCTCTCTCTCTCTCTCTCTATCTCTCTCTCTCTCTCTTCTACCATGACTTCCTTGACCAGTTCGTGGATCGCAGGGACTATGAGGTCTTGCAGATGGACAAACAGCAGCCTGTACATCACGCTGAGGGAGTGGCTTGCCTGGTACAAATGGAGCGGACGAACCCCCAGCATCTTCAAGACCGAGTTTGAGGGGAGTAGAGTCATCGCCCTCTGCAGCAAATGCTACATCTTCGATGGGGACGTGAACACGAAGTTCTCGTGCAAAGCGGACGAACCCCCAATAATTCCCATCGCTGCCAGCCCAAGAACGATGAAAATGATCTCACGGTCTTTCTGCGGCTCGGATGGCACGTAGAAATCCTCCAGGTGAGGTTCAGGCTCGAGAGGCTCTACACGTTTGCCGGCCGGAGATCAGGCTGTATTCCCGCATGGCCTGGTCGACATCTTGGAAAGAGTGAATAACGTGGCCTTAGCGCTGTAGCCCCTCGTTGAGCCAGTCCAGCCGCACGGTTCTCTTTCTCGTCCACTCAGGCTGGGCAGCCTGTAGCCGCTCGACTGCCTCATCGTGCCGTTTTATTTCTTCATGGTCGTCCGCATGCCCTAGCTTGGAAATGCGGTAGTTGCCCCCCGTAAACGCGAGAGCATTGACAACGACACTCCCTATCATCATTGCGACATAAGCCATAGTTAGAGGGAGGGTTTTTGCAATATATCAGCGGGGATCAAGCCCTCTGTGATAAGCAAATCTTGAAGTGCTAAGGCGACGGACATGTCTAAAACCATCATCCCAATGTCATACATATCAGCTTCGAGCTTGGGCAAAGTTGTCCCTTTGAAAATCACATTGTTCAGTTTTGCGGTGCCTATCGTAAACGCGGCCACTACTGTGCCGTGGTAAGCAGCATTAAGAATAGCTCTTCCGTCAACACTTGCCATATAAAATGGATCTCTACTCTATTCTTTAATACGTTAGTCTCCGCTCAACTGGAGGGCGCAGGCGGGGCAGGTGTTTTGGTCCGCCACAATTTCTGCCTAACAATTACACCGACGACAACGGAAACGCCTGTCACTCCTATAACCCAGGGAGTCCAGCTGCGGTAATCAACGGGCACAATTGGAAACTGCGGTGGCACCTGCTCATGCTCCGGGGCTAACTTTCGTTTCTCCTCACGAACGGCCTGCTGCAGAGCCAGAGACAACCTCTCTGCTTCACGAATCTTTCGAGCAGCGGCTCCTCTCTTCCGAGCCGCAACTTTTCTGGGGTCCTTCGTCACTTGTTTCTCCGACGGTGTCTCATGTGGAGCAATTTCGGGGGTCTCCATCGTGTTCTTGCATAGGACAGATATGTCCAAAACGGCAGTGCCTAAAAGTTGCAAGCGCGACAGTTGCAGGTGCTAAGCACATGTGAACTTATGGTAGAGTTTACATGTAACCGTGTTTAGCGCATGCCCTAGAAACGGGTAGGCCTCCAGGTCTGTCACCAAAGCTTGATTATCGGCAATGGGCAAAGAACATACTTGCCACTTAGTGCGTACATCTGCAGCATAGCCGTGCCCAGGGTCTTTGTTATTGCCGCCTCGCCTCGTGCCTCGCATGTAGTTTCTCAATTTATTGATCAGACAAGGCCTCAACCTGTTCCACTGTAAGTTTGGAGTACATACCTCCTATATACTGCCCGACACATCCTCCAGCCGCAAGTGCTGCCAGCCTTTCACGATGCAATGGATGTCCGGACTGTGGCGTTGGTGTATCCGTTGTTGCATGTGTATCTGGAGCAGACTATGCTGGCATTGCCTCTTCAAGTAATAGCTGGTCCAGTATGGCGTCACAATCCATCACAGCGTTTGCAAATACCCAACGTCTAACTCTAATATAGGAATGCGCAGCCCACCCAAGCACACAAGTGCATATCAGTTGTAATACAACTAAGGCTGTTACGGAGTAACAAAACACTGCTTCGTACATGCTTAAGTGGTGCTTAGCTGATGCTTAACATATGCTTAGTATCTGTATCTAACAAACCTCACCAGCTTTAAGCACTTTATAAGCAAACGGGAACTTGGTCCGCAGTACCAGCTTTGAGAACTCATTAGCTTCGAGTTGCTTTCGCACCCCGTCACGTTCTTCCCGAGAGTGAATGATGTAGTTCTGGTCTAGGCAGTCTTGAAAGCTATCCTTGGAATGGAAGAGCGCCACCTACAGTGTCTGCGCCCTGAGGCCTTTTGCAACGGCGTTGTACTAATTTAACAATTAGCAAAAAGAAGACGCAAAAAGAAGACACAGATTATGTCACAAGGTGCACATGGGGTACCATCAATCTTTATTGACGACGCCGAACTAGAGATGGTAGACCATTTTACATATCTAGGATCAGTGGTAAATAGCAAATTATCCCTAGATCAGGAAATCAAAATCCGGATTGGTAAGGCAGCAACAACAATGAACAGGTTAAGAAAAAGAGTCTGGGAGAACAGGAAGCTCACTACAAAAACAAAAGTCCTTGTCTATCAAGCCTGTGTCCTTAGTACTCTTCTTTATCGCAGTGAAACCTGGTCAACTTACTCACACCAAGAGAAACATTTAAACAGCTTTCATATGTGGTGTCTGCGAAGAATTCTTGGTATTAAGTGGCAAGACAAAATCACAAATACTGAAGTATTGGAAAGATCAGGTTGTGTGACAGTTTATTCCATGCTCAGTCTTCGTAGACTTAGATGGATAGGACATCTTAGGAGGGTGGATGCTGGTAGAATACCAAAGGACATCTTTTTTGGTGAATTACAGATGGGTAAGAGATCTCAGGGTCGGCCTCTACTATGATACAAAGATGTGTGTAAGCGGGACATGATTGATACAGGCATTGATAATGCACATTGGGAGCAAGTCGCCGCTGAACGTGTTGCATGGAGGGCAAATCAGAAATTGAATAAAGACAAAGGAGAAAATTATTGCAGATAAGTCACACACCGAGCGTTTGAGACGTAAGATGGTGCATGATGGTGGAAATGACCACGTGCGAGCACCCACTGTGAACGGACATTTACAGCGCAAATTGGCCTTATCAGTCACATTCGCTACCGCCATATAAAAAAGTTATTATGCCTTTTTAAAGCACAAACTATCGTCTGTCAAGACGGCAAGGTGCCAATGATGTACTTCTGGGTTTGAACCCACAGACTTTGCTGGGCATGTCGCCCGATAAAAGCCAGATAAGTCAACATGGTCCTCTTCTTAGTAATAGCGTCCTCTGCGCTACAGTCATCAATGATGTGTAAGGTCGGCGTCCCATGAAACATTTTATAGAAGGCTTCTAGCCATTTGAGCAACCGTTGACCGGGGTCAAAGATGAAGACCTTGGGATCTGACCACACCCACGCTCGGGCCCGGTATGTTTCATTATATCTTACCGAAGGACATGCAATGACAATATGCTCGAAAACATCCCGGTACGGGCCTTCCAGGAGGTCCAGAATGAATTCTGTTTTACCACACGATGTGGGGCCTGTGATGATGGCCGAGTGTGGTTTAAGCATTAATAAACAGCATTAACGAATCTCCCGGTGTCGATGTTGAGCTGTCCGTCCATAACCAAATAAACGTAGCAGTACAGTGGCCCCGCCGGTTCAACCTCTTTCGTGATCTGGAGAGTGATGCCCTCCGATCCGTTCTCTACTCGCCGACCGCTGCCGTGAAGGTCGGAGGTCTGGAAATCCATCCACAAGCAGAATTTTGTCGCCAAGACTGACATCGAACAATCCTAGCTCTTTGGCGATTGCGCTGGTCTCATAGTGTCTTTTGAGGCCACCGGTGAAGGATTTCCTCGCTTCGTCCCAGAGCTGGTGTGGCGCTTAGCCTTGCGCAAATAGCTGATTGATTTGTATTTCCACAATGACTTCAATTTTGGTGATCTGTTGGTTATAACATAACTATGTTTAGCGTGAAAAATCCTTGCGCACGCGGGATCCTCCCATAATAGGAGAATGCCTTTCAAAGACTAACAGGGCATATTCAGATTGATTTTCCATATCGAATCCTACTTTTTCTGAGGAATCCGTCTATGCCGTAGGACCCGCTCGTATAACACCACCATACGGTTCTCATACATGCTCCGAATTAGCCGAGCCAACGTGGGTTCAGTGACTACTTCATACTATAACAGATGTTTTCTAGGGAATACGTGGAATTGCCGGTATCTTTGCCAGTTGCAACAATCACGAGGGAAGCATCGTTAAAGGTCAACTCAGCCTCCTGACGATCACTAAGAGCAGATTGGTAGAAGGGCGCATGCATTTCAAGCAGCTCAAAGTCTAGTGGTATGTGTTGTTTTTGTAGGCCTTAGCGATGCCGCATTGCCGGGGGGCAGAACGATGGTATCCACTGCGCCAACACGCGTCTTGGTCATGTTCATGCCGGTGCTTGTATCGATGCCTTCATAACCGCGCTCGTCCCTTCCGATTGACTCTTAAAAAGATTCATAGACGTTGTAGACGTCACTGTCCACAAGAGAGTAGACTTCATTGCCGGAGAGCCTAACGGTCAGCTTTTGAACCAGTGCTCGGCCGAGGTTCTGGACCACGAATCGGTTGATGTCCGGGGAGCTGAGGGCCATATTGAACGCCAGACGCACCTAGCCAGGCACGATAACATCGTGTGCACCGAGACTGTGGAAACGAACTAGTAGCTGCTGCTTGGGGCCGATCGTAGATGGATTGTTGGTCACGATGATCGTTTGCCGCAATCCTTTCACACCGAGCGGCTAGTTGACTATTGTTGTTACTTCGTAGCAATATTTAATATGGATAAAGTTGAGTTGACCGACTTTGGTGGCGAAGAGGTGCTGCCTGAAACGGGCGAGGAAGAGACAAGTTTCATTTACGACTTTGATATCGATAATCCCCGCATTGTTAATACTGAGTGGCCAGATGGCTTGGGGAGCCGACCCGCAACTTATAGATGGAACTACAAAAGAGTGCTATTAATTACTATTTTAGGACGGTGGCGTCAAAGTGGGGTATGAGACCCATAACTGACATTGATTATACAACAATTAAGTTAGGTCCCAGGAACGCGCTCTATGTTGAGGTAGAAAGGATTACACGGTGTGAATTTGGCATGCCGTTAGCTTTGAGTAGCCTCAAAGCGAGTACCAGACTTGCATTGGGGTTTGTGGACAAAATACCACTAAATGCTGTCACCATCCTCGAGCAGACTCTGGCACAGGAACAAGCAGTTCTTAGGAGTGCGGATATTCGGGATGTCCCACAAATAGCTTCAAATGTTGGCAATATCGTCACAATAGAAAGGGCCATGGCGAGCCCAGCATTGCGGATGGCTTTAGAAACCTCGCAAGTAGTAGACCTAGGAGAAAGGCCTACCTCCAGTGAGAGAACTCTAGGGGATCATGGCGCTGGACAAAGCGGTGACGACGATTTAAGGTAAGCTCACCAACTACCTAGTCATTATCGACAAGCAAGATAAAGAGACCGCCAGTCGGCAGCGGAAAATGTTGATAGCACCCGATGAGGAGAGTAGGGACTTTCAAGAGCAAAATATTGCCGATATTTATGAACCTAAGAAGAGGTTTTTAGTACCCAGGCACTAAGACTTAGGCACCCAATTCAGCCGGATCCGTGAAACCATTCTTCGGGTGGTCAATGAAGACAACCACACTAGGTGAGAAACTGCGGACTCTGTTCCGAGAGCAGGGCATCACCATAGCGAGCATTCTAACAGCGACCGGACTCTTAATTTCCACTATCACCTTAGCCATTACTGGCGGCGGAGGTGGTGGAGGTGGTGTGCCCCTTATCCCACCGCCTGGCCCACCGCCTGGCCCTGGGGCTAAGGAATTAATTCGGCAGAAGCTGAAAGACCTAGCTGGTAAGGCCGCTGCGGCACTCCCGGGAATCATAGGCGGCATTAATACCTGGCTCCTTAACTTCCTGAGTAAGACTGTGGGATGGCAGGCTGGGAATCTCTGGGCATTAGTGATTGCGCTCGACGGCTTGCTGCTGCAGCTATCAGAGAGTGGCTAACTAAGAAACCATAGGGCCACTATACCGACTGCGACGCCTTCCTAGCAATGAGTACTATCTTTTCGTTTTGGTGCTGCAGCCCGGCTGCTTTATCGGTCGCAGTTATGCGGCTGGTGGTGGGCTGCATCGCCGGCTGCGCTGGCTGAGCAATGCTGGGCAGCTCTACCGTAGGGTCTGAGGCATTAATGGCAGTATTCAGGCCACGCTTTAGACCTGGCTCTGCGATGAGGATCATGTTGTTATACCCAGCTATCTGACCTATGTGGAGCAGCATGTCGCTGGGGGACATATACACCCCCGTTTCAAAGACATAATTAACGTTTGAGCTCGCGTTTTGTATCACATCCTGCTACCTTTTGATGTCCTATTGAGATCGACGGGCGCAGAGATGGCACCTTCTACTAATGCCAGGGCATCAAAAGCCGTCCCAGTTCCCAGATTGAGTGTGCCCCTAAGATGGCCCACACGTAGGTTCGAATGCTGTAATTTATTCGCTCAACCGCGGGGTGAGTGAAACCCTGTGACTTGTCAAGAACGAAAGCCCGCCAGGCGGAGTCAGCCTCCTGATCCCATTGCGAGATGTACTCTATGTGTAGGACATCGTTCGATGTCTTTTGGATCATATACACCACCGTGGCCGTCATTCAGGACGTGATAACCACTGTTCGTCCAGGACCACTAAGACCGACTTCGACGCCATGAGTGCTATCTTTTCGTTGTGGTGCTGCAGCCCGGATACCTTATCAGTCGCAGTTATGTGGCTGGTGGTGGGCTGCATTCCAGTTATCATTCTGAGAAATCCCGAATTCCGCGCAAATGCGCTGATAGGCTCTTACATCGTAGGGATTTTAATAGGCAGCCCAAACCTGCAAACCACTATAGTGACGTAGTAGGGCCACGCGCATTTCTTTGAGGATTCGACGAAGTTGGTAGTAGACATGGAATATGAAGACGGCTTGCGTTATTGGGTCAGGGTCGGACAGACGCTCCTGCGGTCACCCCACAACCCACCGTGGCACACCATAGAGCGACGTTGACTTGGTTTTGCCAGAATTGCATCGGCTTGCTGTACCAGGCTTGTACGATCTGATCTGACTCCACGTATGGCAGCCGGTATTTTTCAAACACATTGGGAAACTGTCTGAAAGACTCCTTGGAGATTTACCTGTATGCCTACCTTCGTGAGATCCTTCATGGTCGCTAACGGGTAATTTCCAGCACCGGTTATTTGACGTCCTTGTTGAACTCGTAAGCGGTCATTATTATTAGCCGTTCTAATATGTATATCACGTTAAGCAACGTCAAACATTGGGAACCCATCCCCCTCAACCCCGTACTAGACAATCGCGATGGTGACCTAGAGGTGGCTATCGTGGAATTGTTGTTCTACCGTGCGTGGGTTAATATTTCTGGGAAGCTGACAAATAAAGTGGGACCTCCAAAAATAATTGCAGTGAATTAGCGTTTGCTTTATCTACTTGGACAATGAGCAGTCAAGCTGAAAAGCATCAGATGGCTGCAGAAATGTGGTTTCTGAGGAAAATGCAAAGAATACCATGGACAGACAGAAAACCCATGACCAAGTACTACAGGAGACAAATGAACATCGTAAACTGATTAGAGAAATTAGACGTAGACAGTCAAAATTTTTTAGACATGTTATGAGAAGAAATGGATTGGAGAACTTAGTGACAACTGGCAAAATCGAAGGGAACAGACCAAGGGGAAGACCGAGAGGAAAATACCTGGATGGCTTGGCCACATGGCATGGACGAGACAGGAACACTGAGCTGATCCACGACACTGGTGATCGAGTGAAATGGCGAGTCATGACAGCCCACGCTTTCCGACATGGCACATGATTGATTGATTGATTATTTACACATCATCTCAATTACCTCCGGCTCTGTTATATAGATTCTCCTGTGCGGAGAACACATGTTTCTCGCTTGAGTTGAGACACAACGGGGAGCACTATTTCTTCGTGCGAGCTGAGTAGCACGTCGGACGGAATTAGGCAGTAGGCGCTCATTCACTTTCGATCTCTCGGTGTGAGAGGACGCACAGCCAATTTCGGCTTACTGTCATTACTAGAGGCTAGTGGCCCACCAGACAGTATTTGTAGCTGACTTGTGGAATGGTCAAAGGTTCAGGTAATTACCTATTTACTCAATTTATTGTTGTAATTGAGCGTAAACGCGACCTTACGGCAACTTATTAAATATGTGGACGATCTTGCAATCGTAATTCGCTGACGATCGATAAGCCGGTTTGAAAGTAGGACATAGTACAGGTGTGTACCGCACTATTTACACTAACGAAGTTGTAACTGTGTAGTTTCGCTTACAGCTTAGTGACAAGTCCGTTACATCGGCAAAATGTGCTCAATAATCAGGAATTATATATTGTGAATAGTTGCATATACTAGGTTAGCTATACAATTATAGGGAGCTGTTTACTGTAGTATTTGTGAACCAAACTTATGTCAGTTAGTTTCTGATGTTAGTAGGGTCTCTTGAATAGACAGGTAAGTTGATAGTGTGAGGAATTCATACATTGAAGTGCCTAGTTGTAACGGAAACAGAGCACGTACTGCCAATGCCATATGAAGTGATATAGCTATTTTGTGATAGCTAAATAGTGATTTCATTTCGAGGAAATGTGGAATTCTGTGAAGTAGTGATTTTCTGCTTGTGATTTATATATATATATATATATATATATATATATATATATATATATATATATATATATATATATATATATATATATATATATATATATACGATATTGCTGTGGCGTATATATTAGGTAATGTAGTGTGTTACATGCATGAGCGATGTACCTAACGACGAAGTGGTTCGAATGCGATATAACTCTGCGCTACCGTCGCGATGTGAACATGCGTTCCAAAGTCTTCTCTTTACTGTCCCGTTCTTTTCACACTGGCATGAGTACGTGAGTGCTGATGCTATGGATGTATGGAAGGATGCATGGATGTTGAATGAGGCACGGGGACAAATGGGTTATGGGGATTGTGTGCAAGTTTATTAAGTATGTGACTGGCAAACCAGGCCAGCCGTGAAGTTCGGTCATGGCCCAAGGCTAATCCGCTTAGGAGAAGACCAGAACTGGAGTGCCTCCTTTGAACATGTAGCAGAGAACATGATTTAACTTGGATGACTTCTCAACTCTAGGTAAAAGTAAAGCAAGAAGAGGTTTCGCTTCAAGGTGGGAAGGATTCCCCACCTTTGAAAAGGAAAGTGTACATATAATTATTAATATGTTATTACTTTATCTGATGCATTAATTAAGATAATAACCATTATTGTATGTACGATGTAAGGGAGGGGTCCAGTGACCTCCTTTCCTTGAGATTTAGTTTCTATGAAATACTAGAACTATTACAGCTACTAATTCTAGCAATAGCAGATATAAGAATAGTGGTATGAGAGACATATGATTAGACTCGACATTCTCGGAACACAATCTTTCCAACGGGCTATTCTATGGGCCATCTGACATTGGACTGATACCCATGCTTCAATTCTACCCATATAGAGATGATGCCCTAATTAGATGAAAACTAATTAGTGTTGCTGAAGGCTGTTTATTCAGTGATTTGATGCATGTGGGCCAATGTTGGTACCGAATACTCTCACCTACAGCTCTTCCTTTCAGGTGTTGCCTGTTGATGAACCAGGATGCCTGTTTTCTGAAACCGCAACGTCTGTAAGGGCGAGCGACTGTTTACGAACCTACCATGCCTGATTGTGAATCATCATGCCTGATTGTGAACTATGAGGTTTGTGTATGAACTATGATGCAACACTATTCTGATACGGTTTGTTCCACAACCTGAAGGTATCATGCCTGTGTATGTTAATCTACAACTGAACTACGGTGGGAAGATGACGATATGCTCGTCCCATGGAGAGTTGCCAAGGTGGGGTAGAGTCACAGCTTTGGGAGCACATCAGTTCTAGTGACGTTGTTAATTTCGCCTAACGCGGGAAATACCAGGTAGTACTTGTCTGTATGAACATAGGTGCAGTAACTACGTCTTAAAGAGTGACAGTTCAACACTAGACCCACACCAATTGGGCGTATAATGGTTACGACGACTCTACAGGTACATTAGGTTCAGCTCATTACTGATCCATTGAACAATTGCCGTGTAGCTGGTGTGCTACATAACTTGCTTGTCAGCAGAGTCAACGAACAGTCACATGTTTCAGTCACCACTGTTTACCAAACTTTATGATCATGTGGGACTCGACTCCGAGGGAGTCAGGTCAGTCTTGACTGTACAGCTGTTTTGACATCATCTGCCAGAGTGTATAGACATTAATTAGTGTTTCTTCTTCTTCGTTCATCCGGAGTTTTTTTCCGGATGTGACTGCGTTGTGCCTGTTTACAGCAGAGCTGCGTTCTTGCGCCGTTAGGCCGACACATCCGACTTCTGCGGGCATTTGTTGACCGGGTTAACCTTCCCGGGTAATTAGTGTTTAACTTGCTGCAGAAACTTTACATTACCCAACCAGGGGTAAGCTATTACAGTCCATCACCATATTGTTGATCTTTGCTACAACTATGGATGCCAAGATTGTTTACCTGGGGACACCTCAGGGTAGAGGCTGAATTATGAGAACTGTCTTAGTGTCATTAGCCAGTGACTCATAGTGACGTGCTCTACGCTTGACACATATTTCAGTGGCTAGCGAAGAGAGAGTGAGGAGGAGAAGGCGAGGAAATGGTGTGAGAAGAAGGCATAGACATAGGAGGGCAGGCGCCAGGAGAACAACACGAAAAGTGGAGAGACTAGGTTTCAACCATGTAAGAGTAGGATACTGGAACTGTCGTAGTGCCAGGCAGAGAGGTCCTCTAGAGACTAATATATGATTTTGATGTCCTCATGCTCCAGGAGTTAAATACAGACAAATACCATTGCCCTGGGTACGTCAGTTATATAAACCCAACTGGGCAAAAGAGACATGGGCAAGGTCTTCTGGTGAAGAAAGGAGTGAAGCACGTGACACTTGACTTGAGCCAGTGGAATCACAGTGCAAGAGAGGTCCAGGGTATACAAATGGAGATTGGTGGCCTAAGTTGGAACATCATAAATGTATATGCCACATTGGACGGTTTTGTCAGAAAGGAACAATGGGACTGGCTTAAGGAATTAGAGGACTTACCAGGTGATAGGCTACTCATATGTGGAGATTTCAATGCGAGGAATAGAGATTGGGACAGTAGTGGAGAAAACCGACAAGGAATTGCACTTGCGGATGCCATGGTGGACTCCGATGTGGTCTGCATAAATGACGGTAGGCCGACTAGAATGGCAATGAGCCCTGGCGATGCAGATACTGCTATTGATTTGGAACTTGTCTCCCAGTCATTAGTTCTTGATGTAAAGTGGACTGTTTTGAATGAACATGGGAGTGATCACATGCCATGCTCAGTCCTGATCTCTAAGTCCAGGAAAGTTAAGGCTGGGAGAGCACGCAAGACCTTCCGGTATGAGCGGACTGACAGCCTTCTTGGACGTCTCAGACAAGGGGCATGCAACAGGACTGTTAAAACTCCTTTTTTGCAGCCCCCATGGTGGAACCCAGAAGTAGACAATGCGTGGAAAGCAAAGAGAGCTGCAGTGAAGCAGCTAAGGAAAATGCGACAGACACCCCGAAGCTCACGAGAGGAAGTGGACATAGCGGAAAATGACAAGAAAGACAAGGTGGAGGCTTTCAAGTGATGTGCTACAGAGGCCAAGAACGTACAATAATTTGACAAAACATATTTTGAAAAAGGCAAAAGACACGGCACCAGGGCCTGATGGTGTCAGGTATGGCCACATAAAGGCTTTGAGCGATGTAGCCTACAGGAGATGGTATAACAGAGTACCTGTTATAAGGTTGGTTTTGGGGATGGTGCGCAAGCTAAAGATCTAAAGATGCATTAGCTAATAATGCACGCTTGAGCACCATAGCTAAGGGTAGCCATGGGGGCTGTTGGATGACAACAAAAACAGTGAGGGCTTGACCGCCAGCTGGTGAGGTTGAAAGTATATGAAGTCTCCATGAGAAATATGTGTTATCAAATAGAACCGAGTCACCTTTTATGAAATGCGGATATGCCTTTTACAGAATAAACCTGAACCTTTTATTAACATCGGCTTGCGTTGTTGATCTGCAGAATGCGGTCCTGTGAGTTACTACCACTTATATACTTATATGATCCGGCTTTATTTAGATCGCCTGCGCTGTTACAATGGCCGACTGCTTTAATCAGAGCATTAGGACAGCATCAGTACCGCAGGATTGGTTGCATAGCTATCTCATCCCTCTCCCAAAACCATTCAAGGATCAGTCAAAGCTTAGCGGCTTTAGGATCATCACCCTTCAAAATACATTTGGGAAGGTTTTAGAGAAGATAGTCGCTGTCAAGCTGCAAGAGTTTTTGGAAAGGGGGAAGCTTCTTCCAAGAGGCCTGGGGAGCTACAGGCCAGGAAAAGATACCTGGTCAAATGCAGCCACTTTTACCTTTGACGTTTATGAGAGGTTCCCGAGTAGACGAGAAACGATGGCGGCAGCGCTTGATCTCGAGAATGCGAATAGAGTTCGCTATGATATTTTGATTACCGCACTTATGGAGAAGGCGGTCAATCCCTGGTTGGTGAACTGGATAGCAGCCGTCCTGCATTCTCGTCGGGTTGCTCTCCGTCTAGGAGCCACATATTTTAACCCCGGAACTGCCACAGGGATCTGCAATCTCACCGGTGCTCTTTAATGTGTATACAAGCAAGATTGCATACCTAGAAGCACCAGGGATTGGAAGGATTCTAACATTTCCAGATGATATTCTTGCATACAAGCAGGGGAGAAATGGGAATCAAACAGCCCAGGAGCTACAGGTGACAGTAGACAAAGTGATTTACTGGTGTACTGAAAAGAGTTATCAGTTATCAGTTATCAGTTGGGGTATCTTCGTTGCACTCCGGACATGTCCATAGGTGCTCAGATCCCCCCCCCCCCCCAGCATATGCGTCAGCGTCCCGTGGCTAATAATGCCAGTTCTGTGTTGGTTGACGAGGCACTTTGTTTTCCCGATGTACCTCTCGCGTCTGGCTGTGCCGATTCTTACTCCGAGGTCTTTCATCCTGGACAGCGATGTGGATTCACTGACGTCAAAATCCTCTGTTCTCGCCAAATCTTTAAGGACGTTAATAACATCGGCACGATCCATGGGCTGGCCGGCCATCTACAGGGGGTGCAGAGCCAGCCAGTTTGTCAGCTCGTTCATTTCCCTCGACTCCCGCATGTCCCGGGACGAAGATGAAGGTGACTTTACGGACAACAGACTTCCGCAGCGATTCAGTCCACTGTCTACGTACAGATCCAGCTTCGACCTTCTGAATCATGCTCATTGAATCACTTAGTACACACACGTTGGTATAATGCTGTGATTTCAGCCATATGAAAGCCTGTGTAACTGCCATCACCTCCATCGTCATGCTGCTCGTGGTCATAGAGTGGGCACCACTGGATTCTTGAACGGTTCGGCCCGCTGAACGGGCTGTAAATGCCCACGCACTTCTCTGCTGCTTTACAACAAATCCATCTGTATAGATGAGCACTTCGGGGCTATCTGAGTGTTCATAGATGAGCGCGTTAACCTCTGCATTGACAGCGGCGGGGTTCTGCTCTCTGCACCGTCTGTCGAGTGTGATAATGCAGGAGAAAGTGCACTTGAAGGCTGGAGGCACCGGCACCCATTCCTTGCCGGGGTTGATACTGGTAAGACTGCAGACCTGTCTGACGACATCTTCCGCCCGACCCATCCATGATTTGCCCCTCTTTAGCCTGTCACCTTTTCTCTGAATATAGCGTCATGCAGAGGGTGCTGCTCATCTGCACTTATTTTTAAGTATGCACGAGCTCTCCAGATCTTGATCCTGTGTTCCATTGTCGGGAAGTCAAGGAGGTATCTCATCGCTACACAGCTGGTGTCTCTCGTGCAGCCCCAAAATGATGCGCATGGCTTCGTTTTGTACCTTTTCGAGTCTTCCAATCTGTGTAGGGCTGACAGTGAGGATGGCCAGGGCATACTCGATGCGTGAAAGTACAAGTCCTTGGAACAGAAGTATTAGCAGTCTTTGCTCGATATTGGCAGTCGCCATGACTCTCATTGCTGACAAACCTTTTCGAGCCTTCGTTATGACATAATCGACATGATCTCTGAAAGGACAGGCTACGATCAAGCCTCACGCCAAGATATGTCATTGACTGGGTTCTACTCAAACTGCTCCCATCCATTCTTACTGCCGGCAGGTCTGTTTTCACAATATGGTTGTTTAGTGAGAACCATGTAACCGTTGCCTTTGCAGGGTTGACAAGGGCATCGTCATCAGCACAATATGAGGAAATTCGATCTAGTTGGCCCTGCATATAATTGGCAACCGCCTGTCAATCTCGACCCTGTCGATACACGAGGATGTCGTCAACGAATGACAGAGTCCTACCCCTCCCGTCCAACTGTTGTTCAGTGATCGGCACCGTATACACGTTGAATAGTACTGGTGACAGTGGTGAACCCTGCGGCAATCCTGGACATATCGTTATCGGCTCAGAAGACCAACTCCCGCATCTTAGCACCACCTTCCTTTGGAGCAGAACTGCAGCTATCCATCGTACAAGGTGAGGGTGCACTTTCAGTCTGAGGAGGGTTTGCGTCAAGTGCTCGAAAGATACTCTGTTATATGCGTCCTCTAAGTCTATGGCGGCCGCACATGTCTCTTCTCTGACCTGAAATCCTTCGTAAACATCTTGAGCAAAGACTGCCGCATTCAGCCATGACTCTTTGTTGCGTCTGAATCCTCCAAGTGTGGGCGGAAAGCAGCCGAGCTGTTCCAAGTCCCAAGCAAGTCTGTGTGCTACAATTTTCTCCAGTAGCTTGCCAACAGTATTCTGCATCATAATGATTCTGTAGCCGTTTATCTTGGAATGGTCTTTGTTCGGTTTTGGCAGCGGCAGCAAGTAGCTGTATAGCCATTCTTCTTTGACCTGACCCCTCTGGATACTGGTGTTGAATTCTCTGGCCAGTTCTTCCATGTCATCATCTGATATCACCAGTAGGTCACCATATCGGATGCCGTCTGGGCCAGGGGCGGTGTTAGGTGATTTCTTGAGCATCGCACGCAATATCTTAGCTGTGATTGTCCATTCTTCGTCTGTCCCGACCCCCTCGCACAACTGAGAGAGTGTCGTCGTGGCCCTCTGTCTGGCGGGCTCGTCTTTCTGGTCAGTCTGTTCTATGTAGCGTGCAAGAAGGACCTTACCTTTATCCGTATCCGACTTTTTCCATGCGAGGTCTGTGCCTTGAAAGTCTGGAATACCCCTACGTTGTGCAGCACCATTCATGCTCTTGTGGAGGCGCCAGAATGTCGTAAGAGATCGCTCGGAGCACACCTTCCTGCAGAACTCGTCCCATTTCTCGGCCTTGGCCTGTTTGGCGCAGGATTTGAAAAAAGTCGTCGTCCTATCGACCTCAGACTTCAGGTTCGCCAATTCAACCTGTGGCATGTTAGCCTTTCTGGCCTTTTGCCAGTCTTTGACAGCCTGCCTCTTTCCCAGCCATGCCTTCTCGACCTCTCCATTCCACCATGGTGGCTGCAACCATCTTTCTTGTCTCCTGTGGGAGGAAGTTAGTTTTCTTATTCTGATCTTGCTTATGGCGTCTTGACCAGTGTTGTCGTGCGGGAAGGCATTTGTCTTGTTTCTTTGACTCATGGCCCCGTCTTTCTTGATCAGGATGACACAAGGGTAGTGGTCACTATCGTGGTATCCCAGTGTGCTCCACCGCACCTTGTTGCGATGGTGGGCGACACCAGAGCCAAGTCAATGACACTGTCAGAGTCACCTGGTCGAGTGGCTATTCTAGTGACCTTCCCATCATTCAGACAGATTAGGGCAGCAGATGCCAGGGCGTCCTCCAGATCTACTCCCTGTCTATTGGTGATGCAATTCCCCCATTGACTGCCTCTGGAATTGAAGTCCCCACAGTAGTAGTCCATATCGAACAAACTCTGCCACTGTCGCACTTCGACCTTCCCATTTCGCGCATACACGTTCACGATTACAAGCTGCACTGGTGTCATTATTCTTAATGCCTGCACTTGCAGGGCATCACTGTTCCAGGAAGACATATCGATCTCAGACACTAGTATGTTGTCGCGGACCAGAATGGCCTGTCCGAGGTGTCGCCTGTTAAAGAATCCCTGAAATCCCGCGACATTGACTGTTCCGTCGCCGAGCTGTGTTTCTTGTAAGACTACAATATCGTTTCCGTACAGTAGTTTTTCAAGAATGGGTCGGCGTTGACTAAATGATGCACAGTTCCAGTACAGTACTCGAACGTGTCCGATGCCCAACTAAAAAGAGTGCTGTCATCCACCCAGAAAATGCGGCTATGTTGTGGTGCTCTCTGGACAACAGGATTGTGAAAGATGATGCCCCAAGCCTCACGATAGATGGCAGAAGCGTCAACAGAGAGAACAAACTTAAGTATCTGGGAATCACATTTGACAGGAGCCTGTCCTTCAAGGACCATGTGGAGACGGTTGTGACAAGATCTCAAACGGGACTCAATGCACTTAAAACTATGGCTGCAATGGACACAGAGCAGAGATTGCTCTTTACACTATACCAGCACTTGATCCTCTCAGTGATTGATTATAGACTAGGACTGCTCACTGTCTCAAAGAGTCAGCTGGTGAAATTAAAGCGCATACAGAACGAAGTTATGCGGGTCATTCTGGGATGCACCAGAGACATTCCAGTAGTGTGTATGCGTTACATCCTTGGTCTGCCTACTGTTGCTGGTAGGCACAAGGGGATGCAGGCGATGGCATACCTCAGAGTAGCTGCAGACACAGATCACCCGTTGCATGAGGCGCTGGGCGTAGTTAAGGGTCAGAGAGGGAAATCATGGATGGCTCAGGCGGAGGATACGGTCAGACAGGTTTGCTCCTTGGAGAATATCAGGCGAGGAGAGGAGTAAGTCAGAATGCCAGCCGAGCTGTCAGACTTGTGCAGAGTTATAATCACATTGAGCCGGGAGTGCAGGGAGTGGCCAGCAAGGGCCACGGAAGTGGAAATTCAGCAACTAATTCAGGATAATTCTCGCCCGGGTGATGTGATTATCTACACGGATGGTTCGGTGTTGAGAGGTAGGAGAACTGCCTGGGGATTCTTAGCAAAAGCTAATGGTCGATGTTTGGTGCAGGAGAGACTGGCGTATGATGCCACAACATCTAGCTTAAGAATGGAGGTGGAGGTGGTCAGTGCAGCTTTCCGCTGGATGGAGAACATGATACATACACACATTGTATGCTGAGGGTGAGGACAGGCAGGCCTCGTGCAGAGTGGCTTCCTTCGCTTCGGAGGTCACGGGTGGCAAGCATCACCTGGATTTTTTCTCCGGGGTATGCCGGTGTGCTGGGGAATGAACAGGCGGACAGATTGGATGGCTCGGCAAAACTTGGTGGAGTATTGATGCATGACAAGACTGACGTGATTGCGGCCTTGTGGGAGCACGTGTACACCTCGGAGGAGCAAATGGATCACCATAGTCTGGTAAGAATGAGACAGCGAAGTGTGAGAGGGTGGCCGACGATCGACGCTCAGAGGAAAGGCGAGACGAACATATATTCAGATTGCTACTGGAAGTATTAGTGTTGGAACTCTTCGCTGGCTGCTGAGGATGGGGACGGAGCGCTTATGAGAATGTCCCGAATGCTGTGATGTCGGTTCCTAAATCAATCAATCAATCAATCAATCAATCATAGTGACATTGTTGATTTGAAGTTCATCTAGTCAGCTGTGGTCCGAGTGGTTAACTCCATTGATTGCCGATCCGAGCTCTTGGGACGGAGTGGTCTCCAAGGTTCCAGTGAACTATACTGGAAGGGAGCCGGGTGAGTGCCGGACCAACTGGACGGAACACACACAGCAAATCTACTTCTCAGCCTGAGGACGAATATGGACTCATCTCTGTTCTGTCTCTACTCTATCTTCTGTATTGTAAATAGATTGTATTCTATCAGGGCGTTCAATTCATTTCTGTTTCTTTAGGGTAGAATAAACTTTGTTTATGTTGACAAGTGCTTTTATACAGTTATTAAGTGTGGTCTCGGACGATACCTCAGTGGTCATTGTCACCAGGTAGAGGGTAGATAGTAGAGGTCTAGAATCTGGGAGGGGCTTGTAGACTCATCACACTTAAACGGGGTCAGTAGGAGAGTTATAGTGTATCTACCTTTCCAGCCCCTGGGGTCAGTATACACGTGAGTGCTAGGGATACCTCGGGGCTTGTGTTCATTCCCAACAACCAAGGTGATCCTGTCACAGTACATAGAATCCATCTATCCGGTAAGCGTGAGCGGTCATGTTCTGCCATCTCACTCGATCACCAGAGTCGTAGATCAGCTCCGTGTTTCTGTCTCGACCATGCCACAAGGCCAAGCCATCCTTGTACTGGCTTCTAGGTCTTCCCCTTGGTCTGTTCCCCTCGATCTTACCAGTTGTCACTAAGTTCTCCAAATCATTTCTTCTCATAACATGCCCAAAAAATTGTGACTGTCTACGTCTAATGTCTCTAATTAGTTTACGATCTTCATTTGTTTCTTGAAGGACTTGTTCATTGGTCTTTCCGGCTGTCCATAGTATTCTTTGCATTTTCCTCAGAAACCATATTTCTACAGCCATCAGATGTTTTTCAGCCTGACTGCTCATTGTCCAAGCTTCACATCCATATAAAAGTACACGTTCTATGGAGCATCTCAACACTCTTTTTCTCGTTTCAATTGACATCTTTTTATTGGTCAGTATGTTTTTCATCTTGCTAAAGGCTACTTTTGCCATGGCGATTCTTGTTCTAATCTCTTCAAGGCATCTCCCATCAGATGTTATTACTGTTCCGAGATAATTGTACCTATTCACTTGTTGAAGAATATTCCCATTTACTTGTATATTACATTGTGGTATTTCGCTCTTCCTAGTGACGACTATAATCTGTCTTTTTACAATTTAATTCTAACCCTAGTTGTTCACTGTGTGTAACAACCGCATCTACTAAATTTTGCAGGTCCTGTTCATTGTCTGCAATCAAGACTGTATCATCTGCATATCTAATGTTATTGATGCATCGTCCCCCAATGTTGATTCCTTCCATATCTTCAATATTTCTGAAAATACTTTCACTGTACAGGGAAAACAGATCTGGAGACATTACACATCCCTGTCTCACACCTCTCTTAATAGGCTGATATTGGCTTACTTCATTATCAACTCTTATGGCAGCTTGTTGTTTCCAATATATGTTTTTTACAAGTCTAAGGTCTTTTCCATCAATTTGTAGATCTTCAAGCATCCTTATCATGTTGACATGTCTCACTTTATCGAAAGCCTTTGTGTAGTCAATAAAGCAAAGGTGTAGATCTTTGTTTACTTCTATAGAACATTCGATTACGGTTCTCAGTATATACACAGCATTTACTGTACCCTTGCCTTCTACAAACCCACATTGTTCTTCTCCTATTTCAGGTTGTATTTTCCTCCTAACTCTTTGCATGATAATTCTTAGCAAAATCTTCGTGATGTGACTCATTATACTAATTGTTCGATGTTGATCACATTCCAAGGCTCCTGATTTCTTTGGGATTGAAATAAATACAGAATTACATAACTCCTGAGGTATATTTCCAGTATCACATATTGTATTAAGCAGACTGGTAACTTTATCTATTTCATATTCTTCTAAAGCATTAATCATTTCTGTTGTGACGCTGTCTGAACCGGGGGTCTTGCCAGATTTCATATGGTTAAGAGCATTCTGAAACTCTATCTTCAAAATTGCTGGTCCTTCATTATTATTTTGAACCTCATACTGTTCGTCTCTGTTATCGTCATAAAGGTTTTTCACGTAATCTGACCATACATGTAAAATCTGATCTTTTTCTATTATGACTCTTCCATCTTTTGTCTTTAGGTAGCCTGCTGATGTACGTGTTTTTTGATTAGTAAGCTCCTGGATTCTTTTGTGCATTAGTTTCGCATTTTTACTGTTGTGTTGTTTTTGAATTTCTCTGCAATTTTTCTCAAGCCATGTTTCTTTTACCTCCTTACATAAGGTTCTGACTTTTCTGTGAATTTCTTCATATTTGGCAGGATTAATTTTGTTCTGTCTTCTTGTTTCCATTAGTAGTAAAATTTCTTCAGTCATCCATGTCTTACGGCCCACTTTCTTTACTTTTGGAATAGAATACCCAAATAATACTAGGGAGACGGCCAGAGTTCCAACAGCAGGAAAGTACTGCCATAACTATTATGCTGAAATCGAGGCAATTAAGATAGCAACAGAGAAATTACAAAATAACAGCCATAGTACACAATCCTGTGGTGATATTTACAGATGCAAAATCAGTAACAGAGGCGCTCCTGTCTTTGAAATTGCCAGTTCTAAGGACACTGCTTTCTGAACTTAGCAGTCAGCATAAGGTCACCATACAGTGGATACCATTCCACTGTGGAGTACCCGGAAACGACAGAGCTGATAGATTGGCTAAGGAAGGAGCAAAAGAAGAACAACCTGATGTGCCCATTACATACCACCAAAAGAAAAGAATGATCAAATCAGTCAGAAGGCCGCCAAACCCTACTCAAGACGACTACCACTTTATGGACAAACCAGAACAGGTCATTATTCTGCGCCTCAGAACAGGACACAATAGATTACGCAACCACATGTATACAAATTTCAAAATGTGCATATGTGGTTTGGCGTCGCAGACAGCAGAGCACATACTCCAGGACTGCCCAAACTACAACATATCCAGGCGAACCTTCTGGCCTAGAGAGACAACAGTGGAAGATAAACTCTATGGACCGCTGAGTGAACTAAAATAGACTGTTAGATTCATACACGAGACAACACTGCAGTTATAGATTTGATAAAGTGTGGAAGGAAGGACTGAAAGTGAAACTGCAAAAAATGCATATTTGTGGGAAAATATTACAAATGGATCAGCCACTACCTTGAGAACAGAACTGCGAGGACAAAAGTACACGGACAAACCAGCAAAATGATGCTGTTGGAGCAAGGTGTCCCTCAAGGAGGAGTTCTTTCATCAACATTATTCCTAGTTTATATATATATATATATATATATATATATATGTCGAGGTGAAGTATAAACTTCGTGAGAGTGCCGATTGTGGGCTTTGTATATCGACATTCCCATGGATTCTGCTATTCCCTCAGCCCAACGTTTACGTGGTCGGCCTCTTCCTCTGTTTCTCTCTTGTCTGTACATCAATGCTTGTTGTGGCATGCTATTGACTGGTAATCTACTTGCATGGCCAAACCATTTGACTTGCTGCTTTCTAATAAAATCTAGTGCTGCTTTAACCCCCACTTTAGTCCTGATTTCTTCATTTCTGATCTTATCTCTTCTTGATACGTTGAGTATTCTTCTCGGGAATCTCATTTCTGTTGTGATTTTCCTTTTCTCTTTTTCTGTCATTGTCCAGGTTTGGCATTGGTAGCACAAAGTTGGTAGGAAGATTGTATTGTAAAGTGCTTTCTTAGTAGTTATTGATACATGTTTGTTCTTTAGTATTGGTGCCATTTGTCCAATGAGTTGATTTGCCTTATTGCACCTATTTTCGATCTCGTCTTCTGATCTGCCATTTGATGAAATTATACTTCCTAGGTATGTCAGCATCCCCAATAAGACCTTACAGGAGTACTGAGTTAACACTGGTCTAGTAGAGAGACACCAGACAGGGAAGACACCGAGTACTATTAATACCTCACAGGGAGATACATTTGTGTCAGACCAGAGGGCAACGAGTACAGATGAGCGAGGGCTTTCCCCAAGCAATTGGGTTGCTGGTCCTTGCGAGTAACCGTGATATGGCAGGTTACTCAAACTCACCAGCCGGCGTGCTGGCAAGACCAGGCACGCAGTAAAGGTGACTGCACGGAGACTAAAGTGTCCGTGCTTGTCCACGCTATGTGTAGCGGGACAGACTGACTGGAGACGGTAGAGAGGGCAGACGTATCCTTAACCAATACGATAGCTTTCTAGGCCATAGGCAAACATAGGGCTGTTCGTTTAGATTGTGTAATGCTAGCATCATCTATCATCACGTTGATGTATTCATATTGTGTAACAATGATGAAACCTAACGCTCGTAGAGCCATTCAAATGTCGGCTCTGAATATATTGCATTCCTTTCGCAAATGTCATGAATTGTTATTTCGTGCAGTGCGAAAGTAGCGGAGTCTTGAAAAGCTGCAGCGCACAAGTCGCTGACAGGCTAGACCCCGAATTGGTGTCAGAAGTTGTGAACCAACGCCACATTACAGTGAGGCTAGACCCCGAATTGGTGTCAGAATGGTCAAAGAATCAACGCCAGCGGCGAATTAGTGTCAGAACACAGGGAATAAACACCAGTAGACCCTGAATTTGTGTCAGAACACATTGAACGAACGCCAGCAGTACAATTACTGTCAGATTTCAGTGAACGTTTCTGAACAGCCATAGCAGGCAGTTGTAGTAATATTCAACGAGCAGTTAACGCCAACATGCAAGTGGTATTATAAACCACTAAACGAACGCTAGCTATCGATTGATATTACAAAATTTTGTACCAGAAGTAATTCAATGCACGTTTCAATAATTGTGATGTGTGATATATTGCAAGGTAATACAAATTTGTTGTGATGCATACTATAAATTAATTTTTTCCTTGTGGTGAATTATACGATCGCCCATTTGTGGAGTGTGAACCACAATTGAGTCAAATTAGATCGGTAAAGTGTGAAATTCTACCAATAATATTTAGAAAGTATGTTATAATATTAAAAGCAATTGAAATGTATAAAATCATCAGTAAACATTACCATCATAACCACCGTGTACATTTCATTGCGTGTGATACAGCCATCAATGTCACCATTCTACGAAATTAGTAAATAGATTAGCGACGAACTGCAGCCTAGAACGAAGGTACGCCAGAGTCAAACAGCGGAGATAAACGACATTGACGGCCATACAACTAATCATCTCATTTATCATCTAACAATCATTCAGACGATCATATCATTCATCATTAATACCATTTATCACTATTTAGCACATTCTCATTCACCAGTCGCATGAAATAGGAAATTATATTAACAACGTTATAAAATATGAAATATTTGATAGAATATGATGAATTGTGAGCTTGTATTGACAACTTAAGCGTGTGTCTAATTTTTGCTGCTCTACTAACCAGAACGCAGCCCGTGTGTCAGCAAATCAAACCAGTGTGTAGTGTGAAAGACTGCGGTGGAACATCCCAAGAACCATACGTTCCAACAAATTAGATGAGTATATTTTCCGAATATTTTGGTATGCTCTAACTTAATCATGCATCTTCTTTTCCAGCGAAAGATGTACATTTACTAACACATTTATTGTAAACTATTCTGTGCATATTATTGTATTATCATTTTGATCTAACATTACGCCACAAAATGGCGTCACTAAATGAATGTATCCAGGCTGGCATCGCAATGGGCCATACTGGAGATAAGCTAGAAAAATGGGCGGACCAAAAGTATAAAGAAGAAACGGAAAGGAAAGCTGCTCTTGACAGAGATGAAAGAGCATTAGAAAGGCAACATCAAAAAGAAATGAAAGAGATCGAGGAGGCTACCAAACAGAAACAATTAGAGTCCGATCAAGCTACCAAACAGAAGCAATTAGAGTTAGACCAGAAAAAATTAGAGTTAGAACAGAAGAAATTAGAGTCGGACCAAATTATCAAACAGAAACAGTTAGACTTAGAGCATGCTAACAAACAAGCAGAGGAAGCCACCAAACAAAAGCAGATACAAGTAGATTCTGAAACTAGACTAAAGATGAAAGAAATGGAGGTAGATTCTAACATACAAATAGCCTCTAGCAAACAAAAGAGCCAAGAAGAACAGAACAAATTTAGTAAGTACAAGGGCCTTATTAAACCTTACACTGTAGGTGATTCAATCAGCGCATGGACTGAAAATATAGAGTTCCAACTAAAAACACAGATAATACCTTTAGAGGATTGGGCAATGATTTACATGAGGAATCTGAGTGGGGAGCCTTTAAAAGTAATAGAATCCATACCTACAGACCTTAGAAACAATTACCAGTACATACACGATAGGATAATGCAACATTTTCTTTTGGACGCTACTGGTTATCAAATTCAATTCTCACAGATTAAACCAAAAGCAACTGAAACGTTCTTAGACTACATTTCTAACGTGCAAAGCACATTTAAAAAATGGACTAAGGCGGCTAACGTAGGTAACAGCTATGAAAAACTAGAAGAGCTAATGGTAATGGACAAAGTCGTTTCTACAGTGCCTACCCCTTTTGCTAAATTCTTACAACAATCAGATATTGATTCCATTCAACAATTAGAGAAACGGGGGTCAGCTTATTTTTCCTCTAATCGGGACATATTTAAAACTACATCATATGACACAGTAATTACAGCTTTTGCAAATAGAGTCCCTGATAGATCCTATAAACAGAAAGACTATAGTAAGAAGGACAAACCATATCAGAAACCACCTCGATGTAATTATTGCAATCTTTTTCACCCAACTTATTCGATGTGTGATAAGAACCCCACATATCCGTCACACCTAGAACAAGTGTTAAAGAAGCAAGAAAGCAGAAGATCATCGTTTAAACGTGCTGTAAAATGTTATTTTTGTTCTAGTTATGGCCATTATAGTAATAAATGTCTTGGGAGACAGAGAATGAAGGCAAACAACGCAGCCCTCATCGATACATCATCAGACGATGAGAGTGACATAGATCCCTAACTTGTCAATGTTTTGCCAACGAATGAATGCCAGAATGTATCATCAGTAACCGATATTTTAGACTTTAAAAGGTGTAAAGTATGCCAGCAGTTTCATGCGGAGGGGAGATTGAAATGTGGACACGTAATATCATGTTCAAATGAAGAAGCTAATGCAGCATGTGCCTCCAGAGGTAACCTTAAGTTCTACGATGCACAGGTCAATGGTAAACCATGCCAATGCTTAGTTGATAGCGGCAGCACTATACTGGGGTTAAGGAAGAGAGCTTGCTAGAACAGAAGATTATACGGGTGAATTTGTCAAATGCCGTACTTTCTCGGGCACCATCGAGAAATATCCACTGGCAAAAGCGCATATCAATACCCCGTTCCTTACCGGCAGATTTACGTGCGCGATCCTCCAAGATCCTTGTACAGATCTTATTTTAGGATGTCTTGATGCATTAAAAGAATAGTACAGACGACAACATAAAAGCCTGGAATGAAACACACATGGTCAACGCTGTAACCACGTCAGATACAGAAACAAAGTATACTGACTTACAAAATGAAACACTACAGCTATTAACATCAAGTGGTGCAGATACCAACAATACTCGCCAAAAGCTGAGCGAGGCACAAAGCACCGACCAAACACTCACACCGTATTTTAACTTGTTGTGTGAGCGAAAGAAAGTTTCTAAAAATTCTTCCTGGTACTTTAAAAAGGTTAACGGAATCCTCATGCGTTATTACACATATAATAACCATGAAATTCAGCAGACGGTGTTACCTGTAACATACCGGAAAAAGGTGCTAGAAATTGCACATTCACCACCGTTTGCTGAACATTTGGGCTATCATGAAACGCGAGCCAGAATTCTATCACAATTTTACTGGCCGAAATTTTGTTCGGACATAAAATCTTTCTGTCGCTCTTGTACTGTGTGTCAACATCGAGTACGAAAGAAAAAGCATGTAAAGACCGAAGTGCAACGGTCAGTGATAGCATCTAGACCACTTGAAAGTATAGCGGTCAATATTACTGGACCCCTAATGCAGGTGTCGAGTAATGGAAACCAGAACTATCCAAACAAAGGTACTAAAACGATTCTCCTTAAACCAAACCAAAAGGCTGTGATTCAACTAACTGATAAATATAACATGGTACTAACATGTTGCCAAGGGCCTCTCAACGTTGAACTCAAAATATCAGATGTGGATCATGAAATATCGATAAAAGAACACTTAGAGATATTTCATATCAACATGCTGAAACCATACGTTTCACAACAAGTACAACAGACAGACGAACAGATTGCACCAACACCAAGCCATGAGACGACAGACATACATAACTCAACTTCACTAGGTAGGGAGACACACAACAGCGACAACGCAAACACACTTAGCCAGATAACAGCACACACAACTAGTAGCACAACAGTATTGGACGACATGGAACTACCAGTTCCTACAGTAAACGTAACTGCGACAAATATCTCGACATATAGAGATAACAGATACAGTCAGACGAAAGACGGGACAAAACACCTACTGAAACGTCGACAAGTCTTCAACAGGTTGAGATTGTTTGGACTCACATCTAAGCCGTCCAAAGTAGAGTTGGGCATGGAACAAATTGACTTCCTTGGTCATACCATCTGCAGGGGCCAAGTGAAAACTGATGACAGAATCGTCACTAAGATTCTGAATGTGACAATACCAACGACCAAAAAACAGGTCCAAAATTTACTGGGTATGGTAAACCACTATACTAAATTCATTTCAAACCTGGGGGAAATCACCAGTGTTTTTTCTAACATCTTAAAAGCTTCGGCTTATTTTTCCTCTAATCGGGACATATTTAAAACTACATCATATGACACAGAAATTACAGCTTTTGCAAATAGAGTCCCTGATAGATCCTATAAACAGAAAGACTATAGTAAGAAGGACAAACCATATCAGAAACCACCTCGATGTAATTATTGCAATCTTGTAAAAGATGCACGATTAATTAGTGCGATATCGAAATTGAAACATTTTTCCATCGTTCCATCTATCCTTCGTATGCCTAATCCAAAACTCACTTATTTCTTACGCACAGATATGAGTGCCATATCCATACCTGGAATACTAGGTCAGTTCTACGTCGGGACGTTCCACCCCGTAGGTCGCAAGATCACTCCGGCTGAAGGAAGATACTCAGCATCAGAAATGGAAGACCTTAGTTTGATCTATTGCGTGAGAAAGTTTCACCGATTTTGGCAGGAGCACAGTTTGTAATCCAATCCGATAACTCTCCATTGTCTGTGATGCAATCTGGACATTCTACCAACAATAGAATTTACAGGTGGGCTTTGATTCTCCAAAATTACACATTTACCATCTAGCATTTAAAAGGGAGATTAAATACGATTGCAGACATTTTGAGTCGTCCTTCATCCATTCAAATACCTGAGTTACAGGAAGGAAGCGACCATACACCACCAGAAACAGTGACACTGTAATGTTAAATAACCAAGTGCCATGTGTGGTGAGTAAGACATATCGTAAGTGCGTTACTATCGCCTGATATTTGACTTGTGTGAATAGAACAGTGCTATGAAAAGTGTAACGAACAGACGCAAAATTAACATGCGCTGACACACACACAAGTTAGATTATGGGAACTAACGCCAAGAGGACAGCGAACCCAGCTTAGACCCCGAATCTAGAATATATTGAACCAACGCTTAGACCCCGAATAACATTCCAGGGTTAGCTATGAACCTACATAATGTGGTAGGCAACTATATTAATACACTATCCTTCAAGGAGAGCATAAAAGACTTTCGCGGAATGAACTATGTTAGAATAGTCTACAAAGAGATTTGCTCCATCTTCACAACGCAGAGGAGGACGTCAACTTAGTGTAATTAGATATAGAAATGTAACTGTGATATATGTACATTATTATTTTATTTACAGTATCTATAACTTCATTTTTCTATTATTTATTCTATTGCAAATTGTGTAAACGCATATATAACTTTATTTTCTTATTTGCGTAGTTAGAAATCACCATCATTTAATTATTAACCCATTTATTAGAACATAATTTATAGAAATACAAGTGTTAGATATTATATTAGTTTATTACCATATAATTATAGTCATTTATACATCCATGTATTTAAAATATCATTTCATAACTAACACTAATCATTTAGGAATTAATATCATCTTTTTCACAAGTAACATTTAAGGTAATTAACCCATTTCTCTTGAATGAAAGTAGTAGTAAATTATTTCCCTTGAAGGTAATTTAGGTCAGCACACCAAATTATGGAAGTTACTATGTCAGGAGCGGTAACAAACCATCCTTATAACGATGTATATATTTTGTATAGACATGACGCGTGCAAACAAAAGGCACAGTCATTTGGCGTGATTACTGTTATAAATCAGCCAATCGTTTATTGTATATATATATATATTATTTATGTATGCAATACTATGAAACATATTTTAATGACGAGAGAATGATTGATTGAAAGAATAGTATGAAAGGGTATGAAAGATGAATGAAAGAGGAGAAAATGCGAGGAGAGAATGAAAAAAACTTAGTAAACATTGAAAGGAAGAGAGCGATAGAGAAAGACTGCGGAAAAAAAATTTTTTTCCACCGCTGGAAAATTCTTATTTGACTTGTCTGTGTCATCTGTGTTTCCAATGTGTTGTCGAAGGTTTTTATATGTGTTACAGCCATACTTTATCAGAGTATATAAAGAACGTACTTTGAGCTACAGAAAACGGAGTTGTGGTCACAAATAAAAATAACGAACGTTTGTAACCACAATATACCGATTTGCGGCGCTCGAAGGAACACACACATTAGTACACTAACGCATACACATGTTAGAGAGTTAAGTACGCTGTAGTTTATTAGAAAACACGCAAACAAACAGGAAAACGAACACATAAAAGTTGCACACACCAATCAGTTCAAAGAACAATAACTCTAAATTCAGGGGACACAATAAATAATCAGAAACCTAAATGTAACAGTAAATATAGTTTTTCACATGCGGAAGCAAGAAGGTGAACAGTAGAGCTATGAGTATAGAGTTGGAGGGGATATTAATGGGAACATGAACATTTGGTGCTCATGTGTTGTACTCATAATAGAGTCAACTAGTGTGTGGGTTGTCATTTTGGGCAATAGGAGGAACAGGTCAAGACGGAAGTCAATAGGTGGAAGTCAAGAGACATAGGGTCTAACGACAGAAGCCAGGACATAAGTGATAAGACAACGGTTTCCGGTTCACTACCAATCCTTAAGATATCTATAG
Organism: Cepaea nemoralis; assembly: GCA_014155875.1. Taxonomy (NCBI): domain Eukaryota; kingdom Metazoa; phylum Mollusca; class Gastropoda; order Stylommatophora; family Helicidae; genus Cepaea; species Cepaea nemoralis. Next base: position 782,397 of record JACEFZ010014681.1, on the reverse strand, counting down.
AACCAACTATACTGAGACATGGGCTACTGAATTAGCCAAGTGAAAAGATAGAACACTGTGAATGAAGGTAGAAGATATTGTTTTATCCCCAGACTAGAAAGTTCTATACTTATTGGAGATCTGACTAAATTGGGACAACCAATTTTTCTTGTGACCAAGAAGTGTTACAAACATGAGGAAAAGGGAAGTAACACTTCGCGGAGAGGAGGGGACCCTGTCAGCATCCCCAATAAGACCTTACAGGAGTAATGAGTTAACACTGGTCTAGTAGAGAGACACCAGACAGGGAAGACACCGAGTACTATTAATACCTCACAGGGAGACACATTTGTGTCAGACCAGAGGGCAACGAGTACAGATGAGCGAGGGCTTTCCCCAAGCAATTGGGTTGCTGGTCCTTGCGAGTAACCGTGATATGGCAGGTTACTCAAACTCACCAGCCGGCGTGCTGGCAAGACCAGGCACGCAGTAAAGGTGACTGCACGGAGACTAAAGTGTCCGTGCTTGTCCACGCTATGTGTAGCGGGACAGACTGACTGGAGATGGTAGAGAGGGCAGACGTATCCTTAACCAATACGATAGCTTTCTAGGCCATAGGCAAACATAGGGCTGTTCGTTTAGATTGTGTAATGCTAGCATCATCTATCATCACGTTGATGTATTCATATTGTGTAACAATGATGAAACCTAACGCTCGTAGAGCCATTCAAATGTCGGCTCTGAATAAATTGCATTCCTTTCGCAAATGTCATGAATTGTTATTTCGTGCAGTGCGAAAGTAGCGGAGTCTTGAAAAGCTGCAGCGCACAAGTCGCTGACAAGGTACTTGAAACTCTTTACCTGTTTCAAGGGATGTTCGTTTAGGTGAATTGTTTTTTCTTCTTTAGTTATAGCCATTAGGGCCTACCTCTGTTTTGCTTGTGCTAATTTTCATGTTATGTTCCCTACACATTTCGTTTAGACTATTCATGTGGTCTTGTAATTCACCTTCTGATTTTGCTATTCCGCAAACAGGAGTTCTCTAATGGTTAGATTTGCAGATGGTTCTTCTTCTGTGTTCTCGTCATGCGGTATTCTTGCCGTCTCTGCTTGGCTGGTTTCTTTACATATGTTGTCTATATATGTTATGAACAAGAGAGGGGACAGGACACAACCTTGACGTACTCCAGATCTTATGGTGAAGGGTTCTGAGTGTCCTCCAGTTGCTCTCACTATGCACTCACTGTTGTTGTATAAACTTCTACATAGGTTTGTTAGATGTGTACTCACGCCATATTGTTTAAGGATTTCCCACAGATTTTTTCTATCTACCCTATCGAATGCCTTTTCTTGGTCGACAAAGGCTAAGTAGAGTGTTTCATTGAATTCGATTGATTTTTCTATAAGTTGTCTAAGAGCAAAAATGGCATTTGTGCATCCTTTGTTTTTCCTAAATCCAAGTTGCGTTTCACTTAGCTGGGGTTCTAAAGTAGTTTGTAATCTTTTTTCAAGAATTTTGCATAATATTTTCCCAGTATGACTCAACAGTGAAATGCCTCTATATTGTGTGCAGTCTCTTTTGCTGCCTTTGTTTTTCCAAATTGGGATAATTATGGCGTTTCCCCAGTCTCTTGGTGTCTGTTGTTCTACCCAAACATGGTTGAATAGTCTATGTAGCCAAGCTGTTCCTACTTCTCTTGCTGCTTTAATTAGTTCATTTGGTATTTCATCCTGTTCCGGTGATTTGTTCAATGGGGCTAATCTGATGGCTTCTATAATTTCTTCTTTTAGTATGTCTGGTTCTAGTTCTTCGGTGACGTCTGTGTAGGTCTCTTGAATTCCTGTGACATCTGATGGGATGTTGAGAAGTTGTTTGAAATACTGCTTCCATCTTATTAGGATTTGTTTTTGTTCACTTATTGGTTCTCCATTTTCGCTGTTAATTATTTCAGTTGGGTCAAAGGGTTCTCCTCTGGTTCGCATTGCATTTATCTTTTTGTAGAAGTTTCTAGTTGCCTCCTTGTAGTTTTTATTTAGGGTTTCTCCATACTCTTCCCAGTCTTTTTGTTTTTCCCTATTTACTATTCTACTCACATGTCTTCTCGCTATTCTATATTCTCTATATTCTCTATACCTCGCTCCAAGGCCAGTGCGGCCTTTGGCATACTGTACAAGAATGTATGGTACTGGAATAAGTCTGCAAACAAAGCTAAAAGTCTACAAAGCAGTTGTATTATCCACACTGCTATATGCTTGTGAAACCTGGACTGTTTATCAGCGACACGCTAGGAAATTAAACCACTTCCACACAGTCTGCCTAAGGAAGCTACTGAAGATTAAATGGCAAGACAAGATTCCAGACACTGAAGTCCTAGAAAGAACATCCATGCCCAGTATCCACACTCTACTGATGAAGAATCAGATTCGCTGGGCTGGTCACTTGACTCGCATGCCAGATCACAGGCTCCCTAAACGAATTTTTTACAGCGAACTGCGTTGTGGCAAACGCTCCCAAGGTGGCCAGAGGAAACGCTTTAAAGACACTCTGAAAATTTCACTGAAGGCTTTTGGAATTCATCATGACACCTGGGAGGCTGCAGTCAGAGACCGAAATTCGTGGCGTGCATCATTACGCAAGGGTGCAGTCATATGTGAGGCAACCAGGACTGCAAGAGCTGTGAAGAAAAGGCAGGAAAGAAAAACCACTGCAGGAAATCCTCCTCCAGAAACGTCAAGCATTCCTTGCCCACATTGTCAAAGAACATTTCGATCCAAAATAGACCTTATCAGCCATCTTAGAACCCAAGGCTCCATACCTTCAACCCCACTGGATGAAATGAATGGTCATCATCATTCTTGATGGACAAACAACATATTCTCTGTAATCACATTCCTGTTTCCTCTTCAACCACTTTTTATATTTTTCCTTTTTTTCTTTTACCGCTTTCTTTACTTTTGCGTTCCACCAACGTGTTATTTTCTTTATCCGTGTTTTGCGTTTTTTCGTGGTTCCACATGTTATTTTTGCAGTATTTAAAATGCTTGATTTGAACATCTCCCATTCTTCTTCCACTGTTTTTCTTTCTGTAGGTAATTTTACAAAGAGTTCAGTTAGTTCTTTCTCATAATTTTCCCTTACTGCTTCGTCTTTAAGGTTTTTTAAGTTTACTGATTCGCATGGCATGTATTTTCCTGCTCTTTGTTTTCTTCTTCTGATGGTTCTTATTGTGGCAACGAATGCTTTATGATCTGTGTTTATACTGAAATTGGGCACTGCCCTTGCATCTAATATATTTCTCTTTCTGTTATTTCTTGTTAATATAAAATCAAATTGGCTTTTAGTATCTAGATCGTTCCATTTATACCAGGTGTATACTTGTGAATCTTTATGTTTATAGAATGTGTTTGTTATATAGAGGTCGTGTTGGTTGCAAAGCTCTATCAGTCTACTTCCGTTATCATTCCTTTCATTTTGCTGATCTCCAAATGCTCCCAGATGTTATTCTATGCACACTCTGTTATGTCCTAGACTTGCATTGAAGTCTCCCATAACTATGATGTTGTCCTGCTTATTTATTTTATTTAGCACGTCATGTATGTCTTCGTAGAAGTCCTCGCATTCTTGCTCATTATTGTTTGCATTACATGGTGCGTATATCTGTACATATGTTGTAATTGCTTGTTCTTTTATTCTCACTGTTATGATTCTTTCTGATATATATTTTATTTCTAGTATTTATCTAGCTAGCCGTGGTTCGATGATTATTCCCACATCGTGTCTTGCCCTTTCTTGCTGTTCTACTCCAGAGTAAACACACGTGTAACTGCGGTGGAGCTCCTTGCATCCTTTCCCCTTTGTTCTGGTGTCAGCTATTCCCATCAGTCCAATTTTCCTCTCCTCCATTGTTTCTATAAGCTCTTCTTCTTTACTATTGAAACCATAGAGTAAACACACGTTCATTGTGCCTATTTTTTGAATCGCTGTTCTATCTCGTAGTCCATTAACATTGCCGGGTCGATAGCCGTTTGGGTCAGTCCGTTTATACTTCTTAGTTTAAGACACTAATCTGACCACAGGGAGTCCATCCCCTATGGCGAGCCATAGCCCCGTTAGCCCATGACCTCGCGGTCATGGTTGCCCGGTCTGCACCACGTGGAGTTGGGGTGTTGACTTGTGTAGTCTTCGGGTCATCGGCAGGCTACTAATTTTCGCTCTTCACCCCTCCTGGAAGAGGCTAGCCGATCCTAACCCTGCTGGCTGCAGGGCCAGGCGCATTCCACACCTTATATATATATATATATATATATATATATATATATATATATATATATATATATATATATATATATATATATATATATATATATATATATACTAGTTGACCCGGCCCGGCTTCGCCCAGGCCCTGGAGGGGATCTATCTATCTATCAGTCTGTCTGTCTGCTTGTTTGTCTGTCTGTCTGTCTGTCTGTCTGGCTGACCCGGCCCGGCTTCACCCAGTCCCTGGTGGGGAGCATCTCATTTAATTCATATAAGTAGTCATATAAGCTCTCCCGTTCCCGACTATCTGTCTGTCTGTCTGTCTGACCCGGCTTCACCCAGTCCCTGGTGGGGAGCATCTCATTTTATTCATATACGTAGTCATATAAGCTCTCCCGTTCCCGACTATCTGTTTGTCTGTCTATCTGTCTGTCCCGGCCCGGCTTCACCCAATCCCTGGTGGGGAGCATCTCATTTAATTCATATACGTAGTCATATAAGCTCTCCCGTTCCCGACTGTCTGTTTATCTGTATGTCTGTCTGACCCGGCCCGGCTTCACCCAGTCCCTGGTGGGGAGCATGTCATTTAATTCATTCATATAAGTAGTCAAATAAGCTTCCGTTCCCGACTATCTGTCTGTCTGTCTATCTATCTGACCCGGCGTGGTTTCGCCTGTAAACAGTAACTTAAAAGAATGTCCTTCCACACACCATTCATTATTTTTAATGAAAACTGATTTTATTCACCGACATGACAGTTGATAAGTTTTGTAAGCAGAAATAGATGGGTTACAATGTTATGCATTATGCATTATTTTTATGCAAACTTTAAAAATGCCTTAAAGATTATATCATTATTTACTATAACTCATATCCCTAAAAATAACTATAGACAAAGAGTTTAATAATAGTGCAAGTAAGTCCAACAATATGACTATAAAGTATATAGAAATGTTATTAAAAGTTATGCCCCTTGAAATAACTTTTCTAGAGTGAAGTCCCCCTGCTATATAGACATAATATAATGAAAATGAAAAAGTAACTGTTATTAAATAAGTCGAAGATTTTACACTAAGAAACTATTATAGTCGGTTGCACAGGAATGAAAGGAAGACGTGTAGAAAATTTCATCTCAATCGGATGTACCGTTATCGAACGCATCCAATACATAAATCCCCACAAACACACAAACAAAGCCACATTCTGTTTTATATATACATATATATATGGTTGGAAAAATTTCCGTGATGTCATATATATATATATATATATATATATATATATATATATATATATATATATATATATATATATATATATATATATATATATATATATATGACATCACGGAAATTTTTCCAACCAGAGTACACACATCCTCCTTTGCAGATGACCTAGCCATATGGACATCTGAAGAATATATTAGTACAGCTAACAGCAGAATGCAGCAAGCTTTACTAGCACTAGAGGACTGGTCAAAATCATGGCTAGTGAAGATAAGTGAGGAGAAAACAACATGTACAGTGTTCTCCCTCTCAAATAAAACTCAGCAACCTAAGCTGGTATTGAATGGAAAAATATTGCGCCATAATGAAAATCCAAACTATCTAGGAGTCACCTTTGATCGTCGCCTGACATGGAAGACACAGGTTGAGAAAAATCAACAAGAGCAAGGCAAAGAATGGATATCATGATAAAAGCTTGCTGGTACAACGTGGGGGAAAGTTCTCAAGAAGTTATATACTGGCCAAGACCTATTGACGCGTCCTCGCCGAGCGTCCTGGGCAACAGGTCCCTTTGGGGTCCTGGCTAAAGTCAGTAGGATCGTTGATTCCTCCGAAGTCGGAGAGTGTTTGCCTGCACGGCGAGGAACCACCAGTCTGCACACCAATAAGCCAGACATGGGACAACGGATACTCACGCAAACCTCAGGTCCTGTATGACATCACACTGATGTTGGACAACAGGATGTCTTCATCCGACAGGACTTAGTGCTGGAGTTCACAGCCAGCGAACACAAGCAAGCAAGCAAGCAAAGCTAAATCTGTAAGATCTTTGAAATGATTTTCACCTGTGGCATCCCTGTATGAGGCGATTTCTGCCCACATTCCAAGTATGTCAGAGGTCTATGTCCACTGCATATGATGAATTTTTCTCCATTGGAAATCGATGCGGGTGAGAGTAGCTGCATCTTCTACAAACATTTTAGCAAGATCCAATATACAGGGCGTCATTGGTTGTAGACATTCACTTCCACTAAGACATGACATGGACTGCAACACTCGAACGTTATCGGGCAAACGTAAAAGCAGCTGTGTCAACAGCTCTATTAAAAACTGGATGCACCTTCCACGAATTTGTTTTTCTCATCAGAAACCTAGTAGCCTGCTATTTCTTTCTCAAACTCATAATCCTAGATTGGGATTAGAATCTAAATAATCTTGAATAGCATCACTTATTTTTGTCCCCAGGAATAGCAGTCTTTGAACTGATAGAATCAGTAAGTTGGACAAGATCGCTGAGTAGTTTTGTTGGATCCTGTATATCTGCTTTGAATGTCTTATTCACACTTTGAACTTCTCCGAGGATATGCTTGATAAATATGAGATACACATAGTTTTTCATGTCGCTAAACATAGAATTTAGAAGTTCTGCTGTATAATAGCACTCGTTGACTCTTGCTATATCAAAATGAGTTCTGAGCTCACCCACTGCTGGAATATTCTGACAATAGCAGACTGAATGGACATCCACCGTGTCTGGCCTAATTGAACAACCTTCAGCGGATATTGTCCATCATTTATTGAAGTAAAAAGCTCCCTGTACTTTGCTTGACGAAGACTTGAGTGAGAAAACCAGTTAAATGTTTCTCTAATCATGAACTCTTATGTTCCTGGGCAGACAAGCAGCTGCAGCCTGTGACACTGCCAGCTGAAGGGAATGACATACACAACTAACTAGTACCAGATGAGGAACTTCGGATTTTAATTTTGTATAAACTCAATTGTTTACACCTGTCATGACAGATGCACTGTCAGTGCCGAGTGCAACTAGTCTTTGCAACTCAAGTCCATTCTTGTTTAAACAATCTTTTAACGCATTGCATATTGCCTGCGCGTTGCAGTCACTCACTTCAACTAAATCGTCTTAAAGGGAGTTACATTACGTGAATATTGCGCGGTAATGTACTAATACTGTTTTATTCTCTCGCTTCAGTTCATATTCGGCTATTTTGGTGTTCCAAAAATGATTTTTAAAGTCATTCTACCCCCCCCCCCCCCCCCCAAAAAAAAGCACCAAAAAAATTGTGAAGCACCAAATTAGCGCGGCTGCGCTAAATGGAAAATTTTGGCACTAAATGGCTTGAACAAGCACTAAATTTGGTGCGAAAAGCGTCAAAATGGCAACACTGGTTGTCAGCAGTCTGGTAACTTTGTCTGTTCCACTTTCTTCTTATAAGCATTAATCAATTCTGTTGTGATGCAACATTACAAACATTGACAAATCTCAAGCTAGGGAAAGAAGAAGATTACGAATATTTTGTGTTTGTATGCGTACTCAAAATGATAAATATTGCTGGACAGTGCTGATCTGGCTTTAAAATATTGAAATATCTGGCAACATTTAATTCTATTCAATTAATGTCTCTAGCTCTTCAATATGGCGGTACGTGACGTTTATTTTTTTTGGTTAGAAATATAAATGTTTTCTCTTAAATTTAAACTAAGTAAGTGATCATAATTACGTATTTGTTTCATTGTGTTAGCTTTAATTAATTAACATCATAAATAATTGTAACATGGTTTCGTATTCTTCCCATAGATTATGACATTGGTTGGTTACACTCGCATCTGTGTCTCGTGCGCCGCCAATCTAATAGTAATACTAGTTAGCGAGTCCAATCATCAATTTAATTTTGAGTATTTACAAATGAGAGCACAACAGTAGATAGGCCTTGAAATTCAAAATCTAATGGTACCTCAATGATGCCTGTATGTCACGTCTAAGTGAAGATATTCTGATATTCACATCTTTGTGAAGGTGAGACGAGTTGCGATTTTTCATCCTATTCACCCTATGTGGAGCTCTCCAATGTGTCCCTTTCCTCCAACCAGCGACATCCGCTGGTGTCTGCGCGTCTATGCGTGCGAGATTGTCTCAAACGGTCATATGAAAACTGACTTCAAAAATATGTTCCGTCATGTTAAATGATTACAAAATAGTACAGGTATACAAATAAAGTATTGGACTATCTTTAAACTTGTGTTCTATTTATCTTTAGTAGGTCAAATCGCACATTTTGTGTATTGAAAAGTGTAGCGCAATCGATATGCGGCGGCCGTCATGACCCGTGGGTTTCCAATATTCACAAAGTCACATCTTCGCAGAAAATTTGTTTTTCAACCACAATTTGAGCAAGTTTAGTGATGAAACTTTGCTGATTCATGGGCGATATTTTATACGGCAATTAAAATTCACATTAAACAAAGACATCTATTGGATTCATTGATTCTGATTCGCGATAATTCCGCTGCTTGCTCCCCGGCAGTCGGCAGCTTGCACAGATCCATAGAGCACACTAACACACTTTATTCACAAACTTCCAGTTTCTTAGTTCTGTATAATATTTTACTTCGTAATGTTTAACCCCCGCTCGTGACTTGCGGGATACTGAGCCGGCCGCTCAGAAAGCAATGGCAAACTACTGAGCGTAATCTTGCCAAGAGATCAACATACAGCTGAAATATGCTGGTGTTGACAGCTAAGTCCTGTAAAGGATATGCTAAAAAAAATTTTTTTTAATAGTTTCTATTTTATCACCTAATAATTTTGTGAAAAATAAAAAAAACAAAAAAAACAAAACATGTCCAGCTGGGAACAGAACCCCGGTCTCCCGTGTGACACAGACAGGCGTGCCGCTTACGACTTACGCTAGCGAGAACACAATGCTTATTCTGCAAAGATATTTATATATTCAAGCCGCCGTTTTGGGTTTTAAGATCGTAACATTTTCGCCTGTTTTTCAACCACAATTAAAGCAAGTTAGCGATGAAACTTTCAAAATTTCTGAAAAATCTGATGCAGAATTTGAAGATCCATCTACAATTGATGGTTTTCTATTGCAAGCATCAGAAAAGAAGTATTTACGGTTCAATGTGCCGTTTCATTTTTCTCCGCATGCGGGGTTGGTCTCAACCAACGGGTCATAGGCGGATTATGAAAATTGACTTCAAAAATATGTTCCGTCATGTTAAATGATTAAACGATAGTACAAGTATACAAATAAATTATTAATAATCTTTAAACTTGTGTTCTCTTTAACTTTAGTAAGTCAGATTGCACGTTTTGTGTGTTGAAAAGCGAAAGTGTAACATGCCATAGCGATCGATTCGCGCAGTCGCCATGGCGCATGCCATGCGTTTCTCCATTCACAAAGATACGCTTCGCCGAAAATGTTGTTTCATCAACAATTAAAAGCTATTAAGTAGAATTAAACTTTCCAGATATATTTAAAATTGTATGCAGAATTAAAAAATACATCTATAATTGAATTAATTCGATTTAAAACGCAAAAAAAAACACATTAATTACGGTAAGTATGAAATATAATGTTATTTATATAAAAGGTCACGATGATTTCAACCAATCGCTGTGCACGGAATATTAGGCATATCTTTCCTGGAAAACCCTGGATGACGTGTGTTATTGTCACGCGAGGTTTGAATGAATGAATGGCGTCGAAAGAATGCATGGTAAATTAGATAGCGTTTTCCGGGACAAGGTGAGTCACCGCTAGGTGACTCCGTATATCACTTTTTTTTTCATTTCCGGTAATGGCACGATGGGACTCGCTAATAGTAGCATATATAGAGAATATTTAAAAATAGGGTTTCTACTTATAAAATATCACAGCTGGATACAGCTTGACAAGACGAATCCAACGCTATCTCATTGAAGAGTGTACGTTAATTCTAAGCGGAGTTATGAATTTTTGTGTGTCGTAATTTAGAACCAGGAAGTGTAGAGGTACTAAGTAATAGCGAGTTCCATCGTGCCGTGATCGGAAATGAAAACAGAAATCATGTACGGAATCATATAGCCATGATTCACCATGTCTCCCAGTTCGAGCTAATTCAGACCATGCATTCTTTCGACGTCATTCATTTATTCAAATCTCACGTGACAATAACACACGTCAATCGGGATTTTCCAGGAAAGGTATACTTAATATTCCGTGCACAGCGATTGGTTGAAATCATCGTGACCTTTTATATAAATAACATTATATTTCATACTTACCGTAATTAATTTTTTAAAGGCGCTGATAATAGACAGGCATAGCTTTTAGATGAATTTTCAAGTTCTGCATGCAAAAGCAAATTTACATATATTTGGAAAGTTTCATCACGAGATGTGCTCGCCTTGTGGATGAAATCAACATTTTCCTTGAAGATGTGCTTTTCATGAATGGGGAAACGCATGGCAATGGGCCATGGCGGCTGCGCATGCACATATCGTTCGAACTGGCATGTACACTTTCACTTTTTAACACTCCAAACACACAGAATGTGCAATTTGAACTATTAAAGTTAAAGACTTTTAACGTTTTAATAGTTAAAGACTTAACGTTTTAATAGTTAAAGACTATTAACTATTAAAGTTAAAATTCATAACTCGTGGCTTAGAGGTTATGACTTTTCTCCGTAATCTCGTATACTCTCGTCGGTGACGTGATGACGGTGAGAATCAGCAGTGGTTCGAATCGCATAGGTAACTTACGGGGTATGTGAGGCGGCTGCTCAGAAAGCAAAGGCAAACTACTGAGCGTAATCTTGCCAAAATATCAACATACAGCTGAAAGATGCTGGTGTTGACAGCGATGTCCTGTAAAGTATATGCAAAAAAAAAAGAAGTTAAAGAGAACACAAGTTTAAAGATTAATAATAATTTATTTGTATACTTGTGCTATTTTTTAATAATTTAATGTGACAACATATTTTTGAAATCAGTTTTCATAATCTGCTTATGACACGTGTTGGTTGAGACCAACCTCGCATGCAGAGGAAAATGGAAATGGCACGCTGAACCGTAATTAATTTTTTTTTTGGACGCTGTAGATAGAACGTTCAATTATATATGTATTTTTGAATTCTGCATACAATTTTAAATATATCTGGAAAGTTTCATCGCGGTATTTGCTTCCGATGTGGATGAAAAACATTTTCTGCGAAGCGTGTCTTTGTGAATGGGGAAATGCAAGGCCATGTGCCATGGCGCATGCGCATACCGAATGGCATGGCATGTACGCTTTCACTTTTCAACACACAAAACGTGCGATTTGATCTACTAAAGTTAAAGAGAACACAAGTTAAAAGATTATTAACTACTTATTTGTATACTTGTACTATTTTGTAATCATTTAACATGATGCAACATATTTTTGAAGTCAGTTTTCATATGACCGTTTGAAACAATCTCGCACGCATAGATGCGCAGACACCAGCGGGTGTTGCTGGTGGAGGAAATCGGACACACCGGAGAGTGCTACTTACGGGTGAATAGCATGAAAAATCACAACTCGTCTCACCTTCACAAAATTGTGAATATCTTCACTTAGAAGTGACATACAGGCATCATTGAGGTACCATTAGATTTTGAATTTCAAGGCCTATCTTCTGTGGCCGTCTCATTAGTAAATTCTCAAATTTAAAATTGTCATAGGACTCGCTATAAGTAATGAGGGAGATTTTATTGCGGCTCAATAAATTGGAAGCTGAGACATTTTGCCTTCTATTACTGTCGCTTGTTTATTTTTAAATGGACAACGCAGTACCATATATCATTGCGTCCGGGGTGGCGAGGCCTAACTTGACGTATTGTCTATTTTTCTATAGGATATGCCGTGACCTAATTAACAATTTAAAATGGCCGCCAATTGTTTATTATTCATTAAAAGTATATCGTGTCACTAACAAACCTGACAAGATGTATACTGTGTTGTGCATTTTCGTAACAGGAAAGTAAAAGTCACATTCCTCTTTCGATAGAATGTCGAGATGATCGACTTCATTGCACCGGGTTTTATCCCATATGGCTCAGTGTCTTTCTGCAGGGCGACCTGCCGAAAGCATCGCACAAAGCATGAGTCTCTCTGTGTCTGTTTAAAGTATAAAATAAACAAAGGATCGGCTGTAATAAATACTATAGCATAGGTGTCGCCATAGATAGAATTTTGCAAAATGGATGCGTTATTTCAGTTTCATTCTCAATCTGACTGGCTTTGCTGCACTAATCTTAGACTATACTGGCTATACTAAAAAATGTTTTCCTAACATAGGCCGAAGCGGGCAATGTTGAAATATATTCACATATATTTAGAGTGGTTTCCCGTGAAGTTTAACAGGTTATTTCCGAATACATCCAATCAGAAACAAACATGGGTAACCCCAGGCATAAACTGGATGTCGCAAGAAACTTTATGCTAATTAGGGTCACCCTGCGGCCCCCCCCCCCCCCCCCCAATCCATGTTAGGATATGCCGATCTTTGACATTGCTACTAATACCCTTCATCTTATGAAATGCTGCCTTTGGTGGTTTTTATTCGTTCCAATTTTGAATGTAAATGTGCTGTGCTTGTTTCTCGAAGGACTTGTTCATTGGTTTTTCTGTCTGTCCATGGTATTCTTTGCATTTTCCTCAGAAACCATATTTCCATAGCCATCAAATGTTTTTCAGCTTGACTGCTCATTGTCCATGCTTCACATGCATACAAAAGTACAGGTTCTATGTAGCACTTCAACACTCGTTTTCTCGTTTCAATTGATATCTTTTTATTGGTCAGTATGTTTTTCATCTTGCAAAAGGCTACCTTCGCAATGGCTATTCTTGTTCTAATCTCTTCAAGGCATCTCCCATCAGATGTTATGACTGTTCCAATATAACTGTACCGATTCACTTGCTTAAGAATATGCACATTTATTACATTGTGGTATTTCCTTCTTCCCAGTGACGACTGTGACATTTTTATCACACATCATTCGCTCCAAAGTTGCACCACCACTTATAAAAGGGACGATAGATAGTGCGAGGCACTTTTTCGCATCGCCCTTGATCACATCAGCTCTAAAAATAGATTTGCCATCACTTGACACGCAGGTCAGCGTTTGAAACTCAAAAGATGATTGGAGAGGGGTAACCTTTGTGGCGTGCCCAAATGCTTTCTGGGATAGCCCAAGGCCTAAACGCGCACATTCAAGTTAAAATTCTGTGAGGACTATATGTGTTTTTCCATATTGGAGTATTTTAATTTGGTGCCCTCACAATTCAATGGTGAGGAAGGACGGTGTTTGCAGAATAGATGGAAGGATAGGGCTGGTGAAGAAAAGATGGACGAAATCCAGAACAATAATGCCAATGATCAGTCTGGGAAGAGGTTTTAGTGAAATTGACACTTTGTCAGAGTTTGGTCAGCTTCCCCGAATTTGTTATTCCGAGAGTCGACATATGTACTCAATATGGTTAACATATATTATATATAAAATATATACATTTCACAGTGGACTGCCAGCCCAATGTCTCCAGCGAATATCTAAGTGCTAACTGTTACCTGGACGTTCTATCAAATCCATCATGTTATACCTACACACCACCACCAACCTAAGATGAATAAAGTCAACATCTGACAAATTCATATGAACATACCAAGGACTGAGAATTTTAGAACAACTAAACTCAAGTCTATAGTGATAAGAGACTTTTATTACAGAAGAACATGGATCCTTATATCATCAAGTATTTAAATGATCAGACATTGGTAGGAGAATAACTGTGGAAGGGCTTAGTGTGTCATTCTTTGAACTCACTCACTCATTAACCCAGTTGTGTACAAATGATCTACAATATGATTCATCAAACTGTATACTGATGTGTTTATGTTTTAAAGATGCACCAATTGCTTCTTTATCCACAGGATTTGTAGTAAATAAGCAGATATTAATTTACCTCCTCATCTTGTCAAGTACTTCGTGATGTGCCAAAACTTTTCATATGTGTTTAATTATTGTTATTAAACAACATTGAAGAATTTGGAACGGAAAGTGGCTGGGTAACCACGAACAGTCAGTAAATTCCTGGTCTGTTGTAAGCTCCCAGGTTCCAAGGTTTCATAAGGGAGAACTTTACATTATATACATTTAAGATATATTTCCTGTAACCGTTTCACTTTCTAAGGAAAATGGATGCAAGTGGGGGTTCAATGAGCTAAACATTTTCGGTTCTCCTTATTCCTTTTGGAAAGGTGAAAATTGGAGTGGAACCATCAATATGACCGGGACCTCACTAGATATCCTGAGCTACTATGGGTCACTTTGGCTTCCAGCGACCAGTCCACTCCATATGAAATTAGTCCCATTACTCTAGCATGACTTCATAACGGGATAGGCTTCAGTGGGTACTGCACCTTCCTCCCCAACATACCACAACGACCATAATCTGTGTCTTCTTACAATTCAATTCTAACCCTAGTTGTTCACTGTGTGCAACAACCACATCTACTAAGTTTTGCAGGTCCTGTTCATTGTCTGCAATCAAGACTGTATCATCTGCATATCTAATGTTATTGATGTATCGTCCCCCAATGTTGATTCCTTCCATATTTTCTATATTTCTGAAAATATTTTCACTGTTCAGGGAGAAAAGATCTGGAGACATTACACATTCCTGTTTCACACCTCTTTTAATAGGCTAACTACTTCATTTTTAATTCTTATGGCAGCTTGTTGTTTCCAATACATGTTTTTTTTACAAGTCTAAGGTCTTTTCCATCAATTTGTAGATCTTCAAGCATCCTTATCATGTCGACATGTCTCACTTTATCGAAAGCCTTTATGTAGTCAATAAAGCAAAGGTGTAGATCTTTGTTTACTTCTATAGAACGTTCAGATGTTCTCAGTATATACACAGCATTTACTGTACCCTTGCCTTATACAAACCCACATTGTTCTTCTCCTATTTCGGGTTGTATTTTCTTCCTAACTCTTTGCATGATAATTCTCAGCAAAATCTTCATGATGTGGCTCATTATACTAATCGTTCGATGTTAATCACATTCCAAGGCTCCTGATTTCTTCGGGATTGCAATAAATATAGTCTTACATAATTCAGGAGGTATGTCTCCAGTATCGTATATTGCGCTCTGCAGTCTGGTGACTTGGTCTATTCCATATTCTTCTAAGGTATTGATAATTTCTATTGTGATGTTATCTGTACACGGGGTCTTGCCAGTTTTCATATGGTTAACCCTTTACAGGGCAGACGCTTGTCCGTTTTTTAGCCCTGAACGGGCAAGATTTTTTCAGGTTCTGTAAAATTTCGGGTTGCATTAGTAAAAACATCACAAATAAGCTGTTAGTCAACCGATTGTAGTTAAATAAATAACACAATGAAGGGAAAAGCATGCAGAATATGTTACTCACGTGATTGTTGTCGGTAATCCATATATGAACACAAATATTTACGAAATACAGCATATTGTTTGTGATTTTCCGTCATCTATACGGCAATTTACAAACACATTTTCAGAATCATAATCACTTTCTTTAAAGTCCGACTCACGACTGCTAATGCAAAGTAACGCTTTTCACTGATATCTAGCTCCGATTAATAGTCAAATTCGTGCCCTTTAATGTCACTTAAATTGAACCTATCGAAATCTCGGCTATCACTTGAAGAATCGTCGAAATCCAGGTTTGAAAAACTAAGCGTAAAAACCCTGAAAACTATAAAAAAAAGTCCGTTCAAATTCATAGTAAGCGCTTACAAATGGCGGCCACGTTGTCAAGCTATCGGCGAAAGTAGCCGTCGGAAGTATCGTAATGCCAAGAGATCGCGTTTTTACAATGCATAATAGTATCAGACGGTTTCAGCCGCTCTGCCCGTTTAAGCGACCGGACGGAAATGGACGTTGTCTGGTAAAGGGTTAAGAGCATTCTGAACTTCCAACTTCAAAATTGATGGTCCTTAATTATTATTCCGATGATCATATTGTTCTTCTCTTGTATCATCATTAAGGTCTCTCACATAATCTGAACACGCATGTAAAATCTGATCTTTTTCTATTATGATGTTGCCTTCTTTGGTTTTCAGGCAACCCGTTGATGTATGTGTTCTTTTGTTAGTGATGTCATTAATTCTTTTGTGCATTAATTTGGTATTCCGGGTGTTGTGTTAGTTTTCAATTTCCCTGTAGTTTTCCTCAAGCCATGTTTCTTTTGCCTCTTTGCATAGCTTTCTAATTTTCCTGTGAATCTCTTCATATTTTTCCTTGTTATTTTTATTTCTTCTGATTTCCATGAGTTTTAAGATGTCTTCCGTCATCCATTTCTTGCGTCTTATTATCTTTATTTTTTGTGATGGTTGTTTGACTGATTTCTTGGGATGCAGTTTGGTTGACTGATTTCTTTAATTTTTCCCATTGGTCACTGACATCTTGAAATAATATTTCCATATCGGACAATGCATCGAATCTGTTCTTTACTTCTACGTTGAATTTATCTTTTATCTCCTCACTCTTCAGTGCCTGTAGATCTAATTTTGTGTTTCTCGGTGTATATTTGACTTTAATTTTGTATGTAAATTGCAAATTGTAAAAATTAAAGGATCCTCGCCGGTGCTATGGAGTTCGTGCACTGAGCTGAGATTCTCCAGACTCAAGGCTTGAGTTAGGAGTAGAACAGAGCACTTATGGGTTACATCCGTGTGCCGTGATGTTGATCCGTCGACTAAACTATATGTAAATTGCTTAAGATTAATCTATGGTCGCTGTAGCAGTCTGCGCTTGGTATAGTTTTTGCGACTTTTAAGGCATTTCAAAATCTTCTTTCTGTTGATGAGAATGTAATCAGTCTGATTTCTGATCTTATAATCAGGACTCCTCCATGTCCATAATCTCCTTGGGTGCTGCTGATACCAGGTGTTTCCAATAATCACATCATGTTCTTTTTCCCACTGTAAAAGTCTACAGCCTCTTTCATTCTGTTCCCCTAGTCCATACTTGCCTACTATGCATCTGTTCTATTGATTTCCAACTTTTGCATTCAAGTCACCCATTATGATATTTGCTTCAGAATTCTTGCATTTCCTGAAGGCTTTCTCTAAATCATAAAATTAATCAATGCTGTCATCGCTACTGTCTGCTGTTAGTGCATAAACTTGTATGATGTTGACATCAAAATGTCTTCCACTCAACTTCACCAGTAACACTCTGTCTGATACAGCCCAATATCCTTTGATCTATTTTGATCTCTCTGTATCCATTATAATTGCTACTCCTCGCTGTTGTTTCTCTCCACCATAATATTCTATATTCCTCAGATGTTATAATGCCCATTCCTGTCCATCTGGTCTCACTTATACTTAACAGGTTAATATTTAGTCTTCTCATTTCATTCTTAATATTATCAAATTTTCCATCCCCACTCATAGTTCTTACATTCCAAGTTCCAACTTTCAATGTTGATACTCTTTTGCACTCGGTCGCCTGCTGACGGTCTGGAGTCACCTGGTGCTTATGACTACCCCTACCGGGCGAGGTTGCTCCCATGGAGCACCCATTTATGCTGTTTCTCTGATTATCAATGAGATTGCAGTGCATGATATTCTTGGCACCTGTAAAGAAAGTAGTTTGCCATTACTTTCCTTCCTAGCAGTGACCATACTGGTCGATGACCATAGCCATTGTCTCCCCCCCCCCCCCCCCCCCCCCCCCAAAAAAAAAGAGCTCTGCCTACCGTCGTGAAGCTGGAGATCATAACCTACAGCTATCTGTTGGCTGCTCTTCAACTTCATCCATCACCTGCACCCATGGCTCCACATAACCCTGATCGGGACATGAACTCTGACCTGATTTGCTTCTCCTCATGGTACATGATGTAAGTGTTGTTATAAAATGATGCTGAGAGCTGGTCGGGCACCTGTGGGATCAGGTAGAGACAGTGCTAGAACAGACTGAGAACCTGTATGTGGAGAGATGATATGACTGAGGGTCGGCAGGAGTTCTGGAAGAATCTCAAAACTGAGAGTGAAGACCAGGAGAACTTTCAGTCTGATGGCAGTTGAAACCATCAGCAGTATGACTTTTTGCTGGCTGTTGAACGAGGAGACGGAGCGCATGTGGGAATGTCCTGAGTGCAGTGATGTCATTATATAATCAGCTGCCAGTGGAATCCAATGTTTTATTAGAAAGGTCAAAGTAATCCTGTAGCAGTTACTGCTCTAAGTATGTGAAATGTTAGGAAATAACAAGGTTACAGCCCTGAAGACAAAGCCATCTATGTTCTTTTGCAGAATAAGCAGTTAGGAGTTGCAGGAATTCCAAACCCCCCATTGATGCCTACTTTTGGGATTCAGGTAAAACTTATTTTTATATTAACTGTTTATTTAAAAAACAAAATTTGAATGACTTCAAAAATAACAGTCACTAATATTTTTGGGACATGTGCAAATGTGATGAACTGTTATATAAAAAAATAAATATGATTGGCTAATCGTTGAAAGTATGGAACAATATAGACGTGAAAATCCTGAGGATAAACTTAATACAAAATGGGAATGTGTAAAAACCAGTATTTTTAAATATTTTTTTGCATATCCTATTTACAGAACATTGCTGTCAACACCAGCATTTTTCAGCTCCTGTTGATGTCTTGGTGATTTTTACATTCAGTAGTTTGCCATTGCTTTCTAAACGACCCACTGGTGACTCTGGATAACTTTGTGCTGATCGCATGGCCTTATGTGTCGGCAACACATCTTTCAAATGTCTCCCCTATCAATTGTCGATGGTACGTGACATGCCTACCATGTTTGAAACGAGTAACAGGGAATCAGGGTTCTGCAGAGGGAGCATGAGAAACACCTACCGCATCCAAAGAAGGCAGCAGGTGCGCAACTTACCCATTCCCGGCAAGGGGAGGTAGTGACGAAAAATAACAATACGAGACTCTATCGAGGCCCCGTAATTGAAATGAGTACACTTAAACCCTTTAAAGAGGATCTATCGGAGGGCAAGTCTGGTGCCAGCAGCCACAGTAATTTTAGCTCCAGTAGCGTATATTAAAGTTGTTGCAGTTAAAAAGCTCGTAGTTGGATCTCAGGTGTAGGCTGGGGGTCCGGCTTGTGGCAGTTCACTGCCCGTTGTTCCTGCCTTACCGTCTGCCAGTCCTCTCCAGTGGGTGCTCTTCGCTGAGCGTCCCAGATGCTGGCGCGTTTACTTTGAAAAAAATAGTATGTTCAAAGAAGGCCACGGCTGCCTGAATAATGGTGCATGGAATAATGGAATAGGACCTCGGTTCTACTTTGTTCGTTTTCGGAACTGGAGGTAATGATTAACAGGGACAAACGGGGGCATTCTTATTGCGGCGTTAGAAGTGAAATTCTTGGATCGCAGCAAGATGAGCTACTGCAAAAGCTTTTGACAAGAATGATTTCATTAATCAAGAACGAAAGTCAGAGGAGCGAAGACGATCAGATGCTGTCGTATTTCTGACCATAAATGATGCCGACTAGCAACCCCAGTGGCAAAGTGAAGCAAAATGGAATATACCTTGGCTAGCAAATCCATTGCGTGGAAAGTCTGCATCAAAAACTCACTGTATGGGCTGCATCAAAGGTGGAAAAAGCGTCCTAGTGGCACAAAATGGAAGGCTAGCAAAACCATTATGTGGAAAGTTTGAATTGAAAGCTCGCTGTGTGGATTGTGGATGCCTTCTGCAGACTGATCTCTCTTGGTTTTCGGAGGAACAACGTGGACGAGAGGCCCTATATACGGAAGTGAGGCTAAGCAGCCATGTGCAGGATGTAATGATTCCTTGGGTGAGTCCAGTACCAGTGCGCTATGTGTCGGCTCTGCAATTATGGAAGCCTTCATGGATGGCGGGGAATGCCCATGTAAAGAAACCAGCCAAACAGAGACCGCGAGAATACAGAAGACGGCCATCTGCAAATTACACCATTAGAGAACTCCTGTTTGCGAATGACCACTCCGAAGATGAATTACAAGACCACATGAATAGTCTAAACCAGTGGTTTTCAAACTTTTTTGGCCCATGCACCCAGTCACCATATTTTCATAATGTTGTTCCCCTCCCCCCTTTTGTATTTTCTCCCTATAAATCTTCTCCCCTCCTCCACTCCCACCCACCACAGTATATGTAAAAATGGAAGCTAGATTTATTAACACATACTAGAACAAGTCTAGACGTCTACATAAAACGTGATTTGTGGGTCTACTTATGTTATAAAATAAATTTCAGAAGGGCGAGAAGTACAGAACTGTAAAGTATGGAGGGAAAAACAATATCAAGTAATCACTTCTTGTATTAATGCAATCTTGAAATAATCTTAATTCCCCCGCTGGATACCTGGGAATTCTCCCCGGTTGAGAACCACTGGTCTAAACGAAATGACTATAACTAAAGAAGAAAAAATAACAGTTTACCTAAACGAACATCCCCTGAAACAAGTAAAGAGTTTCAAGTACCTAGGAAGTATAATATCATCAAATGGCAAATCAGAAGACGAGATCGAAAATAGATGCAATAAAGCAAACCAACCCATTGGCAGCAATACTGTAGAACAAACATGTATCATTAGTTACTAAGAAAGCACTGTACAACACAATCTTATTAATATATAGAAGAATATAGAAGAATATTAGTATATCAAGAAGAGAGAAAATAGAAATGAAGAAATCAGGACTAATGTGGTGGGAGGGGGGGGGTATAGCAGCACTAGATTTTATCAAAAGACAGCAAGTTAAATGGTGTGGCCATGTAACTAGATTACCAACTAACGGTATATGACAGTAGACAAACATGATGACCAGCTTCATATCACATGGTCTATAAAAATAAAAGACATACAGGGTATCTTGTACAATAATGTGCTTGGTATTTAACACCTTGGTGTGATCATCAACCAGAATAACTAAAAATTTCCTTTTATGTTTTAGATGCCTGCAGGATCAATGCCAAGTTCTGGACTTTCTCAGCCATATGTTCCTCCTGGACTAGATCCAGCTGCTGGTGAGGAGATTGCGTGTTGCAATATTTCATTACTGTTCAGATTCTTCATTGTTAAGTTGTGTGTCCGGTAGGGACAGTCATGAGCCACAGGTGACACCAGACTGTCATCCAGCTACTGATGGCAAGATCATAAGTAAAATAAATAAATTTAGAGTAGGAACATGGAATATTAGGACATTAAATGAGCTAGGAAAGTTGAACAGTGTTCTAAGAGAGATGGATAGCATGAAAATGAATATACTAGGTGTAAGTGAGATGAGATGGAAGGGATCAGGCAAAATTATAGCTGACAACCACACAATAATTTATTCTAGAGGGGAAACACATGAAAAAGGTGTAGGAAGTCAATTAATGGATACTGGTGTATTTAAGTTATTATGGTCAAAATCAAAGGTAAACCAATAGATATCATTATACAAGTATATGCACCAACAACAAGCAGTAGTGATGGAGAAATACAACACTTTTACGACAAAATAGAAATGGTGATGGCTCAAATTGGATTACAAGAAATAAAAATAATATAATACTTTTATTGCAAAAGTAGGAAAGGGGAAAATGGAGGATCTAGTAGGGAATTATGGTTTAGGTACAAGGAATGAAAGAGGAGAAAAACTATTAGAATGGGCAAATATCAATGATATGATAATTAGAAACACATGGTTTAATCACCATAAAAGACGACTATACACATGGAAAATCCCTGGTAAGAAATACACAACCAAATTGACTACATACTAATTAATAAAAGATTTAGAAATGCTTTAATTAATATAAAGACAATGCCTGATGCTGACTGTAATAGTGATCATGTAACACTATGTGGACATATAAAAGTACGATTAAAGAGAGGGAAAAAATGATTAAGAACATGAGGCTTAATATTGAAGTTATGAAAGTAGATAAATAAATTCAAGAACAATACAGAGTGACTGAAAAATAGGTACAATGCTATAGCTAAAATACAGTATAAATGAACAATGGGAATTGTTAAGGGACATCCATTCATCAAACTAGCAAAGAAATATTACCGGAGAGAAGCCAAATAGCTAAGAAAAAATGGATGAATGAAGAAATCTTAATGCAATGGACAAAAGAAAACAGAGTAAAAATTAAAAACAAGAATATGCTAAGATAAATAAAGAAATAAAAGATAAATGTGTGAAGGCAAAAGAAAGTTTGTTAAACGAGCAGTGCAAAAAAATTGAATTAAATTCCAGTAAACATACAAGAAATCTGCACAGACAAATCAGTGAGCTCACGGGAAGAAAAATAAGAATAAATACAGTATGTTTGAAATCAAAAACAGGAAAGATATTATTGGAGGAAGGTCCTATAATGAAGAACGAACGAATGAACAAACAAACTTTATTTTCAAAGGGTAACAAATTGGGCACGCAGGCCCGTCTTACATTCGACCCTTCCAATCACTCTTCTTTCGTTTATAAATATTGCATGAAACATTCACAGAAAAAAAAAACATTGTCAAATGAATGTTGTAAACATAAACAATGCATTTTACCATGTTATGACACACGTCCCCCACCTATCCACACATCCTCCACCCACCACAAATCCCCCACACACACATCCCCTACCCACCCACACATCACCCCAGGTCACACTTACATGACCCCATGCATCCACCCATCCACCACCCACACATGCCCCACCCACCCACACACACAACCCAGGCACTGATACATGCATCAAACCACCCATCCCCCACCCACACACATCCCTTGACCTACAGACATCTCCCCACCTATACACATCTCCCAACCATCTCATACCCACACACTCACCCACCCACATATCCCCCACCACCCAGCCAAGCAAACATCTCCTATCCACACAATCTCCCCATCAACCCACACATCTGCACCTACTCACACACACACTTGCCGCACCCACCCCACTTACACACAATCCACCACCCACACAATCTCCCCCACCCACTCACATATCCCGCACTCACCCACACACATTCCCACCCATCCCCCAACCTATACACTCACCCACCCACCCACACATCCTCCACCCTCACCCTCACCCCAACCACACACCCCTTAACCACACATCCCCCACCCATACAGACAGGACGTTTGGGTGACAAAATCCATGTGTGGTGCCAAATGTTGGACAGACCATCGTCTCATTATCTCGAAAATAAATCATACACATCAAACCACCACTGCGCCCTCACGGGTAAATATGCAAAAAAACAACAACAACTGAATGTCACCCTCCTAAACAGCAAAAAAATGCAGCTGTCGTTTGAATATATGCTGGAAGACCGCCTCAAGCCCAATGCTGCAGCTAAACGGGATACAGAAACAGAATGGAGAGCCCTAAAGGACATAATTTACAACACTGCTATGGAAATCCTGGGTCCAGCCCCCCGAAAGCATAAAGACTTGTTTGATGAAAGTTCCGAAGACATCAACCAATTGCTAGCAGAGAAACATCTTCTCCTCAAGACATATTTGAATGACCCGAAGTCAACATAAAAAAAAAAAAGATGCCTTCAATAACATTCGGAGAGTAGTGCAGCAGAAACTTCGGCACATGCGGGACTCCTGGCTGAGCAACAAAGCTGATGAAATTCAAGGCTTTGCTGACAGACATGATATGAAAAACTTATACAGCTCACTGAAAGCGGTCTATGGTCCTACATCACCAGGCATAGTTCCCGTCCTCAGTGCAGATTGGGGAACATTGATCACCGATAAGAAAGAAATCCTTCAACCCTGGGCAGAGCATTTCAGCAACATATTAAATACAACTTCCTTCTTCGATGATGAAACCTTCAACTGCCTTCCTCAAGTTCTCACTAATGATACACTTGATGACTTGCCAACCATAGTGGAAGTAAACAAAGCCATCCAGCAACTTTCCAGTTGCAAGGCGCCTGGTCCTGACTCCATCCCAGCATAGATATACAAGGGAGGTGGGCCGTTCCCAATAGAGCAGCTTCACCAAGTCTTTACAAACATATAGGTGAACGAGACCATGCCGCAAGATTTCAAGGATGCGTCAATAGTCCAACTTTACAAACGTAAAAGAAACCGCCAATCCTGTGACAACCACCGAGGCATCTCCTTGCTCCCAATTGCAGGGAAGATACTCGCCAGAATTCTTTTCAATCGCTTCAAGGCCCATCTCTATCAAGGTCTTTTTCCTGAGAGTCGATGTGGCTTCAGAAAAGAATGAGGAGCTGTTATGATTTTTGTTGCAAGGCAGCTGCAAGAGAAATGTCAGGAACAGAACTCCAAAATGTTCTCCACTTTCATTGACCTTACAAGGCTTTTGATACAGTCAGCAGAGAAGGACTGTGGAAGATTATGGCGAAATATGGCTGTCCACGAAAGTTTGTCCAAATAGTGCGGCATCATATGATGAACTGTCTGAGTCCTTTCCTGTCGCCAGTGGAGTGAAGCAAGGATGTGTCCTGGCACCAACACTGTTCAGCCTCATGTTTTCAGCTATGCTGATGAATGCTTCAGAGAACAGTGACATTGGAATAAACATCAACTACAGCATGGATGGAAAGTTGTTCAATCTCAGAAGGCTGAAAGCTAAAACCAATACTAGCAGCAACACCGTCAGAGAGCTGCTGTTTGCTGATGATTGCGCGCTATATGCCAACTCAGAGGCAGACATGCAACACAATGTTTCAGCGTTCTCATATGCCCGTGCCAAGTTTGGGCTCAATATCAACTTGTAGAAGGCTGTAGTTATGTACCAGCCACCTCCAGGGAATAATCACACCGTGACGAATATCAAGGTGAATGGTCATAGACTAAGTGTTGTGGACAAATTCACCTATCTTGGCAGCACTGTGTCATAAGCTGCCACAGTTGATGACGAAGTGAATGCAAGAATCTTGAAGGCCAGCGCGGCATTTGGCAGACTGTACAAGAATGTATGGGGCAGAAATAGAATAAGCCTGCAAGCAAAGCTGAAAGTCTACAAATTAGTTATGTTATCCACACAGCTATATACTTGTGAAACCTGGTCTGTTTATCAGCGACACGCTAGGAAATTAAACCACTTCCAAACAGTCTGCCTTAGGAAGATATTGAAGATTAAATGGCAAAAGAAGATTGCCTTAAAGCATGTCTTCCCAGATAAAAACTCAAACAGGGAATCCAACGTTTCAAACAAGCTCTTGAATAAAATCAACTGGAACAAACTCTCACCGCTATGGAACAGACAGAGACCAGCCGACGTCAAATCAAAGGCATTTATTAATGCGCTGCAGAATTACACAAAAGACTGTCCCAGAACATAACCTGCCCTTTATACAGGGACGGGTGTTATTTAATTATCTGCGAACGAATCTCTCAATTCCACCATTGCGTTGGCTATGTCCTCCGTTCAAACAGTGCAGCAGTTTTGTCCAAACTAAGGTCTAAGGTCCTTCCTTGTCCCGGTCCTCTCATTGTATGAGTCTTCGTCAACAGATCATCCCTTCGCTCAACTTGCGCCTCTCCTCAGAACATTGCGCCGATCCAGATCTTGTTCCCTCAACACGGAGCTTACAGAAACACCGCCGTCTTGTTGTCGCGGTCTCGTAGCGTCTCCCGTTGCTATTCTCTGACGTATTCTATGTTCCACTTGGTTTCTCCTGCCGTCATCCACTTTTGTGTCAGTATGGGAAAATCCTGTTTTTCCCTTTTATATGTTTGGTGGCGCGTGCCGTCATGTGGCATAATGCCCCCTTCCAGATAAAAAATGATTTATCATTTTTTTTCCTCTATCAGTATATGTAAGTGTGTGTGTGTATATATATATATATATATATATATATATATATATATATATATATATATATATATATATATGTAACCATATGCTTACTACAACAATCTAGCAACAATTGTAACAACAATTTAATAGCTCCTGGCTCTACCCCTTTACCCACTCTCAAAAAAATAAGTAAAGTTATATGACGGGCACGTCCACCTGTCCAAAACCCCCGTTGGACGTCGTGTGGCTGATCATGGGGAATCATACCAACTAATAAACATATTAGTCCATACTTAATGGACAAGTGTGTCCTCACTCTACGTAATACCATGAGTTTCGGACGAGGGTAATAATGAGGTTTCCAAGTAGACTATCTTCGTTGTCGTTAATCGTTGTTGTTGTTCCTGTACATACATATATTTGTTTATCCAAAATATCTATATCCATGGGTAGGGTAGACGTATATGCTTCCTGCATTGAGAAACTTATCCATTGTCTTGTGGATATCTTGGAACATCGACCGATTTCTTTATAGATCTTCATGGACCGATTATTAGCAATATAATCATTGTAATATAAATTTAATTAATATAACAACATCACTAATGTACGTAACTAATTAATATCACAACATTAATTATTTATCTAACTAATTAGTAATTAACTATTTAATAATTCTAATTATTTCTATCTAACACTTAATCAATGAAAATCCTTTACACATATAAATGTTCAATGTCCGCTCCTTAAATGGAATCAATGTTCTAAGATCACAAATTGTTTATATGTCTTTGTGAATAAGATTAAACAATCACAAATAATACTTAATCCTTCCAAGTTTTGCACGCATGATCACTATAATCCTAGTATCCATCACTTGTGCAGGTATTATCTATGTTAGACCAAGTCAATTTCTCTCTTCACGATGACTCTGTCAATAATGGAAAATTAACACCATATGTACCTATTTGACTAAACTATATATCCGTATCAGTCATGAACTATCAATTGTTAACTATCGTAACATTGTTCCTTAATCAGGTGCTATGTGAATATATATTTATTAAATTTCCAAATAATTTATGAAAGAACAGAACATTAACTATAATTAAATAACTTACAACATAGATCTGTCCTTGTATTTACTATAATCGACTGAGAATATCAGCAGGATTATTGTCCTTTCCAGGAATGTGACAGATATCAAACTCATAATCTTGTAAGAGTAAAGACCATCTATGAATTCTAGAGTTCTTAGGATGACCAGATTTGAATATCTGTAAAGGTTTGTTATCCGAAAGAACAAGAAATTTTCTACCAAGTAGATATCTCGAAAATTTCTCAATACTTTCAATTAAAGCCAAAGCCTCAAGTTCAGTAACAGCATAGTTTCTTTGTGCCTCTGATAGCTTTTTACTGAAGTATAGAATAGGATGTAGTTTTCCTTCATGTAATTGAAGTAATACAGCTGAAATAGCATGTAAACTAGCATCCGTTTGTAAAACAAAATCTTTTGAAATATCAGGCAATTTCAGAATAGGATAGGTACTGAACAGAGATTTTATCTGTTGTAATAATTTATCATGATCCTCTGTCCACACTATCTTTGCCGGTTGACCTTTCTTCAAAAGTTCTGAAAATGTTGCTGTCATATCCGCAAAGTTAGGAATGAATTTCTGATAGTAATTAATCAGACCTAATAGACTTCTTAATTCCTTCTTTGATGTTGGAGGTTTGATATTAAGAATTTTAGTAACTACCAATGGATCTGTTTTTCTAAATCCTGTTAGAAATTCTATGACCAAGAAATTGTATTTCAGTAAAACCTATCTCAATTTTACTTGATTTAGCTTTCAATCCAGTGTTCCTGTATTCTCTGAAATACCTGTTTGAGAATCTTGACATGTGTGTCAATATCTGAAGTATGCACACAGATGTCATCCATATATGTCGCTATGTTAGTAATCCCATGCAGTAATCTTCTCATCATGCGCATAAATGTACTTGGCACATTTTGTAAACCAAATGGAAGATATGCCCATTCACATAGACCTAATGGTGTGCTAAAAGCTGTGATGTGCATCGAATCTTCATCCATAGGAATTTAGCCAATATCCCTTGGTGAGATCAATTTTCGAAAAGAGTTTGCCATGCCCTCAATCAACTCATCAATGTTTGACATCGGTTCTGCATCAAGTAATGTCAATGCATTTACTTTCCTATAATCAACACACAAACGTAGTGAACCGTCCTTTTTCTTTACAATTACCACTGGAGAACAGTAGTTTGAAATAGACTTTTTAATAATTCCTGTTTTATCTAGATCTGAAATTTCTGCAGTGACCTTTTCTAAATAGTGTATTGGAATAGGATATGGTTTCACTTAACTGGGACATTTGATAGTAGAGTTATTTTATGCTTAATCAGCGATGTTTGTCCAGGTTTGTCAGAAAAAATTGAACTATACTCTTTTATTGCTGCGATGAGTTTTCTTTATCTTGTGCTGATAAATCTTTACTTATTTGTATCGATTGCCAACCACTGTCACTATTAACTGTCGGGGTTGGAAGCTGTTGTTTTATAGCATCTTCTTGTTGTTCATTTATAACCCAACAAGCTGCTGCTATTCTATGTGGAATCTGTTGCGTCACTTGTGATGTGTTATTGTCGCGTGGAATATATGGTTTTAACATATTTATGTTAAAAATTTTATGTTTACCATTTACATTGATACGATAATCCACATCACTAATTTTCTTAATCACCTTAAATGGACCTTGCCATGACGTGATCAAACAATCTCGAGGGTCAGGTAGTAATAATCAGACCTCTTCTTCTTCTTTCAAGACTATTGTCTTGGCGTTCCTATTATTGTACTGTCTGTACTTTTCTCCAGCTTTTTCCAGTGCAGATTTTGCAATCTGACAAGCTGTAATGATTTTGTCTCTCAATTGTGTTACCATTTCATATGCTTCCCTTTTCGGGTGATATGTTTTATTTGTAAGTAAGTCATTATATAGTAATATTGGACCACGTGGATTAGCTCCATATACCAATTCAAATGGAGAAAATCCTGTACTAGATTGTGGTACCTCACGGTACGCAAATAGTACAGCTGGTAATAAAATATCCCAATCTTTGGGTCTCTCCGCTGCAACTTTTGCTAGAGTTCGTTTAAGGACTCCATTATAATTTTCATTGACACCGTTTGTCATCGGGTGCCAAGGAGAGGTCCCGGGTTAAAATCCCGGACGATCCCCCACGTTGCCTTAAAGCATGTCTTCCTAGATAAAAACTTTGAAAAACAGGGAATCCAACGTTTCAAACAAGCTCGTGAATAAAATCAACTGGAACAAACTCTCACCGCTATGGAACAGACAGAGACCAGCCGACGTCAAATCAAAGGCATTTATTAATGCGCTGCAGAATTACACAAAAGACTGTCCCAGAACATAACCTGCCCTTTATACAGGGATGGGTGGTTATTTAATTATCTGCGAACGAATCTCTCAATTCCACCATTGCATTGGCTATGTCCTCCGTTCAAACAGTGCAGCAGTTTTGTCCAAATTAAGGTCTAAGGTCCTCCTTGTCCCGGTCCTCTCATTGCATGAGTCTTCATCAACAGATCATCCCTTCGCTCAACTGCGCCTCTCCTCAGAACATTGCGCCGATCAGATCTTGTGCCCTCAACACAGAGCTTACAGAAACACCGCCGTCTTGTTGTCGCGGTCTCGTAGCGTCTCCCGTTGCTATTCTTTGACGTATTCTATGTTCCACTTGGTTTCTCCTGCCGTCATCCACTTTTGTGTCAGTATGGGAAAATCCTGTTTTTCCCTTTTATATGTTTGGTGGCGCGTGCCGTCATATGGCAAAGATCCTAGACACTGAAGTTCTAGAAAGAGCGTCCATGCCTGGCATCCACACTCTACTAATGAAGAATCAGATTCGCTAGGCTGGTCACTTAACTCGCATGCCAGATCACAGGCTCCCTAAACAAATTTTTTATGGCAGCTGCGTTGTGGTAAACGCTCCCAAGGCGGCCAGAGGAAACGCTTTAAAGGCACTCTGAAAATCTCACTAAAAGCTTTTGGAATTCATCTTGACACCTGGGAGACTGCTGCTAAAGACTGAAATTTGTGGCGTACATAATTATGCAAGGGTGCAGTCACTTGTGAAGCAACCAGAACTGCAAGAGCTGTGAAGAAAAGGCTGGACAGAAAAACCACTGCAGGAGATCCTCCTCCTGAAATATCAAATATTTTTTGCCCACATTGTCAAAGAACAATTAAAGTACCTGTGTCATGTCTGTTAAGTAAACATTCTGTAGCTCGGTAGATGAGGTAAGGCTATATTTGTCAAAGCTGAGGTACCTCATTGATGGGTCAGTGTGGGGATCCTAGCAATAAAGATGTGCAAGGGATAGAAATAACTAGAGAACAGAGGATAGAGAATAATATGTATGCACATGTGTATCCACATGAGGAAAGCAGTTGGAAATTCCTGTCAGAAATGCTGGAGATATTTCATAATAGTTGTAGATTTCAATGCTCGAACAATAGATTGGAGAAAGGCGAATGATAATTGTTCAGTCTAGTCCAGAATTAGGCACTGCTTAGCATGGAAATGACTCTTGTCTTCTAAATGAAGGCTGCCCAGCTATGCTTACATCTAGGCCAGGTGATACTGAGAGGGCTAGATCTGGTCCTTATATCCAGATTTTCTTTCAGTAACAAGTTGGGGAACCAGAAAGTGATCAAGTGTTGTTCATTGTCCTCTTAGGTAATTGGAATATCACAAGACAATAGAAAGCTCACTTTTCATTACCCAGTGAGAGCTTATGAAAGGGAAACCCTTGTATGCAGAGCGCCAGATGCAAGATAGCCAGAACACCTTGGGGGAATGAGGTGGTGAAGAAGGCAACGACCTTGAACTTTCCGAAAACGGCGTCCTTCGTTAGTTACGAAATACCTAGTATAAAGTATTTGCTGTGAGAGTGCTTTTGAATAAGAATACATTTGATAACACTCCCTCATGTCATTTGCAACTTCACAGGTTTTCATGCATCACCGATCTATAGCTCTTCACCCCTTGCCAACTTTCATGTGAATCCAGCCGTTATACCAACACCTTCTGGAGTTCCACCACAAATAAGTTTGAGTGGTAAAGAATTTTTTTTTAAATGCAAATAAAATTAAGTCACTTGTTTATAATTATTGATTTTGTGATATATTAAATGTTCTAGCTTTTCATTCAATCATTTATTATTCTTATATCTCAAGGGCGAGTGAAATATTACCAAAAAAAAACCCCACCCCCCCACACAAACACACTACCACCCCACCCCCACCACACACACTCCTCCTCTTCCCCCCCCCCCCCCCCCCCCCCCCCCCCCCCCCTCTCCCTCTCCCCCCCCCCCCCCCCCCCCCCCCCCCCCCCCCCCCCCCCCCCCCCCCCATATTTGTTGAGTATAATGTACAACAATGTAAACACATCCATGAGAATCTTGATATATAGAGCTCATAAATGAGTACTCTCTCGCTGTTTATGCGTCACCGTAACACCACAAAGTACAAGAGAAACAAGATGAAATGAGATGGATACAACTTATGGTAGATGAGTGTCCAGACAACATCACACCAGAAATGATCAATGCCTTACAAGAATATAGAATAGACTGATGGTCACCAGACTGCTGAAAACAATATATGATACTGGAGACATACCTCCTGAATTATGTAATTCTATATTTATTGCAATCCCAAGGAAATCATGAGCCTTGGAATGTGATCAACATTGAACAATTAGTATAATGAGCCACATCACAAAGATTTTTCTAAGAATCGTGAAAAGTTAGGAAGAAATTACAACACCAAAATAGGAGATGAGCAATGTGGGTTCGTAGAAGCAAGGGTGCAATCAATGCTGTGTATTTGCTGAGAAGATTAATTGAAAGTCCTTTAGAAGTTAACAGACTTACATCTTTGCTTATTGACTACACAAAGGCTTTACATTAAGAAACACATGTCAATATGATAAAGATGCTTCAGATCTACGAATTGGTGTGAAAGACCTGAGACTTGAAAACAAACATTGAAAACAAGCAGCTGCCATAAAGATTGATAATGAAGGAATCACCATTGGGGGACATAATCAATAACATTAGATATGCGGATAATACAATATTGGTTGCAAACAATGAACAGGATCTGCAACATTTAGTAAATGCAGTTGTACACCGTGAACATCTGGGGTTAGAATTAAATTGTAAGAAGACACAGATTATGGTCGTCACTAGGAAGAACGAAATACCACAATGTTAATGTATGGGTAAATGGGAATATTCTTAAACAAGTGAATCAGTATAACTCTCTCAGAACAGTCATAACATCTGATGGGAGATGCCTTGAAGAGATTAGAACAAAAATTACTATAGCGAAAGTAGCCTTTTGCAAGATGGAAAACACACTGACCAATAAAAATAAGTCAGTTGAACAAGAGAAAAGTGACTAAGTGTTACAAAGAACAAGTAATTTTGTGCAGACAAGCTGAAAAACATCTAATGGCACTGGAAATGTGGTTTCTGAAGCAAATGCAAAGAATGCCATGGACCGACAGAAAAACCAATGAGCAATTCCTGCAAGAAACAAATGAAAACCTTAAACTGATTGATGAACAGAAAATAGAAGAAGAACCAAAGACATTAAAGAACTCTTATTTGCGGATGATCAAGCACTAACAGCAAAATCAGAAATAGAATTACAAGACCATATGACTAGTCTGAATGAAGTCTGTAAGGAACATAACATGAAAACTAGCATCAGTAAAACAGAGGTAATGACTATAACCAATGGAGAAAAAACACCAAAGATTCATCTAAAAGAACACCCCTCTGAAATAAGCAAAGGGCTTCAAGTACTTAGGAAGTATAATATCAAATTGGCTAATCAGAAGACGAAGATAAAAAATAGATATAATAAGGCAAACCAACTCATTGGACAAATGGCATCAAGCTACTAAGAAAGCAGTTACAACACAATCTTCCTACCAACTCTATGCTACCAATACCAAACCTGGACAGTGACAGAAAAAGAGAAAATAAAAATCATAACAAATGAGATTCCTGAGAAGAATACTCAGTATATCAAGAAGAGAGAGAATCAGAAATGAAGAAATCAGGACTAAAGTGGGGGTTATAGCAGCACTAGATTTTATCAGATGACAGCAAGTTAAATGGTGTGGCCATGTAACTAGATTAACAACTAACAGTGTACCACAACAAGCAATAATGTACAGACCGATTGGAAGCAGAAGAGGGCGGCCAAGTAATCGATGAATAGAGGGAATAGCAGTCCATGGGAATCTCGATACATGAAGCCCATAAATGGGCACTCTTCTGCTTCACCTCGTCTGCACAAGAGGAACAAGTTGATACGAGATGATGTAAAGTATTTATAAATATCTGTGCTGGTATAATGTCTTTTCTTGTCTGCTCTGAGTCATTGTCTTAGAGACAGCTGCTCCGTGCCTGAATGACAAAGTATTTACTATCAGCTTAGCATTTCAACTTTATTTGTGAATTTTAGTTCACTAGAACACAGGTGCCTGTCCTGACTGTTAACTGTTTTGTAATTTGGCTAGTTTTCTGGGTTGTGTCGCATCCTTTCCCTGTATGTTATAGTCTGTTTCAGTTAACTTGTTGCCTGCTTATTCCATCTTTAACCCATATCTCTTTGACTGACACAAGCAGCATGGAATGCCGGGGAACTGGCTAAGGGTCAAATGTTTTCTGCAGATAGTGATGAGAGCATCTGAAGACCTACTGCTTGATGACGAAATTACATTTCTGAAGAATTGTGTTTTGTTTATTGTAGACAAATTATATACTAATGTATACTAATAGAATAGTATATTAGGAATTAAAACTGTTAATAATTTGTTTTAGACTAATTGTGTTTGTTATGTATTTTACAGGCGGAGACAGATCTTCACATAATTCACCAGGACAGGATAAGGTTTGGACTTTATAGTTGAAATTTGCATGTTGTAATCATGTAACTTGAAGGAGAAAAGGGGGGGGGGGGTGGATTGTTGTCATACAGCAGAATTACTATTCCATTTGTTCTTTTCAAACCCCAGTGGAATTTTTGATTCTGTTTTTAGAATTTCTCATATTTATTTACAATAGTAATCTTATGAGATGTGATTTTACCTATATTTCCTCTTTTGCGGGGAGTGTGTCACATAAAGTTATGCTCCATAGAAAAAGCAATGGCATGGATGTAAACGTGTCCAACTTCAGCTTGTATTTGAATATGCTTTGCTTCTTCTAGGCAGATTTCTTCCAAGAAACAGGCTGCACCGGTTAGCGGGATTGGGGTATCCCCTATCAATGTCAATGGAGATGTAAGACGCCTCCTTTCCTCCGTTAGTCTACGGGACAACCGTGGGCAAGGTGGAGTACCCGTTTAGCGCCCCCCCCCCCCCAATCAGGGTTACATGAAGCCATAGAAGCAGGTGGTGGATTGAGTGTGAGAGCAGCCAACAGATTGCTGTTGTTTATGGTCTGCACTCTGCGGCGATAGGCAGATGATCTCATCAGTAGTGACAATGGCTATGGCCACAGACTAGTACAGTCACTGCCCAGAAGGAAAGCAATGGGAAACTACCTTCTGCAAAACTTACCAAGAAACCATAACAAGCATGACAGAAAACATAGTAAGAAAGAGATCTGGTGGCGAGACCCCCAGGCCAGGCAGATCAGATAACAATGGGAAGAGTGTGACACAGAGACCAGTACTAGTAATCGTGATGACGTAGTTAACTCTTTCTGTGCCAAACAAAATTTCGGTCCTGACCAAACAAAAATTCATGGCAGAAAATTGGAAGTACAACAATAGTGTTACAATAATGCTTTTAAAATGGTAGCAGATATATTGTATTATATATCAAATTAAAGAGGATTGCACAAGGAACATGGCAGTGTTAATAATTGATAGGTTACAAATATGACAATAATGAGAGGTTTAGTAATAACAATTGAAATTAAAGAGGTAACAATTATTTAAAAAATTGCACGTATCAAGTGTTTTCTATACTTCTCTACTGCTAATCTTGTTGAATTTACTGAATAATGAAACAAACACCACCTGCCTTCAACAATATAAACAGAATTGCTAATTAAAATGACCCAAAATGAAGTTTTGCTGCATATTCTGAACCATGTCTTTTTAACACAAAATTTAGAAAATTCATGGCAGAAAATTGGAAGTAGGGGTGTATCGCAATAATGTTATGAAAATGGTTAAAATGTAGCAGATATGTTGTATTATACATCAAAATAAAGGGGATTGCACAAGGAATATGTTAGTATTGGTACTATTGTTATAAGTTAGAAATAGAATAAAAGTAATACTATAATTTGTAAAATAATTTGAATAAATAGGTAAAAAATAAAAATAATTTAAAAATTGCACTTACCAAGGGGCTTTGTTATCCTCATTAGCTGCTAATCCTTTGAATTTACTGAACAAACACCACTTCTAAACTATAACCACAATTGCTCCTAATCAATCATCCGAAAAGAAGTTTTGCTGCAGATTCTGCAGCATGTCTTTTTCAGAACAAAATAAGGAAAACACCTGGCAGATTTACATTTAATTGCAATTAATATTTACACATGTCTGTTTATTTGTATTTACAATATGTGGCAGTCTATTTGTGATAGGCTGCAAAGTAAACTTTGGGGCACAAGTTTGGTCTATTAGTGCAGCCAGAGCAAACAAAAGATGACCTGTGTCGTTTAGTTTGAGTGCTGCACGAAACACAGTCTCTATTGACACCGACAAATTCTATTAAATGCTTGGCTCCTGTCACTCTTTCAACATGAATTTTTGCAACAGACTTTCTGTAATTCTTTGGCAGACAGAGTGTGGAACTTTCAGGACCAATCTGAGCTGCTTCGCGATGTGCACTTTCAAGTAAACATTGCTTGAAATCCTTAAATGACAGTTTTTTCCCTCATGTCTCTGTTTGGCATATGGAATGTAGGATGTGTGCATTGATCTGTGGAATTTCAAAGATCCAGTAGTAGATCTTCTGCCCCAATTAATGGTTTTCCTGTCATGGATATTGTAATATCCAACCAATTGGTCCATTCTGTCGCAGCCATTCATCGCCATGTTATATTCATGGATCATCTTCGGCTTGCTGAGCGGTTTCCTCATTCCACGTTTTGATGTGGTACTTGTGAGGCTTTGTTGCATTGTATTGTCTGTGCTGAAATCTGCCCTTCCACTCAATAATCATTTCATCAATGGACACATTTTCAAATGAGTAAAATGCTTTCTTGAATTTCTTCAGAATCATGTCAACAAGAGGATCAATTTTACTTGCACCTACTGCGTCTCGTTCACATAAGTGAAAATGGTGTGATAAATAGATTCAAATCGATTCCTGGGAGACATAGTGGCATACCAAGGAGTATATAAATGTGCAGCAGTACTCCAATAGTCTTTGATCCATGGTCTTGGATCGAGCCCCATAGCAATAATGACAGACGTAAACTTTAGCCATTCGTGCTTCGTGAGAGGGGTCCAGGATAGCAGACGAGAATATTGTCTTTTTTGGAGTGTTCTGCATCAATATGCTTTCTGCATATTCATTTATGTTGTGGATTAAACAATCCACTATGTCATCATCAAAAAACACTTTGAGAAAATCCATAGGTGTTTGAAGTTGATGTGAAACCTTCGAGGACGAAACTCAAACTTCGGTTTTGTTTCCCCCTCTGACACATCTTGCCATGTCAATGCTACTGATGATAATGGGAGAGGTGCATCACGCTCTAATGAAGCTTGTAAAGTTGAGTTTTTACCTGCAGTTTTATTCTTATTTTGTACTGTTTGCTTTCCTTTAAATGAAGATCGTAAACTGATTGGAGACATTAGACGTAGACAGTCACAATTTTTTGGGCATGTTATGAGGAGAAATGATTTGGAGAACTTGGTGACAACGGGTAAGATCGAGGGGAACAGACCAAGGGGAAGACCTAGATGCAAGTACCTGGATGGCTTGGCCATGTGGCATGGTCGAGACAGAAACACAGAGCTAATCCATGACTCTGGTGATCGAGTGAGATGGCAGAACATGACCGCCCACGCTTACCTGCATGGCACAGATGGATGGATGGATGGCTTTCCTTTGCGCTGAGTAGTAATTGTGACATCCTGACATTCATTGTCGGACACCTCAGCTGATGATGAACTTTCATTGTCATTGTTGTAGGTTGCTCTATCACTGCTGTCACCGCGGCTCTCCGCTGGGATGGAGAACACGACACACACACATCGTGATTGTAACTGACTCAGAAAGCATGCTGACGAGGGTGAGGACGGGCAGACTTCGTGCGGAGTGGCTTGCTTCGCTTCGGAGGTCACGGGTGACAAGCATCGCCTGGATCTTTTCTCCGGGGCATGCCGGTGTGCTGGGAAATGAACAGGTGGACAGATTGGCTGGCTCTGCAGAACTTGGTAGAGTATTGATACATGACAAGGCAGACGTGGTTGCGGCCTTGTGGGAGCACGTGCACACCTCGGAGGAGCAAATGGATTACCATGATCTGGCAAAAATGAGACAACGAGGAGTGACGAAGGGATCTGGCCAACGCTCAGAGGAAAGGCGAGACGGACTTATAATCAGATTGCTACTGGTACTATTAGTGTTGGAACTCTTCGCTGGCTGCTGAGGGTGGGGACGGAGCACTTATGGGAATGCTCCGAATGCTGTGATGTCGATTCCTAAATCAATCAATCAATCTGGAAAGTGTCAATATGTGCACATAACATGTACATCTATGCAAAGTCCTGTAAGAACATGCACTGCACAGCCAACTCCAATGTGGGATGTGTGACCTCTATAGTCAGTAAAGTGCCATCAAAGCTGACACTAATATCTAGCACATCATTGTTTGTAGAGTGATGCCTGACTGCTGTGCATGAACCTGTCGAACATACTTTACGGTTTGAGAGAAAACAGTGCACTTCAGATCTTCTAACTTTGACAATAGTTTATTCGCTTTGTTGTGAAATGCTTTGTGATGAAGACTTTGTAGGTTCATATTTTCACAAAATTTATTAAATGTTGCTTACATTCCACAAACTAATACAGAATATTCAGATGGCTTTTTATGGCAAAAGATCTATCTCCATCATTACTTCTTGCAGCTAGGTATCTTCTATAAACTATTTCACAACATGTGCAGTAAACCTCTGCATGCACTGCTAATCCTTTGACTTTCTTACTGTCAGTTTTAAAAATAAATCTAGTATTTTTACATACTGGACAACATAATGTTTTGATGATTCCATCCATTTCTGAACAGCCATCTACTGCTCTGTGTTCCAGTTTTTGGTATATGTTATCAACTGAAACATACTTCCTGCTAGAGGAGGTCATATATTTACACATATATCTTTTAAATTCGCTTCAATTTTTTTTCTGCAATGAAAGAGTCACTTCCAAAAATTTGAGAACATGATGTTACTGAATCATTCAGACTCACACAAAAAACTTAGAGATGGCATGGGCTGTTTAGCTGGGTCGGATTCATAATTGTCTGTAATAATGTTTACGATGTTCTGGTAGGCTTTTCGGTGTTTACGAGTATTTGCCAGTTGTTGACTGCGTGATTTCTTATGTTGAGCAGATGACTGGATGTTAAATTTCTGGGACCGAGGCATTTTTAAGTTCACATGTCAAACGATCGCGAAGCATAGACATGACAAAATGGCCATCTTGGACAAAATCGGATACCCACATGATCAGTTTCAGCCAACGGGGATTGTGCATTGTTTACGGTCATGTGTAGTGTTCCATATATGGAAGTTTCCAAAAGATTGTTGATGTGAAAGAACAGCTAAATACAGGAGAGTTAGCAAGTACATGGTCTCGAAGCTTCACGAACAATTCAGGGGAGAGAAGACCAGTAAAGTGGTATATGACACATGTAGTTACATGCGCAGATACTGTTGCTGTGGGTTCTTCTTCGCTCATCCGGAGATTTTTTTCTGGACGTGATTGCGTTGTGCCTGTTTACAGCAGAGCTGCGTTCTTGCGCCGTTGGGCCGACACATCCAACTTCTGCGGGCATTTGTTGACCGGGTTAACCTTCCCCGGGGTTGCTGTGGTTTGAAAAACGTCAATTTCTTAACAATTTTCAATAAGTAGGCAATTTGACACCTTGGGTAGGGTAAGTAAATTATTATGTTGCATTAAAATATAATTTTTAAACAAAACCAAGTACTGAATCTGATAGAAGACATGCTAAGGTGTTTAAAAATGAAATATTCAAAAAATAGCAGAATTGACTAAAAATTTATATTTTTTTCTGTCCCACATCACAACATTTCTCCCTCCAACATGGGCTGTGAAAGCCTGTGAGCTCTACATATCCAGCACAACCAACACTTTTGCGTAGATAATTACAACATCCTTGGAAACATTTTCAAAAGTCAATCACTGTACTTCTGCCTCAATAACCATTGCACTTTGTTTGCATACTCTGTCCTATCTGATGCAGATGCAATGCATCCTTCTGGCATTGGTGTGCACTCTTCGCCAGGTTCTATACTCTCTAGTGAACACAGTTAAGGTCTTTAAGTTAAGGTCTTTGGCTTGACCCATCCAAGATTGTTCTCCTTTTAACCTACAACCTTCTTTTATGAATCTAATTTTTCCAGTGCAAGGCACAATATTGTACTTTCCGCCATTCCTCTAACTGCGAACAAATGTTTACAGTTGGCATTGGAGTGTTAATAATTCAGTTATTTAACGAGAACCATGTTAGTTGTCTCCACAGAATGTTATGTCAGTTGATAAATATCTCTGTGTGTGTGTGCACATGCGTGCGCGTGCATGCACGTATGAGCTTGCATAAAAGCACTGGATGACACAGATAGAAGATGCATACAGACACACCTATGTATGATTATGT
Source organism: Cepaea nemoralis (assembly GCA_014155875.1). NCBI lineage: Eukaryota > Metazoa > Mollusca > Gastropoda > Stylommatophora > Helicidae > Cepaea > Cepaea nemoralis. The sequence goes on along the minus strand of JACEFZ010014681.1, from coordinate 742,327 downwards.
GTGTGTGTGTGTGTGTGTGTGACTGAGTATGGTAAATGTCCAACACACCCTTCATTCATTCATTCAGTAGCATGTCCTTTGCAGAACCTCTCTCCCATAACAACCTTCCGGAAAACCTCTCGATCATAAGCAAGATGTCCCGCGTCCGATACACCCATCTGGAGATCATCCGCCACATCCTGCACCCATCTTCTCTTTGGCCTTCTTCTTCCTCTCTTCCCAGGCATATACCCCTCCATTATTGTTCTCTCTAAACTTTCGTGACGTTTCAAGTGACCAAAATATTTCAATTTTCTTTGATTTATCGTCTTTAGTAACCAACCTTCTTCAATATTCAGCTCTTGAAGTATTGATGCATTTGTTCTTTTCTTTACCCAAGATATTCTTAGAACTCGTCTCTAACATTTATATTCAAAGGCATTTATGTGCTGTTCAGCTTGTTTAGTAAGTGTCCAGGTCTCACAGGCGTATGTTGCAATGGGAAATATGCATGCTCTTAAAAATCTAATTTTTGTAGTTCTGTCTGTCCCATTCCATAATTTATTCAGTTGTTTTAGTCTTTGAAGAGCAATCGATAGTCACACTCTTAAAAAGACCAAATTACGATATGAAAAGCTTGAAAAAGCATTAGTGAATATTGCTGTGATTCATTATGATCAAGCTAAGACAGTAATGTTTTTTGTATATTATTCAGTAGTTGTCTGTTTTCCCTGTCTGATTTAGTGTCTGTAAATCTCAATATTTGCAACTTGCAGTAGTAACACTGCATGTCAATGATGATGTTAAAAATTTTGCTGGAAATCTTTGTTGTGCTTATTATTGCTATCCTAAATTTTAAATTAGTTTCACAATGAATATCCTGTAATGATTTTACCCAGAAAAGGAAATTTTACAATGATCTGTGGTCTTTCATTCATTGCTAAAATGAATGCTGTGGATTTGTTTGGCAATGGAAAAAAAAACTATTACTAGCATTTGTTTTAAAATGTTCATGCCAAACATGCCACATACTTTGTGTCCTTGATTTTGGTGTGCAATTTTTGTATAGATTTTTCTGCTGCTTTTATGATGGCTTGGTCATCTGTAAACTTGATGGCACTGTTTTGATCACTAGTGATGTTAATCACCAAACATGATGGTTTCTAGCCACTTCCTCCTCTTCTCCTTCTATTTCTTTTTCTTGTCGATTACAGATTAAGAACTTTTTAGTTATATTAACAGGTTTTTAAAATGTATGGTCTACCCAGCGCCAGCGTCGTTTCCTCACATCTTTATTTATATGCAAGTTTTATATCTTTTGTTCAATGAGCGTTACATTAATGACTCTGCAAAACCATTTAGTCCCACTTTCCTGTATAGGCACCAATTAATGTTTGTATTTTATTAGTCATATTGTTTAATCATTCTCCATGTTCATGATCCATACAGCAATACTGATTTAATGCTGGAGTTAAATATTTTAAGTTTGGTTTAGATTTCCTTTGACTTACTCAAATTTTCTAGTGCCATGAAAGCTCAACTTGCTGTTTGTATTCTTGTTTTAATATCTATCTCAATTCCCCCAAATATATTCTATATTTCTCTCTCTACTTTGTCTTGAAGTGAGGTTTCACAGCAGGAAGTGAAGTTATCATTTGCCCATGTCATCTGTGTTTTTCTCCTATAGAATTGTTAGACCTAGTTGTAGTGCCCTCTCATCACCTGTGATGTATTTTGCACTTGTGACTTTATTTCTGATCCTAGAAATCTGCTTGGGGAGAACACAAAGCTCCAGACGGTCGTACATATTACTATAACAGTCTTACAAAGGAATCAAGCTGGGAAAAACCTGAGGAATTAAAATCACCTCAAGAGGTATGTTCATTCATTCATTCATTCAGTAGCATGTCCTTTGCAGGACCTCGCTGCCATAACAACCTTCTGGAAAACTGCTTGATCACAAGCAAGATGTCCCGCATCTGATACACCCACCTGGAGATCATTCGCTACATCCTGCACCCATCTTCTCTTTGGCCATCCTCTTTCTCTCTTCCTAGGCATATACCCCTCCATTATTGTTCTTTCCAAACTTTCATGACGTTTCAAGTGACCAAAATATATCGTCTTTAATAGCCAACCCTCTTCAATATTCAGCTCTTGAAGTATGAATGCATTTGTTCTTTTCTTTACCCAAGATGTTCTTAGAACCCTTCTATAACATTTATATTCAAAAGCATTTATGCACTGTTCAGCTTGTTTAGTATAGTGTCCAGGTCTCACAGGCGTATGTTGCAATAGGAAAGATGCAAGCTCTTAAAAATCTAATTTTGTAGTTCTATCTATCCCACTCCATAATTTATTAAGTTGTTTTAGTCTTTGAAGAGCAATTGGTAGTCGTCGTTTAATTTCTTTCATTGTGGTATGTAGGTTAACTAAAAAAGTACTATGATTATATCTTTCAATATTGGAAAATCTAGTATATTCAGTTAAAACTATTTACATGTCACATTTAATCTGTAATTAGAACTGATGTAAGTCTGGTTACAGCAAGCTGAGGTCAGAGCTGTAGTTGAGAAAACACCAAAATTGATCCAGACCTCTCGGCATGTCGGCAAGGTATTGTGATAAATACCCTTATGAAAGCATGGATAATTGGGTGAAACATTGGATGTTGGGGTGTCTCATAAAACATAAAGGCAGGAAGATCCTAGACTCCTTACATTGGTGATCATGCAATGAAGATGTCACTAAACACTTATCGTATTACTGCCCACTAAGGCAAAGTGACTAGATGAGTCAAGTAAATTTGTGAGTATCTGTAGCTTGGATGTTTATTGCTAATCAGGCTCATATGTGGAATAATCATTTTGACAGTTCTTGACTTAAAAAAAATGATAATGTTTTGTAGTATATGCAGCCTTGCAACACATGGTCTCTATATTATTGCCCATTCTTTGTGCAATGGAAAGGTATAACTCCATCCCTGGTCTTAACCGGTCTCGGAATCAAAGCGAAAGGTAGCAGTTACAGTTTTAAGTCCTAGTCAATTGGCAATAGACATGGGGTGCCATGGGTTGCCTCTGAAGGTGGGAGACATCTACAGATGTCACTGATCAGCTACCATACTAGCTCCCACCCTCTTTGGAATATACTTTTCACTTCTACTGAAATATGCCTTTCATGATCAGGATGGTGATGTATTCATTCACTCACGCTCAGATGGCGGCCTCTATAATGCTCAGAAATTGAAGGCCAAGACCAAAAATTAGGAGGGTACTGATCAGAGAGTTGCTTTTTGCAGATGGCGCTGCAATTACTAGCCACTTTAGTGACATTTTCTAAATTGCTTTTTAATTATACAACTGCTTAGTTGGATACCTCTTGAAAAAAAAAAAATCCAACGGTGCCTTATTTATGTCTGTAGGTCAATTCTAAGGGGAGATATTAATGTTTGTGTGTCAGTTTATCATTTATTACAGACAAATAGAAAAAAAACGATTTTGACCCTTTCACTTTTTGTGACCCTACTACACACTCATACCACTGTTGGTTACACTATCGCCAAGGGATATTACCACTGCCGCTGTCTAACTCAAGGACAGATAACTCCTGCCAGTGTATATATATATATATATATATATATATATATATATATATATATATATATATATATATATATATATATAGTGGAGTCTGGATAAGTAGAAGTCACAGGGGCCGAAGGAATTTGTTCTACTTATCAGAAATTCTACTTATCCAGACTGCACACATTTACACTAATTTACACTAATACCATGCAGTAGCATTGAGTAAGATGATTGTACCACTTAGGAAACACAGTTAGTGAACAAATAAATAGCAATACAATATAAGAAATGTTGAAATGTTTAATTATTTTAGAAAGCGTAACATTAAAGTCATATGAAAATTTCCAAATTAATTAAAGAAAAAGTGTGATTTTGCTTTGCTTCTTGACTTGTGAAAAATGTCTTCCCAAGGCCTGTTTAAAGGCACAAAATGGTGAGACTGCATCATCTGAAAATCCAGTCTGCGTCATGTAAATGTCAATTTTGTCAATCCATGCCAAAATGCTGCGATACAGGTTGTGCTTGCAGCCCACAGTCATCCTCATCATCAGAGTCAGGGCTGAAAGGGTCTGTTGGTTGAATGACTGGCATACATAGCTCTATAATATCAGTGCTTGGAAGAGTGGCACTAGTAGAAACATTGTCAAGTTCACAAACTCCTCTAGTTCCATGTTCAGCTCTTTATACAGTCTAGCAAGTAATGGCTCCACTGCAATGTCAGTAACATTGCTCTCACTGCTCGCTGACGGTGTGGAATTCTCATTTAGAGACATCCATTGCAGGTAAGAAGCCAGCCTGTCTAAAGCAGTTTGCAATAGTTACTGGTAAAACTCTGTCCCATAAAGTTTTTAACATAAGAATAGCATCAAGAAGGGTTATCTTGAAATCATCACAAATGAGGTCAACATCCATATGACCCACAAGTTTTGACAACATTGTGGATGTTCTTCTTCTTCTTCTTTGCGTTCATCCGGAGTGTTTTTTCAGATGCGATTGCGGTGTGTCTTGTTAGGCACCCTTGGGTCGAAAACTCTTAGGCCAACACATCCGACTTTTAGCGTGCAATTTTGACCAGGTTAGCATTCCTGGGAAACTCTCACTTTTTTGGTACCGTCCACATCCCAGCCAGTCAAGTTGGAACAGTCGAAGACTTCACGGTCGTCCCTCAAAGGAAGGCAGGGACAGTCTATGGCATTTTCTGCCATCCTGGGTGGCTTCCATAATTGCAGGGCCGACACATAGCTCCCTGGTGCTGGGCTCACCGAGGGAACCGTCACGTCCTGCTCATGGCTGCTTTAATTCCTCACTTCAATATATTTGGCATTTCGTTCGCCCCCGGGCCGTCCCCACCAAACCAGACAGGTCTGCAGACAGTATCCACTCAGCGAGTTTTCAGTTCGGACATGTGCTTGTCGTTGTGCCCGTCAGAGCTGTTCCAGGCGCGATGGACATTCGGAAAACTACCTAGTCAGAGCTGTTATGAACAAGAGCGGCATTTGGAAACTAGGTAGTTAGAGTTGTTCCTAGCATGAGAGACATTTGGACGAGACATTTCACTCGTACGTAAATGCGTAGTGCCAATTTTTATTTTGCCAACCGTAGGACGGCACTTCTGACTTCGGCGGGCATTTTTAATGAGGTTAGCCTTCCTCGGGTTTCGAGGCACATTAGACTTATTGTTGTGATGTCGCCCACATCTCAGCTGGTCAAGATAGAACGGTCAAAGACATCACGGTCAACCCTCAAGGGAAGGCAGGGGCAGACCATGGGCATTCCCTCGCTATCCAAGGAGGCTTCCTTAATTGCAGAGCCGGCACATATTGCTATGAGCATGGGCTCACCCGAGGAGTTGCCACGTCCTGCTCATGGCTGCTTTAGTTCCTCACTTCCTTGTGTTGGGCATCTCGCTTGCCACTGGTCGCTCAAGCATACATCAGGAAAGGTCAGTCTGCGGGCGACATCCACTAGGTAAGATTTCGCTTTGGACTTCGGTCCACGCAATGGATTCGCTAGCCGTGCGTTCCATTTTGTGTTATTGAGACGTTTTTCCACCTTTGTCTACGCTCTCTATGAGTTAGATACAGACAATTTTCGTAACCATTTCATTCGACTGGGGAACCTCTTCTATCTTCTACCTTTTAATACTCGCTCACGAGGTAGGCTACATGTGCTGCTGGCTCAGCACCTTACCTCCGTGCAGCAGTGAGCGAGAAACGGCCAGGCCCTCTCATCCGGGGATCCCTCATATCCCTCAGCTGAGAGCCTTCGGACAAGTATCTGAACTGGGCATGTAGCGTGCTCAGCATCTCGCCTCCTTTTTTCGGTAGGTGGGTATCGGCCCGGCTCTCACGTCCGAGGGTTTATGGCTTAGAGGCATTCAGCCACAACCCTCGACAGAGAGCCTTAGAGTATGTGTCCAGATCAGGAACTTCTGCCTTCGTGCGCCTGATTTAAACTTTTGACTGCTATCCTCAGTCTACCTGTAGAGCAGGTGGTTGTGTCTCTCTTGGTCTTGTCCCTAACCCAAAGCTTGTCCTACATGTAGTTATCATCCATCGACAATGCTCTTGGGATCTCTGGGACACGCAAGCTCCCACACCGCACAAGGTGGAGACACATCGGGGGAGACATTTTGGATCTATAAAGAACATTCAGAATGATACCTTGATCACAAAGCTGAAGTGTCGATGTGGCATTAGGTGGCAGAAACAAAAGCTCTGTTGCCTTCAGATTGTTAATTATTGTTCATTACCACCCATATTGGAACACACAACCACTGTTATTCTTTCTTTTGATTTTTTCCCCCCATGGGACTTTTCATTTTTGAAAGAAAATGTTTTATCAGGTAACAATCTCCAAAATAAACCGGTTTCATCTACATTAAATACATCCACAGAATAATATTTAGCTAAAGCAGGCCTGAGCACGTCTTCTATCCATGAATGAGTCATTGCTTCGTCGACTGACCGTTTCTCTCCACACACATTCTCGTATGTGTTGCTATGTTGTTATTTGAAATGATCCAATCAGCCAGCACTACAATTCCAGTCTGTCTGACCTCCAAGACGTGCAATTCTTCTGCTTTCGCAATAAGTAAAGGCCCATTTACTGGGACATTTGCCAATCTAATCACAGTGAACCATTTTAAAAGGATAGCATCAACAAAATCACATGTGGCAGTTCTAGCTTGCTGTCTATCACTGTCGATTTGACATTCAAAAAACAATTTTCTGTAGCGGTCTTTATGCTTTAATATGCCGGAAAGTGTCGATGTTGGAATACCAAATTCTCTAGCTATATTCACTTTCTTTTGCCCACTATGTTCAACCTCTTTCAACAGCTCAATCTTTCTGTTTAAAGTTAAAGTAGTAAGCTTTCGTCCACTAGCCACCATTGTTGACATGTAGCGAGATATCGTATGTGCGAGATGTTCTCTGGGCTGACTAAAAATAATTCACAAAACTTTTTTTTTTTTGTGGGTTTGAAATGAACAGTTCTGCTTAAACATGAACACTTATATTGTCGGTATTCATTTTTATGTTCGACTAATCTGAAAATTCCAGTTAACCGAATTCGACTTGTCAGGACTTTTTATACAACGATAAAGAAGGATAATGGCTGGGACTAAGCCAGTAACGTTGACTTATGCAAAATTCTACTTATCCGAAATTTCTAGTGGACTTCTCTGTATATATATACACACATGCACACACAGATATATACATCTGCACATCATGCTGTGATGACGTGAGACCGTGCGCATGACAGCTCGCGTGGTTGCCAATGCGAGGCCGCGAGACGGAGATGTATTTTAACCAGAGAATTTGCCTTACAAAGTTACCTAAATATAAATATAACCAAACTTATAATAGAGTGATGACAATTTACACAATCCAATCAATCGATTAATCAATCATGTGCCATGCTGGAAAGCGTGGGCGGTCATGACTCGCTATTTCACTCGATCACCAGAGTCGTGGACCAGCTCAGTGTTCTTGTCTCGTCCATGCCATGTGGCCAAGCCATCCAGGTATTTTCCTCTCGGTCTTCCTCTTGGTCTGTTCCCTTTGATCTTGCCAGTTGTCACTAAGTTCTCCAATCCATTTCTTCTCATAACGTGTCCAAAAAATTGTGACTGTATACATCTAATTTCTCTAATTAATTTACAAGATTCATTTGTCTCCTGTAGTACATGGTCATTGGTTTTTCTATCTGTCCATGGTATTCTTTGCATTTTCCTCAGAAACCACATTTCTGCAACCATCAGATGTTTTTCAGCTTGACTGCACATTGTCCAAATTTCACATTCATACAAAAGAACAGGCTCTATGTATCCCCTCAACACTCTTTTTCTCGTTTCAATTGACATCTTTTCATTGGTCAGAATGCTTTTCATCTTGCAAAGGCTACTTTCGCCATGGCGATTCTCGTTCTAATCTCTTCAAGGCATCTCCCATCAGATGTTATGACTGTTTCGAGATAATTGTATTGATTCACTTGTTGAAGAATATTCCCATTTACTTATTTTACCATATACTATTACATTGTGGTCGTTCTTCCTAGTGATGACCATAACCTGTGTCTTTTTACAATTTAATTCTAACCCCAGCTGCTCACTGTTTTCAACAACCGCATCTACTAATTGTTGCAGACCCTGCGCATTCTCTGCAATCAATACTGTATCATATGCATATCTAATGTTATTGATGTTTCGTCCTCCAATGCCGATTCCATTTATATTTTCTACATTTCTGAAAATATTTTCACTGTACAGGGAAAAAAGATCTGGAGACATTACACATCCCTGCCTAACACATCTCTTAACAGGCTGATATTGTCCCACTTCATTATCAATCCTTATGGCTGCTTGTTTCCAATATATGTTTTTTATAAGTCTAATGTCTTTCCCATCAATTTGTAGATCTGCAAGCATATCCACCATGTTGACATGTCTCTCTATCAAAAGCTTTTGTGTAGTCAATAAAGCACAGATTTATATCCTTGTTTACTTCTATAGCACATTCAATAACTGTTCGCAGTATATACACAGCATTTACTGTACCCTTTCCTTCTACAAACCCACATTGTTTTCCCCTATGTCAGGTTGTAATTTCTTCCTCTCTCTTTGCATGATAATTCGTAGCAAAATCTTTGTGATGTGACTCATTATACTAATTGTTCTATGTTGATCACATTCTTTTGCCCACTCTACGAGTCTGTATCCTTTCATTTCTGTTTCTTAAACCATAGTTTCCTACTGTGTATCTATCACCTTGATTTCCTACTTTTGCATTGAAGTCCCCTAATATGATGTTTATTTCTGAATTTTTACATTTCTTTAAGGCATACTCTGTCATTATAAAATTCCTCTACACTATCTTCACTGAATTCTCCTGTTGGGGCATATACTTGAATAACATTTATATTAAAAGGTCTGCCACTTAATTTAACTAGTAGAACTCTGTCCGACACTGCCCAATATCCTTGAACAGATTTTGATGTTTTCCGGCCAAAATAATTGCCACTCCCCTTTGTCGATCTTCACCTCCAGAATAAATAATCTTAAAATCTTCATCTATCTTGATGCCTGCTCCTATCCATCTCGTTTCGCACATCCCTAAAATGTTAATTTTTTTCTCTTTCCAGTTCTTGTTTTATGTTTTATAATTTGTCGTCGTTTAACGTCCTAACATTCCATGTTGCTAATTTTAATGTCTCTGTCCTTGTCTTGCGATGATCAGTCTTTAGGCGAATCAAAATGTACTAGGCACTTTTAAAGAGGTAGTTTGCCATTGCTTTCCTCTATGGCATTGACCATACTGGACAGGTGACCACAACCATTGTCTCTCGAAAGAGATCCTCTGCCTGTCATCGCGAAACTTGAAGCCATAACCAACAAATATCTGTCAGCTGCCCTCAAAGTTTCATCCACCGCCTGCCTTCCGTGGCTTCTTTTGAACACTTCCAATAAACGAATACGAAATGACACTACATAATCCACAGGAAAACACTAAACAGCATAAAACTAAACAGCATCTCCGAAGAATAAACACGTCACGTTGTCGCCATTTGTACCGGAAGCTTTGCACATAAATACTAAAATTTCCATCGTTCTGAACAATCCATAAGAATATTAAATGATCATCACTGGATTATGACACAGAAAATCACCATTTTCCTGCCATGGAAATTACAGGCATCATAGCATGCCATCTTAATGATCTCATTTTGGGATGTAACTGCTGACTTAAACAGTAGAAAATTAAATTACACAATGCATGTAAAAATGGATGCACAATTGAATTATCCATGCTAGATCAAATGCCAACTTCTATATGAAACAGAATTTACGAGTCAACTTATGTCTTAAAAAGACAGTCTCTTTATCTCCTAAGAAGAAAAATTTGAGAAGCCAAGATGTATACATTCGTAGACAATGGAAGGAACTACAATATTCGGTAATCGGTTTCTGCAATCTTGAAAGAATTGGGGAATTTAACGTCACAAGTGCTCTAAACCTCCTTAAATCGGAAGACACAAAAACAAGACACCGAAAGTTACTGAAAAAAAAATCTCAGGTAAAATACGGCGAACATAAAATGCAGTGCCTAGCAATTACGACCCACTCTGAGGAAGAATTACGTCTACTATCTACATGTTTCAATGCTTGTTCTGAATTAGGTTTAACAATTAGTAAAAAGAAGACACAGATTATGTCATAAGGTGCACATGGGGTACCATCAATCTTTATTGATGACGCCGAACTGGAAATAGTAGACTATTTTACATATCTGGGATCAGAGGTAAATAGCAAATTATCCCTAGATCAGGAAATCAACATCAGGATTGGTAATGCAGCAACAACAATGAACAGGTTAACAAAAAGAGTCTGGGAGAACAGGAAGCTTACTGCCAAAGCAGAAGTCCTTGTCTATCAAGCCTGTGTCCTTAGTTAGTTAGTTAGTTGAGGTTCCAACTCCACGGCAACTGGTCGTCCCCATTATGCTCTGTTCATGTGCCAGTGAATATCACACAAAATGCTCCCCACTGTCCAGTGTATAAAGTGGAACAGACAGGAGTCTCGGCAATCCAACAGCCCGCACAGGTACACTGTGCATAATGCCGCTGCCGTGTAGCGAGTCAAAATGAATGACGTAATGAATAAGTCACAAAGAATCTGAGAAGTAATCTCGAACCAACAGATAGAAAAAGTTGCTACGTGACATGAGAAGGTAGAAAATGTCACAACGTGAGAGTTTAGCAACAACGAGTAGAGCTTGGGGCTGGCAGCACAGAAGGGGCATGAGTCTATTCAAGGAGAGAAGATTGTCAACACAGGAGATGGCAGTAGTAGCTAGGAACTACTTGGTAGAAGAGCTAGATCATTAAAGCATTATTCCTCTCAGTCAGGACCAACAGCTGGCCATGAATGTGTAAATTAGGACTCGGCGAGAATGGCCAAGGTGACAGAATGGTCAACCGATAAGAAGCATTAGAACCAACGCCAGGCGGTGAGACATTGTCTAGGAATTTGAATAGTTAGGTTCAGTTGTGTGATTATGTTTATTGCTACGGTACCTGCCCTCCTGGCTGTACAGAAACGGTACACATATTATTATTATTATGATTAGTATTATGATTCATATTTATCACAAGCTATTCGCAGGAAATAAATATTGACATAAAAGACATGTCAGCCGGCTTCTAGTCATCGATGCTTGTTTGGCAAATTGCTTCCGGATTCTGTTCATTTGGTTCTACCTGGACAAGTTTTGCTGATGTTTATTATTATATGTAATTCACCATTTGGCAGCCGCCACCAGAATGCCAACACAAAAGTCCTCCACGGAAACCACATATCATCGTCAATGGACTCTGCAGTCACCAGAAAGACCTCATTGACCCGGGTTTTCTCACAGGGCTCTGTCTCTATCAACTTACTCACACGAAGAGAAAAGTTTAAACAGCTTTCATATGCAGTGTCTGCGAAGAATACTTGGTATTAAGTGGCAAGACAAAATCACAAATACCAAAGTATTGGAAAGATCAGGTTGTGAGACGGTTTGTTCCATGCTCAGTCTTCGTAGACTTAGATGGATAGGACGTGTTAGGAGGATGGATGATGGTAGAATACCAAAGGACATCTTTTTTGTGAATTACAGATGGGTAATAGATCTCAGGGTCGGCCTCTACTAAGATACAAAGGTGTGTAAGTGCGTCATGATTGATACAAGCATTGATAATGCACATTGGGAGCAAGCCGCTGCTAAACGTGTTGCATGGAGGACAAATATCAGAAATGGAATAAAGATAAAGGAGGAAATTATTTCAGATAAGTCACACACAGAGCGTGTGAGACGTTAGATAGTGCATTATGGTGGAAGTGACCATGTGTTCACATGCATCCATTGTGGACGAACATTTACAGCGTGAATTGGCTTTATCAGTCACATTCGCTACTGCCATGGGTTGTAGTTATGCCTTTTTGAAGCACAATGTAACAAACTATCGTCTGTCAAGACGGCAAGGTGCCAATGAATATGCAGCCTGTTGTGTATTTTAAAAGAAATGGTGACCATGGACCAAACTATAATTATTACAATCTTAGATTGCATGTTTGAAACATAATGCTTTACATATTCTATTTTGTAAATTTCAGTATGCACATTTTTCATTTAAGAGCTTTAAATACACATTTTTATTTATAAAATTACTCTTTTTGTATGTCTCACATTTTTAGAAATTGCTATCTCAATGTCCTTGGAAGGAGTATAAGTCTGATGCTGGAAAAATTTATTACCACAATGCAGTAACCAAGGAGAGTCGTTGGACCAAGCCTAAAGAATTGGAAGAGCTTGAAGGTTTGTTGCAACTAGTTGGGTTAAGATATTCTTGTCTTTGATTATATATTTTAACCCTTTACTGGGCAGACGCTTGTCCGTTTTTTTAGCCCTGAACGGGCAAGATTTTTTCAGGTTTGGTAAAATTTTGGGTCGCGTTAGTAAAAACATCACAAATAAGGTGTTAGTCAATCTATTTTAGTTAAATAAACAACACAATGAAGGGAAAAGCGTGCAGAATATGTTACTCACGTGATTGTTGTTGGTAATCCATATATGAACACAAATATTTACGAAATACAGCATGTTGTTTGTGATTTTCCGTCATCTATACGGCAATTTACAAACACATTTTCAGAATCATAATCACTTTCTTTAAAGTCCGACTCAGACTGCTAATGCAAAGTAACGCTTTGCACTGATATCTAGCTCCGATTAATAATCAACTTCGTGCCCTTTAATGTCATTTAAATTGAACCTAGCGAAATCTCGGCTATCACTTGAAGAATCGCCGAAATCCATTTTGAAAAACAGCGTAAAAATCCCGAAAACTATCAAAAAAAAGTCCGTAAAAGTCAGCGTTCAAATTCATAATAACGCGTTTACAAATGGCGGCCATGTTGTCAAGCTGTCGGCGAAAGCGAAAGTAGCCGTCGGAAATGTCGGAAAGCCGAGAGATCGCGTTTTTACAATGCATAATAGTATCGGACGCAATCAGACGCTCTGCACGTTTACGGCATCGGCCGGTAATGGCCGCTGTGCCCTGTAAAGGGTTAACCAGTCAGATGCATTTTTAAAAAATTCATTCTGGTGGATGTCTGCATGGTACTTTATACATGTCACTACACTGCATCCTTCACAACATCAATATAATTGAAGATGCACATCCAGTTGTTCAGTGTAAAATGCATTGATAATATGTTAATTCATGGAAGTGATCACCTGCCACGCTCCAAATTGAACAAGTTCAAGGCTGCGAGAGGCAAACTGGACCTTCAGATATGAGTGGACCAACACCTTTATTAGACACATCCAAAAGAAGGCATCGATTAGACTGAGCAGACTCACTTTTGTGAATCCCCCATAGTGAACTGCCAAAGATGAACATGACTGGAAGTCTAAGAGAGCGGAAACTAAGGAGCTACAGAATTTACGAAAGACACAGCAAAGTGCACAAGAGAAACTGGAGATGGTGCAAAAGGAGAAAGTTAAGTTCAAACTCTGTGTAGCAGAGGCCAAAAATGCTAAATGAGATACTTTATAAGTGTGCTGGGAGATAATAAGACTTAGGGTAGATTCAGGAAACTACACACAGACAAATATTTAGAAAAGATCAGCCTATTACAATACCATCAGTATATAGGGATATCAGCATGCCAGTGACTACAAACAAAGAGAAAGGAGAGAGCTTTCCTGAGAGGTTTATAACACAGACAGATCACACAGATGGAGACAGCATGAAGGCTTTCATCAAGGATGATGGCTGTGAGGATGATGTACAAGTAGAAAACAAAGTATGTATTGAATGCAGCGAAGGATACTGCACCAGGATCTGGTGGGGGTCAGGCACTCCCATATGAAAGATATGAGTTATGGAGATTTCGAGGAGATGGCTAATTGCTTTAATCAGAGCATTAGCACAGCATCAGAACCCTAGGAGTGAGTGCACAGCTATGTAATTCCACTACCCAAGCAAGGAAGGACCATTTAAGACTTATTGGCCATAGGATTATCAGAATACATTTAGCAAGGTATTGAAAAAGATTGCTTTTAAGCTGCAGAAATTCTTGGAAAGGGAAAAACTACTCCCAAGAGGGCTGAAAGTTACCTGCCAAGGAAAGAAACATGGTCAAATGCAGTGACATTTGCGTTTGATGTTTATGAGGGGTTCCAGAATAGACCCAAAACTATCGCAGCAGCACTGGACTTTGAGGATGCCTGTAACAGAGTCAGATATAATCTCTTAATGCACACTGTCATGGGAATGGGTATTAGTCCCAGGGTAGTGAATTCGATAGTGGGCATCCTGCATGCTCGCAGGGTTGTTTTCCGCTTAGGTTCATGAACCTCGAAGGCATGCATTACTCTGGGATTACGACAGAGTGCGGCAATATTGCCTGTGCATATTCAATGTATAAATCTGGAATTGGAAGGATACTAACATTTTGCAGATGGTATAGGAAGGGGAGAGACATGATGCAAATAGCGCCAGAGTTTCAAGAGACAGTAAAAAATGCTATCAACTAGTGTGGGTAGTGTCATTAACTCAGGTACAGCGTTTCTTCTTCTTCTTCTTCTTTTGTTCGCTTGAAATATGTCTATAACTGCAATGTTGTATTTTGCATGAATTTAACTGTCTTTTTTTTAGTTCACTCAGCGGTCCATAGAGCTTATCCTCCATTGTCATCTCTCTAGGCCAAGAAGATTTGCCTAGATATGTTGTATTTTGGGCAGTCTTGGAGTATGTGCTCTGCTGTCTGCGACACCAATCTACATGTGCACATGGCTGATTCACCAATCTTGATTTTGTGCACATGTGGTTGCGTAATCTATTGTGTCCTGTTCTGAGGCACAGAATAATGACTTGTTCTGGTCTTTCCATAATGTGGTAGTCATCTTGAGCAGGTTTTGGTGGCTTTCTGACTGATTTGATCATTCTTTTCTTTTGGTGGTATGTAACGGGCACATCAGGCTGTTCTTCTTTTGCTCCTTCCTTAGCTAATCCATCAGCCCTCTCATTTCCGGGTACTCCACAAGGAGATGGTATGCACTGTATGGTGAACTTATGCTGACTGCTAAGTTCAGAAAGTAGTATTTCCCAGACAGGAGCACCTCGAGTACTGATTTTGCATCTGTCAGTAGCACCACAGATCGTATACCATGGCTGGTATTTAGTAATTTCTCTGTTGCTGTTTTGCTTCTATCCTCAATTTCAGCATCATAGTTATGGCAGTACTTTCCTGTTGGTACTCTGGCCGTGTCCCTAGTATTATTTGGGTATTCTATGTACACTCCCACTCCTCCATTTCGAACAGCATTTTGTGCTGACCCATCTGTGTAGACTCGAATCTAGAGGTCTTGTGGGTATTCTTCATCAAGGAAGCTGAGAGTGGCTGTTCTGCGCTGTACACTGTTCTGTTCTTCCTTGTCAAATATCCCTCTCACTTTTGTCTGGATTTGTTGTGATAGTATATGTTAATCTTTCCATGGAGTTCGCTCTGGAATAGTTTTCAGGGGGATACCAACTGTGGGCAGATCAGTGGTTTCTCTGCAGTCATTTCGCCAGGTGGATAGAACTGCTTCTTTTCAACCGCCTCATAGCTAAGTTTTCAAATCTGTTCTTCATAGGGTGGCCTGGCAAGCTGAGGAACTTTTCTGCTTGTATTAGCGTTTTCATATCTCTGCGCTCTCTCAGTGCTTGTGTCCTCCCCATCGTCTCCATTTCCACTATAGGGGTTGATCTCATCCCTCTGTGGTGACTCTAAGTGCTTGATTTTGCACCCTGTCCAACTCTTGTAGTGTGGTTTTTGATGCTGAACACCACGCAGTTGACACGTATTCCAGGTGTGGTCGTATGCTCTGTTGATAAACTTTGCCAAGTATTTTCCCCACTGGTTCCCCGTGTGGTTCCACTTAGTTTTCTCAGGATGGCTATTTTCCGTCTGGCTGTTGCTGCTGCTTTGTTGATGTGCTTTTTCCATGTCAGCCTGTCATCAAATTTTACTCCAAGGTATGTTGGTTCTTTACCTTCTCTTAGGGGTTTTGATAGGTCTTTTGTTTTGGAGAGAGGGTCAATAGAGTGATACTGCACTTGCCAGTGTTTATGCTGACACACCATTTATTTGCCCATGCAACAAATGTATCTATAGCTCTTTGTAGCAATCTGGTGGCCACTGATGCATGTTCATTTGTGCTTCATAGAACCAGGTCATCGGCGTATATTGCCGTTTTAATTCCATTCGGTAGATTAGCAACAAGATCATTGATTAAGATAAGAAAAAGTATGGTGGACAAGACTCCGCCCTGGGGAACACAGTGGGTTCCAAATGTTGCTGTATGTAGTTGGGGTGAGCATAACCTATGCAGCAAAAGTCCAACTCCTGGCCTTCACGTGGCGGAACTGTTTCTACTAACAGGAGAAGAGGCGACGGCGAGTTTCTGGCGCCGAAAAATAACCAGTGTGCTGTAGATGTGTATACACATACATGCATGTGCAGACACGTGTGTGCGTGTGTACACATCTAAACTCGAGTGAGACCACAGTCTGCTCTAGCAAAGGAAAGGTGCTGAAGACGGAGGCAACCAGCCAGGAGGCGCACCACAGAAATCAGGATGCCACGCAATTACGCAAAATGGAATATGTCGACTACTGCTAAACGTTATGGTGCTCGCCCTGCTTTGGACCCCCAGGCAGGTGCAGTGCCGGGCCCTATGTCTCGAAAGGGTCCAACCCCAACTACTGGAGGTCCTTCTCAGATGTCCTGTGCAGCCAGGGTACCTGAGAATAGAACGGCTGGCCATACTAAACAAAGACTTAAAATAATGCACTGAAATGCGGAGGGAGTCAGCAACAAAAAATAGAATTAGAAAACATCCTGGACCAAGAAAAAGTAAGCATATGTTGCTTGCAAGAAACTCACCTCAACGAAAATATAGCCTTCAAAATCAGAGGCTACCAGCGTTACCGATCTGACCGAAAGGACAGGCGAAAAGGTGGGATACTTACCCTTGTAAAAAATAACATCACTGCTTCCCAAATCGAAGTCTACATGGAAGGGGCTGAGTATCAGACACTTGAAGACAGGCTATACATATCTACATCTGATCAATTACTATTGTCCAAGTGACCGCCCACAGGCACTGGACACACTACCATTAACATAAAAAAATGATTGTGTGTGGCGATTTCAACAGCCACTCGCAGAGTTGGGGCTATGATCACATGGACCAGAGAGAAGAGAGACTGGAAGACTGGCAGGATGAGAATAGATTCATCTTGGTTAACAAGCTGTCCGACCTACATACTTTCTACTCAAGATCATGGCACACTACAACTACACCTGACCTGGCTTTTCATTCACCAGACCTGGAGTGGAACATTACACAAATTGTTGGGAAACAACTTGGTGGCAGTGACCATCAGCCAGTCTTTCTAACTGTAGAAAATGAGCTTGTAAGTGAAAGCAGCACCCTCTCAAGGTGGAACTACAAGAAAGCAGGCTGGGCAATATACAAGAATCGCACCAGCATACTGGTTAGAAACCTGAACACTGAGAAAGACATAAATAAAGTAGTTGAAGAGTTTGGGAAATGCATACTACAGGCAGCGCAATAAAACTGTACCAAGAGGAGCCCGTAAACAATATAAACCCTACTGGAGTAATGAACTGGAACAGCTGCATAATGATGTGGAAGTGTGTAGAAAGCAAGCAGAGGCCACACCCAGCCAAGAGCACCACAATAAATTCCAGCATGCAAAAGCCAAATTTCAAAGGGCCAGGCTAGACGGAAAAGCTGGCAGGAAAAATCAGAGTCTCTGAACTTTGAAAGGGACACAAGGAAATTGTGGAAGCCAATAAAACAACTTAACGATGAGGGCACAGGGAGAAACTCGAAAATTGCACTACATAAAGATGGAAACATCTTAACAAGAAAGGAAGCAGCTGACCATTTTGCGGACTCATTCGCACAAGATAACAATATCAAAATTAGTCCAGAGAAACAAGAGATTCGAGAGAAACGGCAACATACAGGACAGAAGGAAATATAGTATGTCCACATGTGTTTGCCGCAATATAAACATCAATATCTCAGTAACCAACTGAGGGAAAATTATGAAATTTAGTATATAACCTTATCATTATGTCCACCCAACAAAAAAAAATTTGTGTTCTGGAGATTTTACAGCAGATTTCAAAGTTTGTTTATATGAGATATATAATTTACGGGTCTGACATGAAATTCATAATTTTAAATGTATTACAACGTAACCAGACAATCAGGGCTCAATTTTGAATATTGTTCGTGTTTTCACAGGATTGGCCTTTTGCCAACCCCCCACGTTGTTCAAACTAAGACTGTTCAGAGGTGTCTCAAAATGTGGGTTATTTCATGAAACCTGATTAATATGTTTTTTAAAATCTTATCACTTATCGCTAACATTGAAATGTGTGAATATTTTTCAATGGGCTTTAATGCGAAATTGTACACTTCAAAGAATCACTATGAAGTTGTACACATATTTTTGTCAAGAAACTGTTTTATACTATTACAAATTCCGAAAAAAGAACAATGCATGCATTGGGCTTGAGTAAACGGGCATTTTGTCAAAGGGTGCAAGAATCTGGAATTAAACCACCACGCAATAACCAAACGGTAGGTAGAAAGATTATTGTAGACAGTTTTGACAAAGATGTCATAAGGTGAGCTATTATAAAAATGCTTTAAAAAGTCGCTTGATATACGACATGATTGACTTCATTGCACCGGGTTCTATCCCATATGGTTCGGTCTCTTTCCGCAGCGCGGAAAGCATCGCACAAAGCACGAACTCTGCAGCTCTAGCGACGACCCACAGAAGTCTCCGAAAAATTTAACTCGTGAACTGGAATCGAACCCACGACGTTTGGAGCCCGAGTCAAAAGGCTTGACCACTTCGCCACAGAGACTCCTAAAATTATAAAAATTTTGGATTTTATATCCAGGATTATCCAGCATTATAAAAATGCTGGATGCCAAAGAAACAGTGACTGTAAAAAAACTTAGGGTTTGGTTCAGAAAGAACAATAACATAGAGCTATCCAAAACAACTTTGTGGAAAATTATAAGGACATTATCTTCACTATTTGAAAATACAAGGGCGGTAGAAATAATCTTTGCGAGCAACCGCATTTAGGAGCCATGAGAAGCAGATAGCTACGTGAAATAAAGGAAATGCGCAAAGAAAATTATGGCATAGTGTGTTTGGATGAAATGTGGATCAATGCGCACCACACAAGTGATAAGGAATGGCAACCAGTGGATGGACAGATAAAGCGATATGTGCCCAGTAGTATAGGACAGCTTTTGGTCATGGCCCATGCTGGTAATACGCATAATGGCTTGCAACAGAATGCTGGGCTCGTGTTCGTATCAAAGCATACAGACAATAGGGATTATCATGAGATTAATTGTAATGTATTTAGAGATTGGCTCGAGAATACTATATAATAATATATGTCTGTCTGTCTGTCTGTCTGTCTGTCTGTCACGAAGACTCACAGCGGGTCTGTCACCCATGTGTACGTGTGAACAAACTACACAGACAGCTGAACAGATCCTTAAAAATGGAAACATGATGACTAAATTGCGGTATCATTTCTGGTCACTCCATACGCACATTAACGCACAGCTATTTGGAAGCTTTCACGAGCTCAATATAAAAAGCTAAATGCATCCTAGTAACATGAATACTTGTGTACAATTAGTAACCAGCAGCTGAAGAAACAAGAAGGAAATGAAAAATAAGGTAAGAAATATATTCCTTCTACTTTCCTGTCATTTTACACATTATTTACCCCATACCTCTGTACATTCTCTGTCTTTACTAATATTACACATTGCACCCCTCTCGGGAATCTCCGTGGTGAAGTGGTCAAGCCGTCTGACTCGAGCTCCGAGGGTTGTATGTTCGATTCCTTCATTTCACAAGTGTATTTTTTCAAAGACTCCAGAGGGTCGTCGCTGGAGATACGGAGTTCGTGCTTTGTGCCACGATTTCCGACCTGCGGAAAGAGACTGAGGCATATGGGATAAACACCCGGTGCAATGCTACTTTAAGCTACTTTTTTATTGCACCCACTCCCATACGAACCTGGCTACGCCTTGTACTTGTGTCTTTACCAGAAATATAACGTGGTTTACTGTAAGACTAGTTTGTTAGCGTGAATTCACTACATTTCCCCCAAAACATCAAAGAAATGTTGCCACTTTCAATGATTTAAGTTGTTTTTGGACCTATCAAAGACATATTCCTTGGGTGGGGGTAAATATAAGACGGCTGGAAAAATTTCATAACGATGCAACAGACAGTTTTCAAAATAATTGATCGTGAATGGAGGCACCCATCACAATCAGCGAACTGGAGCTAGCCATATCAAAAGCCTGGAGAGAAGCAATCATGATACCCCTCCTAAAATCAGGGAAAGATAGTTCCATTGCCTCTAGCTACAGACCAATTAGCCTCACCAGCTGTCTTTGCAAAACACTGGAGCGCATCATCAATCACAGACTGCAGTGGTACATTGAAAGTAAAAGCATCCTTGTGCCACAGCAGGCTGGCTTTAGGCAATGCTATTCTATGGAAGATCAGACAACCTACCTCTCTCAAGAAATTGAGGATGCATTCCAAGAGAAGAAGCTGGTGCTTGCGGCATGGATAGATTTGAAGAAAGCCTTTGACAAAGTCTGGAAAGAAGGTCTGATGAATAAACTGAGAAACTGCAAAGTCAGTGGAAGAATGTACAAATGGGTGAAAGCATACTTGCACAACAGAAGAGCCCGAGTACAGATAGACGGACTAAAGAGCAAGAAAGTTTTACTTTCTTGTACTACTGCGTCACGGTGTTCCCCAGGGTGGAGTCTTGTCCCCCACATTTTTCTAATCTTCATCAATGATCTCGTTGCTAATCTACCGCATGGGATTAAAGCGGCAATGTACACCGATGACCTGGTTCTATGGAGCACAATTGAACATGCATCAGTGGCCACCAGATTGCTACAAAGAGCTGTAGATACATTTGTTGCATGGGCAAATAGATGGTGTGTCAGCATAAACACTGACAAGTGCAGCACCACCTCTCTCCAAAACAAAAGGCATGGACCATCTAGATAAATGGAACACTCCTAAGAGAAGATAAAGAACCAACATACCTTGGAGTAACATTTGATGGCAGGCTGACATGGAGAAAGCACATCAACAAAGCAGTAGCAAAAGCCAGAAGGAAAATAGCCATCCAGAGAAAGCTAAGTGGAACCACATGGGGAGCCAGTGGGAAAATACTTAGCAAAGTTTATCAACAGAGAATACAACCACACCTGGAATACGGGTCAACTGCGTGGTGTTCTGCATCAAAAACCACACTACAAGAGCTGGACAAAGTGCAAAATCAAGCACTTAGTCACCACAGGAGGGATGAGATCAACCCCTATAGTGGAAATGGAGAAGATGGGGAGGACACAAGCACTGAGTGAGGGCAGAGATACGAAAACGCTAACACAAGCTGAAAAGTTCCTCAGCTTGCCAGGCCACCCTATGAAGAACAGATTTGAAAACCTAGCTTTGGGGCGGTTGAAAAGTAGTAGTTTTATCCACCAGGCCAAACGACTCTGCAGAGAAACCACCGATCTGCCCACAGTTGGTATCCCCCTAACAACTAATCCAGAGCGAACTCCATGGAAAGATGAGCATAGACTATCATTACAAATCCAGACAAAAGTGAGAGGAATATTTGACAAGGAAGAACAGAACAGTGTGCAGTGCAGAACAGCCACTCATTATTCTGCGCCTCAGAACAGGGCACAATAGATTACGCAACCACATGTATACAAAATTCAAGATTGGTTAAACAGCCATGTGCACATGTGGATTGGCGTCGCAGACAGCAGAGCACATACTGCAAGACTGCCCAAAATATAACATATCTAGGCAAACCTTCTGGCCTAGAGAGACGACAGTGTAAGATAAACTCTATGGACCGC
Source organism: Cepaea nemoralis (assembly GCA_014155875.1). Classification (NCBI taxonomy): domain Eukaryota; kingdom Metazoa; phylum Mollusca; class Gastropoda; order Stylommatophora; family Helicidae; genus Cepaea; species Cepaea nemoralis. The sequence continues at coordinate 720,183 of JACEFZ010014681.1, read as the reverse complement.
TGTGTGAACTGAAAAAGACAGTTCAAATCATACAAGAGACAGCATTGCAGTTATAGATATATTTCAAGCGAACAAAAGAAGAAGAGGAAGAGGAAGAAGTAGAAGAAGATTAACAAGCCGTCTGGCACACATACTTTCTACTCGAGATCATGGCGCACTACAACTACACCTGACCTGGCTTTTCATTCACCAGACCTGGAGTGGAACATTACACAAATTGTTGGGAAACAACTTGGTGGCAGTTAACAACGGCCAGTCTTTCTAATTGTAGAAAATTAGCTTGTAAGTGAAAGCAGCACCCTCTCGAGGTGGAACTACAAGAAAGCAGACTGAGTAATGTACAAGCATCGCACCAGCATACTGGTTAGAAACCTGAACACTGAGAAAGACATAAATAAACTAGTTGAAGAGTTTGGGAAATGCATACTACAGGAAGCACGAGAAACAGTACCAAGAGGAGCCCGTAAACATTATAAACTCTACTGAGTAGTGAACTGGAACAGTTGCATAATGAATTAGAAAGCAAGCAGAGGCCAAACCCAGCCAAGAGCGCCACAATAAATACCAGCACACAAAAGCTTAATTGCAAAGGGCCAAGCTGCAGGCTAGACGGAAAAACTGGCATGAAAACAGAGACACTGAACTGTGAAAGAGACATTAGGAAGTTGTGGAAGCTAATAAAACAACTTACGGATGAGGGCACAGGGAGAAACTCAAAAATTGCACCAAATAAAATCTGAAACATCTTACCAGGAAAGCAAGCAGCTGACCATTTTGCAGACTCATTCGCACAAGATAACAATATCAAAATCAGTCAAGAGAAAGAACAAGAGATTCGAGAGAAATGGCAATATAAAGGACATAATGAAATAGTACATGAAGTTCTCGAGGCACCTTTCACAATCAGCAAACTGGAGCTAGCCATATCAAAACTGAAAATGAGAAAATCACCAGGAGCTGATGGTATCTCTAATGAAATGATCAGGAACCTAGGAACAGAGGCCAAAGCAAAGCTGTTGAAAATCTTTCATAACAGCTGAACCTTAGGCAGTGGTCCACAAGACTGGAGAGAAGCATTCATGACACCCCTCCTAAAATCATGGGAAGATAGTTCTATTGCCTCCAGCTACAGACCAATTAGCCTCACCAGTTGTTTCTGCAAATCAATAGAGTGCATCACCAATCACAGACTGCAGTGGTACACTGAAAGTGAAAACATCCTTGTGCCACAGTGCCTTGACGTAACTCCACCAATATTGAACATGGAAATTATCATCAAACGCTTTAGAACTCGTTAATTGAGAATAATAAACTTCTCACCTGAACTTCTGGAAAAAATGTGAAAACAAACTGACGCAATCCAGCGAATAATATCGCACGTTTAATAATGTGCTGGATAACAATAATAGGCTTGAGCCTCCTAGACTGTAAACTTCCCTTTCAGACAGGGTCGGTGTTTATCTATTGTCTATGAATGATCTCCATATTCTATCCAGTTCACCTTGAAGCGCAGACAACCTACCTCTCTCAAGAAATTGAGGATGCATTCCAAGAGAAGAAGCTGGTTCTTGCGGCATGGATAGATTTGAAGAAAGCCTTTGACAAAGTCTGGAAAGAAGGTCTGATGAATAAACTGAGAAACTGCAAAGTCAATGAAGAATGTACAAATGGGTGAAAGCATACTTGCACAACAGAAGAGCCCGAGTACAGATAGACGGACTAAAGAGCAAGAAAGTACTACTGCGTCACGGTGTTCCCCAGGGTGGAGTCTTGTCCCCCACACTTTTTCTAATCTTCATCAATGATCTCGTTGCTAATCTACCGCATGGAATTAAAGCGGCAATGTACGCCGATGACCTGGTTCTATGGAGCACAAATGAACATGCATCAGTGGCCACCAGATTGCTACAAAGAGCTGTATTTGTTGCATGGGCAAATAGATGGTGTGTCAGCATAAACACTGACAAGTGCAGCACCACCCTATTTACCCTCTCTCCAAAACAAAAGGCAGGGAAATCCAGATAGATGGAACACCCCTAAGAGAAGATAAAGAACCAACATACCTTGGAGTAACATTTGATGGCAGGCTGACATGGAGAAAGCACATCAACAAAGCAGTAGCAAAAGCCAGAAGGAAAATAACCATCCTGAGAAAGCTAAGTTGAACCACATGGGGAGCCAGTGGGAAAATACTTAGCAAAGTTTATCAACAGAGCATACGACCACACCTGGAATACGGGTCAACTGCGTGGTGTTCTGCATCAAAAACCACACTACAAGAGCTGGACAAAGTGCAAAATCAAGCACTTAGAGTCACCACAGGAGGGATGAGATCAACCCCTATAGTGGAAATGAAGATTAGAAACAGTGTGGGGGACAAGACTCTGCCCTGTGGAACACCGTGACGCAGTAGTACAAGAAAGTAAAACTTTCTTGCTCTTTAGTCCATCTATCTGTACTCGGGCTCTTCTGTTGTGCAAGTATGCTTTCACCCATTTGTACATTCTTCTATTGACTTTGCAGTTTCTTAGTTTATTCATCAGACCTTCTTTCCAGACTTTGTCCAAGGCTTTCTTCAAATCTATCCATGCCGCAAGCACCAGCTTCTTCTCTTGGAATGCATCCTCAATTTCTTGAGAGAGGTAGGTTGTCTGATCTTCCATAGAGTAGCACTGCCTAAAGCCAGCCTGCTGTGGCACAAGGATGTTTTTACTTTCAGTGAACCACTGCAGTCTGTGATTGATGATGCGCTCCAGTGTTTTGCAGAGACAGCTGGTGAGGCTAATTGGTCTGTAGCTAGAGGCAATGGAACTATCTTTCCCTGATTTTAGGAGGGGTAACATGATTGCTTCTCTCCAGGCTTGTGGAACACGCCTAAGGTCCAACTGTTATTAAAGATCTGCAACAGCTTTGCTTTGGCCTCTGTTCCTAGGTTCCTGATCATTTCATTGGAGATATCATCAGCTCCTGGTGACTTTCTCATTTTCAGTTTTGATATGGCTAGCTCCAGTTCGCTGATTGTGATGGGTGCCTTCAGAACCTCATGTACTATTTCCTTCTGTCCTGTATGTTGCCGTTTCTCTCGAATCTCTTGTTGTTTCTCTGGACTAATTTTGATATTGTTATCTAGTGCGAATGAGTCCGTAAAATGGTCAGCTGCTTGCTTTCTTGTTAAGATGTTTCCATCTTTATGTAGTGCAATTTTTGAGTTTCTCCCTGTGCCCTCATCGCTATCGCTAAGTTGTTTTATTAGCTTCCACAATTTCCTTGTGTCTCTTTCAAAGTTCAGAGACTCTGATTTTTCCTGCCAGCTTTTCCGTCTAGCCTGTAGCTTGGCCCTTTGAAATTTGGCTTTTGCATGCTGGAATTTATTGTGGTGCTCTTGGCTGGGTGTGGCCTCTGCTTTCTTTCTACACACTTCCACATCATTATGCAGCTGTTCCAGTTCATTACTCCAGTAGGGTTTATATTGTTTACGGGCTCCTCTTGGTACTGTTTTTTCGCGCTGCCTGTAGTATGCATTTCCCAAACTCTTCAACTACTTTATTTATGTCTTTCTCAGTGTTCAAGTTTCTAACCAGTATGCTGGTGCAATTCTTGTTTATTGCCCAGCCTGCCTGCTTGTAGTTCCACCTCGAGAGGGTGCTGCTTTCACTTACAAGCTCATTTTCTACAGTTAGAAAGACTGGCTGATGGTCACTGCCACCAAGTTGTTTCCCAAAAATTTGTGTAATGTTCCACTCCAGGTCTGGTGAATGAAAAGCCAGGTCAGGTGTAGTTGTAGTGTGCCATGATCTCGAGTAGAAAGTATATGGGTCGTACGGCTTGTTAACCAAGATGAATCTATTCTCATCCTGCCAGTCTTCCAGTCTCTCTCCTCTCTGGTCCATGTGATCATAGCCCCAACTCTGCGAGTGGCTGTTGAAATCGCCACACACAATCATTGTTTCTGTTAATGGTAGTGTGTCCAGTGCCTGTGGGCGGTCACTTGGACAGTAGTAATTGATCAGATGTAGGTCTGTATAGCCTGTCATAAGTTTAAGTGTCTGATACTCAGCCCCTTCCATGTAGACTTCGATTTGGGAAGCAGTGATGTTATTGTTTACAAGAGTAAGTATCCCACCTTTTCGCCTGTCCTTTCGGTCAGATCGGTAACACTGGTAGCCTCTGATTTTGAAGGCTATATTTTTGTTGAGGTGAGTTTCTTGCAAGCAACATATGCTTACTTTTTCTTGGTCCAGGATGTTTTCTAATTCTATTTTTTGTTGTTGCTGACTCTCTCCGCATTCCAGTGCATTATTTTAAGTCTTTGTTTAGTATGGCCAGCTGTTCTATTCTCATGTCCCCTGGCTCCACAGGACATCTGAGAAGGACCTCCAGTAGTTGTGGTTGGACCCTTTCGAGACATAGGGCCAGGCACTGCACCTGCCTGGGGGCCAAAGCATAATATTTAGCAGTAGTCGACATATTCCATTTTGCGTAATTGAGTGGCATCCTGATTTCTGTGGTGCGCCTCCTGGCTGGTTGCCTCCGTCTTCAGCACCTTTCCTTTGCTAGAGCAGACTGTGGTCTCACTCCAGTTTAGATGTGTACACACGCACACACGTGTCTGCACATGCATGTATGTGTATACACATCTACAGCACACTGGTTATTTTTCGGCACCAGAAACTCGCCATCGCCCCTTCTCCTGTTAGTAGAAACAGTTCCGCCACGCGAAGGCCAGGAGTTGAACTTTTGCTGCATAGGTTATGCTCACCCCAATCCCCTCACCCCCGCTGCATAGGTTATGTATTCACGAGTCATTGGGGTATTTAAGCAATGTTGGGCGCTCACCCCAACACTCCGCCCCGGCTACATACAGCAACATTTGGAACCACTTGTTAATCAAGATGAATCTATTCTCATCCTGCCAGTCTTCCAGTCTCTCTCCTCTCTGGTCCATGTGATCATAGCCCCAGTTCTGCGAGTGGCTGTTGAAATTACCACACACAATCATATTTTCTTCTAATGTAGTGTGCCCGTGGTCGGTCGCTTGGACAGAAGTAATTGATAAGATGTAAATTTGTATTGTCTGTCTTAAGTTTAAGTGTCTGATGCTCAGCCCCTTCCATGTAAACTTCGATTTGGGAAGCGTGATGTCATTTTTTACAAGGGTCAGTATCCCACCCTTTCGCCTGTCCTTTCGGTCAGATCGGTAACACTGGTTGCCTCTGATTTTAAAGGCTATATTTTCGTTGAGGTGAGTTTCTTGCAAGCAACATACGCTTACTGTTTCTTGGTCCAAGATGTTTTCTAGTTCCATTTTGTTTTTGCTGACTCCCTCCACATTCCTATGCATTATTTTTAGTCTTTGTGTGGTACGGCCAGAAGCTCTTATCTTAGGCCACCTGGTTCCACAGGACATATGAGAAGGACCTCCAGTAGTTGTGTGGTTGGACCCTTTCGAGGCATAGGGCCTGGCACTGCACCTGCCTGGGGTTCCAAAGCAGGGAGAGCTCCATAACATTTAGCAGTAGTCGACATATGTCATGGCATAATTGCGTGGCATCCTGATGTCTGTGGTGCACCTCCTGGCTCGTTGCCTCCGTCTTCAGCATATTTCCTTTGCTAGAGCAGACTGTGGTCTTTCTTGAGTTTAGATGTGTAGGCGTGCACACACGTGTCTGCGCATGCATGTACGTGCCTACACATCTAAATCGTATTGGTTATTTCTTGGCACCAGAGACTCGCTGCCACCCCTTCTCCTGTTAGTTAAAACAATTCCGCCACGTGAAGGCCAGGAGTTGGACATTTACTGCAGGGGTGATGAATGCACGAGGCATGGCGTTTTTGTTGTTGCAAGGTTGGGCGCTAACCCCAACTCCCCAGGCTACATGAAAGCAACATTTGGAACCATATGTGATGTCTGTGGTATGGTGCTCTCTTGACAACAGGATTGTTATAGCTGACATCCCAAGTCTTACAGGAGATAGCAGAGATGTTAACAGAGAGTAAACTGAGGTACGTGGGAATTACTTTCAACAGAAGTCTGTCATTCAGGGACCATGTGGAGACTGCTGTTATGAGAAGTAAGAAGGGACTCTGTAAACTGAAGATGATGGCAGCAATGAACATGGAGCAAAAAATATACAGTACCATCTAATTTTCATAGTAATTGCGTATGGACTCACAGTGTCAAAGAGTCAGCTAGTGAAACTAGAGTGCATATAAGATGAAGCTATGCTGTGATACTGGGATTGCATAAGGAATATGCTAGTAGTTTGTTTGCGATACATCCTAGTCTTGCCCACGATTACAGACAAGCTCAAGGTGCTGTGAACTAAATTATATCTGAGTTGCTGCATACATGGAACATTTCCTGCATGCAGCCTTGGACACAGTTAAGGGCCACAGGCTGATCAGAAGAAAATCATGGATGGCTCAGGCGGAGGACACAGAGGTGCGCATGCTTACGTTGGGAGAGGACTGGGTTAGAATGTCAGTGGAAAAGTCAGACCTGTGCAGGGTCATAGTAACATTGGATTGTCCGGCAGGTTGCAGTGAATGCACTGAAGAAGTGCTTGGGAGTTTGTTAGGAAAGGTTGGTGAATGGTGTTTGGTGCAAGAGAGCCTAGCATATGATACCAGTATAAGTTGCATGGTTTCTCCTAGGACATGCACCTGCATTGGGGGAAACTAGGAGGTGGACAGATTGGCTGGGTTGGCACTTCTTGGTGGCGTATGAGGCAGATATTTTCGGGGCTCTTTGGAATCATTAGCATATTGCATATAAATGGGTAGATCACTACAGCTTGGAGAGAATGGTGCTTCAGGGAGTGACCAGAGGATCTGGCTGACACGCAAGACTCTGAGGAAAGGTGGAATGGAAACATAATCAGACTGCTACTGATAACATTAGTATTGGGACTCATTGCAGGCTGTTGAAGATGAGGACTGAGCTTGTATGGGAATGTCCCAAGTGCTGTAATGTTGGTTCTTGACTGAACTCTCTACACATAATTCCACATTCCCTAACAATAACAATACAATTTATGAAAACTATTGAATGCTTTCAAGAAGTAACAGAAATCTAGCTGTATTTTATATCGTCTTATTTCCACTAACTGCTGTTAGCACTGTCACTTTCACAGTTGTACATTTATAATTATACTAGCAGATTCCTGGAAATATGTTCGTGACTCAATTCAACTTATTCTATTTAATTTGTTTCCATTTATTTGAAATGAGGAAAAAAACAGATCCTTGTGCAGTTTTCAAAAGGAAGCAATGAAGTTGCCATTGACATTAAAAAAAAATCATTGTGCAAAAAGAGATGAAATATATATAAATAACATCATTGGTTTTATGAAAAGATGTGACTTCGGTGTTAAGTGAAAATGTTATCTCTTTCTGCTGGATGAAATCTCATTAAACAGAACTTGTTGCTGAAACCAAAATGCAACAAATGGGGATGCATTGCTCAGATTTACATGCGAGCATTGTTGCGCTCTGCTGCTGATCTTTCTTATCAATAAAATTATACACAAAAAATTCCATCATATGTTTGCAGCAATGGTTGTTGCAGTGATGGGACAACTAAGATGTTAATTTATTGATGTCATTTCTTTGATGAATACCATTTAATATCATAATTTAGGAGTTCAAGTGAAAAATGTGCTGCTGATGCATATTTTCCATGTTTGGCATCATATAAAGACTGCAAAATCTGAGAGTAAATTTATAATGTGTCCCTGGTACTGGACATAGATCACCTATACATACTGATTTTGATGGTCACCACTTGAATTGATTTATTACATATTCGCTGACTTATTTATGCACAGTAAAATTGCAGCTGTCATATGATTTGCAGGGTCAAAAATGATTATTATGCTAGTCTGCAGGATTTAATTTTATATTGGTGCCCTGATGCTGACAACAGGCAGTCCATATGCTCTATAAGCTAATTAGAAAAGAATGATGCACAACTCATTCACATGATTTGTATGTTGCAACATGGTGAGAATCTGAGGGACAAGCCTGTCTTGTTCTGTATATAAATGCAGTCTGTGACAGTTAAAAAAGAAAGATAGCAAAAGTTTGCACTACATTAAAGAACACACAGCATGGGCGTCTTGTTGCTTATCACTGTTAATAATTTCCCTTGGGTACTTATGAGTACATGATCCTCCCCTACCACTTGCAATTAAGACATCATGTATAAACCATATACACTAAATCAGTTATGACTTAATTTTGTGTTTTGGAGAAATATAACAGCTAATATATGTATGATAATGTCATATTGAGACATTGCCTGGCTATGAGTTCGACTAATAACTCAACAGCACTATTGACATCAGCATTTTAATTTATTGACTTGTGCTCCCAAGTCGACCTAGACTAAATTGGGTACTGGGAAATTTCCTGGAAATTCTTCAAGCGCAGGAAAAATATGGAGCTAGTACCATATACCCAATATGCCTTATGGCATGAAAAGGGAGAAACTAGGCAAATAGTTGCCGTGATTTAAGTGACAAAAGGAGAGATAGGCCAAAGTTAAAGTAATAGCAAGAAAAAATATAATATTTATTGATTTCTTACTTTATTTACATGTTTTAAAATTTCTTTCAGCAGTAATTGCTGCTGCGCCACAAAAGTAAGTTTTTATGTATACCATTTGTATCTTTACGTAAGCTTATATAGTAAAACAAAATTTTACTATGGCTGATGCTCTATGAAATCGTGTAATACTAAGACATATTAAGTTACTTTGATAGCACTGGTCCACACATATTGCTGCCTTAAATTTTATAGCTATTCTTGTGTAATTTTGTGTTGCTGATTCCAAAAATGTAATCAGATTTTTTTCTATCAGCTCTAGTTTTTGAGATGACTAAGACTGACCTTCTTAGTAGGGCAATCATTATGTAAAAGCCTAGAGTTAGGTGCCATCAGTGGCATTTTGACTGTAATCTGCATCCATATTATATGTAATTCCTGTGCATTTATTGCTTTCATATAAAACACAATAACAGAGAAGAATAGTATAATATTCAAAATAATAATGAATGACCATCAATTTTGAAGATGGAGATTCAGAATGCTCTTAACCATATGAAATCTGGCAAGACCCCCGGTTCAGACAGCATCACAACAGAAATGATTAATGCCTTAGAAGAATATGGAATAAATAAAGTTACCAGACAGCTAGTCGTGGTTCCAACTTCACGGCAACAGGTTATCCCCATTATGCTCTATTCCTGTGCCAGTGAATATCATACAAAATGCTCCTCACTGCACAATGTGAAAAGTGGAACAGACAGGAGTCTTGGCAAGCCAATAGCCCGCACAGGTACACTGTGCATAATGCCACCGCCAGAATGCCAACACAAGAGTCCTCCTTGAAAAAGACAGTTCCTCGTCGATGGAACCAGCAGTCACCAGAAAGACTTCATTAACCCACGTTTCATCCCACATGGCTCAGTCTCTTTCCGCAGGGCAACTCTCCGAAAGCGCAGCGCAAAGCACAAACTCCGTAGCTCCAGCGATGACTCCCAGGAGTCTCCTGAAAATGCTCTCGTGACCTGAAAAGGCAAACCAGTCAATTCAGCCACAGCCGGCCATTGTTCCGACCAGGCAGACTTCACTGACCCTGGTTTCATCCCACACGGCAGGTCTTATTCCGCAGGGCGACCTGCCAAAAGCGCCGCACAAAGCATGAACTCCGTAGCTCCAGCGACGACTCCCAGGAGTCTCCTGAAAAAATGCATTCGTCACCCGAAAAGGCAAACCAGTCAATTCAATGTTAGCCGACCATTGTTCCGAACATGCAATTCACTGTGCAAATAACAGCGGACATGTAAAAGCATTCCACGTGAATTTCACAGCTCAGTGTCGCCCATGCACTCAGTAGCAATGTGATGGAAAAATGTACTACCAGTCTAACATGAGGAAAATGCTATTTCAAACCGTAGCTACATGCATAAATACGCCACAGGCCGTATCGGTCCAATGCCTAACCGCGATGTCTTTATCAGGCTGAGGTAGTCATCTGCTCTCTTTTGCCAGTCTGTCAGCCTCTTCATTTCCAGGTATACTGCAATGTGGTGGGATCCACTGTATTACAACTTTTTTGGATGTTTGACATAAGTCCATTGAATGCTGCTCCTAGGTCTGCTGGTTTTGCCCTTCAGTATTGAGACAGCTGACTTTGCATCTGTGAAAAAAGCTAATTTCTTCTCTTTTATTTTCCTCCATCAGGAGCATTTCTGCTGCAGTTTTCAAAGCCTCTACCTCTGCTTTGAAGTTACTTAAACATTTTCCAGTTACCACTAACTATTTTTTTTCCCCACTCCAATTTTAGAATTTAGATTTCCTCCTCATCCATTTTCTATTGCATGGGTCCAATTGCTTTTTGGTTAATGTTCTTTTATGTAGTTTAGGGCTATTTTTTCTTCTTTCTGTTTCATTCTGAGTGTTCTTTTTCTCAATACCAGGATTGTTTTCTATCATCTCAGGCAGTTGCTGCTATCTCCAAGCTGGGAACGTGTGTGCATTGTGAATGGGTTTGACTGTTGATATGTTAAGTACAGGAAGTCCTCTAATCTTTCACTTTGTAGTGTCTGCAATGTTGCTACACTTCAGTTTTCCCTTTCCTAAACCATTACATATTTTATACATGGGGTGGTCTGTCAATCTTCTAAATTCTTCTGCTTGTTGTTGGGCTCTACTATCTCTTCTGTCCTGCATTGGTTGTAAACAAGTGATCTTTTCTAGTTCATTAATAGGCGTTGTCTTCAGGCTTCCAGTTATGATCTGCATTCCTTGATTTTGGACTATAATTATTTTGTTAAAGTTTGACATAGTTGCTGTTGCCCCCAAGCTATGATGCTATATTCCAGTACTGACTTCACCTGTCCAGTATATAACTTCTTGAGAGAACTTTCTCATCTGCTCCCTATGTTGTACCAGCAAGCTTTTTCATGATTGCCTTGCTCTTGTAAGATTTTTCTCAACCTGTGTCTTCTATGTCTGGTGACGATCAAAGGTGACTCCTAGATAGTTTGGATTTATTTCATGGCACAATATTTTTCCATTCAATACCAGCTTTAGGTGCTGAGTTTTACTTGAGAGGGAGAACACTGCATGTTGTCTTCTCCTCACTTATCTTCACTAGCTGTAACTTTGATCAGTCTTCTAGTGCTAATAAGGTATGCTGTATTCTGCTGTTAGCTGTACTAATATATCCTTCAGATGGCCATATGGCTTGGTAATCTGCAAAGGTGGTAGTGTGTACTGTAGCTGGAAAATTTTCCATGATGTCATTTATATTTGCTAGGAATAATGTTGGCCCTTGGGGGACACCTTGCTACAACGGCATCGGTTTGCAGGTTTGTCCTTGTACTTTTGTCCTGGCAGTTCTGTTCTCAAGGTAGTGGCTGATCCATTTGTGTATTTTCCCACAAACATGCATTTTTTGCAGTTTTACTTTCAGTCAGTCCTTCCATACTTTATCAAATGCATTTTCTAAATCTATCCAGACCGCTAGTGTGTGCTTTTTCTATTGGAAGGCATCCTCTATTTCCTGAGCTATATAGGTTATTTGATCTTCAATGGATCTGTACTTTCTGAACCCTGCTTGGTGTGGTGTTAAGAGTTGGTTTTCTTCCAGATGCCATGTTAGCCTGCCATTGATAATGCGTTCCATTAATTTTCCTACACAGCTAAGTAGACTGATAATGTCGATAGCCATTTGGTTCTTCCAGGTCTTTTCCTTTCTTTGGGACTGGTATTAGTATAGCTTCCTTCCATGCCTAGTCCTCTCTTCCAGCTGTAATTTAGGACTGCTAATAGTTTGCTTTAGTGCCCAGTCCTATTAGCATTTCATTTGTGATTCCATCCTTTCCTGGTGATTTCTTTTGTTTTTAGGGTATTCATTGCCTGTTCCATTTCTTCCATTTTTAGATTTGCCATCATATACTTTTCAAAAAAAGAAACGTAACATTTTTGGTGTTACTTTTATAAAAGATATTCACTGATTGGACATCAGTCAACCTATCGACTGTATCCATCTGGCCATTAACCGCTCGTCGTTACCGGAATTGTAGTCGCCTCATGATTTGTGAGGTCATGAAATAGGTCAAGATCATAACATTTTTGACACTTCGTGACAGATTCATGATAATCCCTGAAACTTACTGAACATAAAACTCTGACAATATTATTGAATGCCCACAAAAGATTAACACTCCTTGAATAAATTCAATTGAAAATTAAATGCGCAAGTATGGGTCATCTCACTACAGAACAACGGGACGCAAAGGTGTTTCCAAGGCACCCGGGCCGGGCTATATATTGGCCAAGACCTATTGATGCATCCTCGTCGAGCGTCTGGGCAACAGGTCCCTTTGGGGTCCTCGCTAACGTCAGTAAAAGTCAGTAGGATTGCCGATTCCTCCGAAGTCGGAGAGTGTCTGCCTGTACGGCGAGGAACCACCAGTCTGCACACCAATAAGCCGGACATGGGACAACGGATACTCACGCAAATATCAGGTCCTGTATGAGATCACACTGATGTTGGACAACAGGACGCCTTCATCCGACATACAGGACTTCACGTTTGAGCTCAAGCCAACGAACACAATCAAGCAAGCAACTACAGAACAACGACTCATCATTGGATGTTTACAGGCAGGACAGTCAGAAAGCGTTGTAGCCAGAGAATTTAATGTAGTTAGAAGCACCATTAATTGCCTTTAGAGGCAATTTCAAGAAATTGGCTGTGGCAGACTGGCCGCACAGTAGAAGGCCCAGAATCAGAACTGCACTGAATCAGGCTGCATGGTCTCGAGGTATGGTGTCCACCTCGAATGCTGGAGGTCCCAGGTTCAAGCCCCGGTGAGGACCGGGATTTATGTCACGTGGACTTCTAGTAATAAAATTTCCCATGGTCTCTGGGTAGTGAGATCGGATGTCCGTGTGTATTGTTGCGCACATAAAAAATCCCGTGGCAGTTGGAAATTGAAAAAGAGTAGCCTAACGGCGCTGCCCGAGCAAAATTTCGAGTTAAAAATCTACCCAAAGTATTTCAGGATCCTCGCCGGTGCTACAGAGTTCGTGCACTGAGCTGAGTTTCTCCAGACTCAGGTTTGAGTTAGGAGAACGGAGCACTTATGGGTTACACCTGTTTGCCGTGATATTGATCCATCGACTAAACTAAACTGAATCACAACTGCTGCCAAAGACCGCTTCATACAGCTGCGTCACCTTAGGAATCAATCTGCGCCCTCCACAGTCCAGTTAATGCCAGGAGCTCCTCGAATTTCAGATCAAATGGTCAGGAACGGGCTGCACAATGCTGGTGTTTGGGCTAGAAGACCCTACAGAGGTCCTTTTCTTATAGACCGTCATCGCCAGAACCGACTGCAGTGGACTAATCAGCATCATCAGTAAAATCTTGGTACAAGTTTGCAATTAAAACTGCAATAATATTGCGTTTCTTTTTTTGAACAGTATATATTCTATTGCTGTCTCTGTATTACTATGGTGTGTCTATCTTTGATTGCTTTCTTCTGTTTGGTTGTAATATCAATGTGGTTTGCTAGCATAGTGTTCCATTAGTGCATTTGCAACCTTTTTTCCTGTAAGCAAGGCATCTCCTTGTTTAATTGTTATTTGTTTGTTTCTAGGTCCTTCATTGTTCATGGCTTTCACTAGTTTCCATAGTTTGTTTCCATCCCTATCAAAATTCAGGTTTTCTGTTTTTTCCCTCCAACAATCTCTTGTTATTTGATTTACTGTTCTTTTATATTTTGCTGAGATGGCTTTGAGAGAGATGTTCGCTTCAGTTGTTTGTTCTCTCTCTGCTGTCTTCCTGGCATCTTCAACTTTGTCCTCCAAAATTTGTAGTTCTTCAGTCCAGTATGGTTTGTAATTTTTCCTTGCTCCTCTTGGAATAGACTCAGTGGCCGCCTGTATTATTGCTCTGTTTAGACTTTCTTCCATTTGCTTCATGTTGCCAAATTGTGTATTTATGTTTTCATAATATTTGCCTGTTAGTATGGCAAATCTGTCCCAATGTGCTCGTTTGTAATTCCAGCGGGGCAAAGGCTTTTGCTCCTGTGGAACATGCTCCATATTCATTAAAAGCTTGATTTGTCTGTGGTCACTACCTGCTAATTGGTCAAGCACATGGCGATAGATTTTGTAGGGGATGTCTCCTGTGCAGAAAGAAGTCTGGAGTAGAAGTGGTAAACCATCTTCTAGAGTAGAAGATTGGTGTGTCATCCGCTTTGTTGAGTAGATGGAGATTTTTGTTTATTTCCAAGTCTTCCACTTTATCTTCTTTGTTGTCAGTTTCTGGGTATCCCCATCTTATTGAACGGTTATTAAAGTCTCTGACAAAAATGCAGTTTGTGTCAGTTATTTTTCATGTTTGAAAGTGTAAGGTCCTTATCTACTGGGATATACAGATTGTAAATTCTTATTTTCACGTCCTTTATCATCATATCAACACCTATAATTTCTGTTTGGTTGTCAGAGGTCACAGATACTTTGCTGCAAGATATTGTGTTTTGTGTAAATATTAGAACTCCTCCTTTGTGTCCTTCCTGGTCGAAACGTGTGGCCTGATATCCTTTGACTGAGAATCTGCAATGGGCATTGAGGTGTGCCTCTTGAATGCATGCCACCTCTATTCTATCTTTATGAAGACGATTTGTTAGGGGGACTTTCTTGTTAGAAAATCCTTCGGCATTCCACTGTAGTATGTTGAGTGTTTGGTCAGTAGCTCTTACCCTACTTCTCCGTGCCTTGACTCCGCAGCACAAGGGAAGGTGACCACCAGTAGCATTGGGTGGACCCCCTCGAGGCAGGGGACCCGGCACTATCACTGCCTGATGGGACTTCACTTGATTAGCACCATACTGATTAATTTTAATTTGTGGCATCATAGATTAAGTCATGTTGCACTGTTGTGTCAAGCCTGTGGCTCAGTGCATCTGATTTCGACAAGCATTTTTCGGGTGTGCTCTCCTTAGCCTTTGACTGTCACCAGTCTACCTACAAGGCAGCAGGTGTGTGTCTCGCTTCGTCTCATTCCTAACCCTTGACCTGTGTGATATAGGAGACCCTATCAGTAACTGTGCTACCGTCGACATAGCTCTTGGGGGTCATTGGGACATGCAAGTCCCTCTACCTCTTTAAGGTGGAGACACGGCTGAAGGGCTTTCTGATTGATTTGACCATTCTTTCTTTTGGTGGTATGTGACGGGTTACATCAGATTGCTTTTCTGTTGCTACTTTCTTAGCTAGTTGTTATCAGCTGTCTCGTTTCCGGGCACTCCATAGTGAGTTGTTATATACTGCAGGTGGCCTCATGCTGACTGCTTTGTTGAGATAGTAGAGTCCTCTCAGACTGGAGTGCCTCATGTACTGATTTTACATCTGTCAATAGCACCACAAACTGTGCACCATGATTAGTATTCAATAATTTCATTATTGCTATCTTCTTCTTTTGCCCTTTATTCCTCCATTGGGGCATAGGACCTCAATCAAACCACGCCAAGCCATCCTGTCTTTTCCTATGTCCTGTAGCTCTTCCATGAACTCCCAATATTATTCATCTCTGTAATTCTCTTCTCCGTGTGTCTTTAGGTCTCCCGCTATTCAATTTGCTATGCAGGTTCAGACTAGAGAGTGTCTCATTATGTGTCCTATCCAACGCCAATGTCATTTGGTCACCTCTTGGTTCACTGGAGTTTGTTTAGTTCTTTCCACAAGCTCTACTTTGGTGATTCTGTAATACTATTTTATTCCCACTACTATGTACAGGCACAAATTAGTGAACGTTTGTAATTTATTAGTCTGTATTGCTACCTTAAAAAAAGATGCATGATTCTGTCTCTTGAAGTGAGGTGTCACCAAGGTAGATTAGGTTATCATTTGCTTGATTTATTATCATTATGTCTTCCCCCTTATGAATTTTAAAACTTAATTGTTGTGGTGTTCCCTCATTCAGTGTTGTTAGTTTATCTTGCATCTGATTTCATGTTTGAGACAGGAAGGCAGCGTGTTGTCAGCAAAGTCAAGATCATCAAGATGCTTTGTCAGAGGTGTCCATTGAATTCCATTTTTGGCAGTGCTTGTTGTCTTTATAATAGTCAGAATAATAGAGGTGACAGAAGGCATTACCATCTCACTTTTATTCTCATTGTGAATGCCATTATTAGTTTTCCTTCATGGAGGACCCAGCACCTCATGTCTCTAAGAAGTTATATATGTAGATATATACATCCACACACAAGTACACACACACGCACATAGCTCGCACGCACACACGCATATGCATGGCATGGCAGAGACACAGACAGAGAGACACAGACACAGAGAAGCAATGGAAGTGGAGATAATATAAGGATTGGTAACAGACATGAGGATGTGCCAACTGTGCGTGGCAGGTGACGACACTGTTTGATCAAGGGTAACCAAGGTGAAAGAACAGTGATGCACACATATATATCAATTGGTGAACCCTTTGAGGCCACTAAGACAGTTTTATAAAAAATACATATGTATTGTTTGGCACCCATAGAAGTAGGGGAATTAGAGACTAGAGGGCACAATAAACAACATAAAAATTGAAAGCTGTAGCTATTGACCGGGATTCTAACTTGTCACTTCCAGATGACGACAGCACCTCACTGCAATGTACATCTATCATCCACAAACACATTTGATCGTATTGCTGTGTCCAGTATAGTAACGAATATTTAAAGAAGAGAAGTGATTGGTTGGTTCCAATGTCGGGTTATACTTAAAAAAATATGGGATTGGGGCAAATGGAGGGATGAGCATGACATCATAGCCTCACATGTTATGTTGAATGAAGGGGTCTAAAAATATATACAGCTTCACCCTTATTGCCAATGTAAAGTAGAGGCAGTAAGGATGATTGTTATACCAAATATTAGATCCATCATATGCATACTGTTCGTGATACTCCACATGATATAAGTGGATATAGCACTGATGATTGTTATATTCTATTGTTTTAAAATATACTACATGCCCATATTGGAAGAGATTGTATCAAACCTTAATTTGTATGTTGTTTCGGCATCATCGCTGAAAGCCTGTAGAATCTTCTGTATAGTTTCCACTTAGGTATCGCTAATTTGATGCAATAATGATGCTTGAATGGGCATGCTAGTGTAGTTGATTTGCGCTGGTAATGTCATGAACTTGGTGGGAATGGGTTTAACACCTGCGAAAGTGAGGGAAATACTTGCCACATTTTCCTGCATAAATCCAGGCCTGCAAAATGTGATGGTGCTATAACATCACAGACCTATAGCAGGAAACATCTCCATGACAGAGAAAAATGCTATTCAAGTTATTCTGTTAATACAAATTTTACGGGCATTCACCACACTCGCTCACAAGCTGACTGCCAGCAACTGACACTGAGGACGAAAAAAATGCACGGATGCACATTAATGACCCCTACATATTCTCACCTGAGGACATCTCCTATGCTTTAGTTGTTGCATTACAGCTGAATACTTAGTATTAACAGACCATGTGTGCTCACACACACTAGTATAGGCCAGTTTTACATGACCACCTGGCCGACAGGCCATCCAATATATATGGATATATGTTTTTCTATGTATGTACACCTTTCCATTAGACTGTTTTATACACAGCAAATACATGTTTTTGTATAAATAATAATCATACTGCTAACATTTATAAGCAGCATATTTTTAACAGTGCAGCATGATTTGTCATTCTAAAATCAGCATATTCATTCCAGAGTAAATAGTCCATCCAGTTTGCCTGGTAAACCAGAACCTTCTTCTGCAATTGAACAAGCTATGCAGGCTACATTAGCTTCTATTGAATTGCCTCCGCCTCCTTCAGCTGTACCAGTACAACAACCTTTGCCAGATTTACCAGTGGAAATGAAAAAAGAACCTGTGTATGTATTTAAAAAATATTTCTGCCTTGACACTATTAGCATTCAGGACATGCCCAAAAGCTCTGTCTCCATCAGCAGGTATGGAAGTTTGTGGATAAAAGAGATCCGTTAAACTGTGGTTGGAAACTCATTTAAGACTTTCAGTGGCATGTTGCATTAATTTAATTTTGTATAAAGGTCATTCATTTGAAATCCCGTTGTACCGCACCACGTGTAATTGCATACGTTGAACATGATCATGTTATAGTCATGTGATAAGTACAGACCAATGAATAAAAGAGCACGTGCCCACTGGTCTCATGATGCATATGTTCTGTTTCTGACCGTTGAGAAAATGGCGGGTTGATCCAAAATCCACCCAAAGTAGCTCAAAGAGCTGTGATTCAATTTCTTTCATTTGAAGGATGTCGACCAGTGGACATTCATCGAAGAATGCCGGCAGAGTATGGTAACAAATGTGTGTCGAAGAAAACAGTAACAGACTGGGCACAAATGTCTCGGAAAGGACGTCAGTTCACAACAGATCTTCGACGGCCGGGTCAAGCGTATATTGTTGCAACAAAAAAAAACCATCGCCAAAATTGATGCAACAGTACAGATGAACTGTTGTTGAAGCATACGTTGGCTAGTGAAAGAATTTGATGTGTCAATTGGGACAATTCAAAAGGTCGTTCGTAAGAAACTGCAATATCGGAAGGTGTTTTCACAGTGGGTACCACGGATGTTGACCGACCACCAAAAAGAGGAACACATGGGATGGTGTTGGAACCATTTGCTGCGTTACAGAGTGGAGCGTGATGCATTTCTATTCCGCATAGTGGCAGGCCATGAATCATGGTGTCACCACTTTGGTAAGGTTATGCTGAGCGCATTTTTTGACTATGAAGGGCTATTGTTGGCCGACTTTAAAGAACCTAGTGTCAACATCGACTCTACCCACTACTTGCAAACACTAGACAAGCTGCAAAAAAGCCATCAAGAATAAACGACCCGGCATGCTTTCTCGCGGTGTGATTTTGTTGCACGATAATGCTCGTCCACATGTTGCAAAGATTGTGCAGGAAGCATTATCGGGGAAGAAGTGGGAAATTCTGCAATATCCAGCCTATAGTCCTGATTTGTCACCAAGTGATTTTCATTTGTTCGGACCTCTAAAAAAAGCTCTCAAGGGGCAACGATTTCACACAGATGCAGACGTAATGAACGCAGTAAACACTTGGTTCAGTGAGCAACCACAATCTTTTTTTGCGGACGGCATTCACCGCCTACCTAAACAATGGGATGCTTGCCTGAATGCCTATGGCGACTTATTCTGACCAACCCATGGTGCATAATTCATTCAAAATGAATGCTTTGTTTAATTCCACCACACCTGATAATGTTTCTTTTATGCTTTTGTAATAAAGCCATTGGGTCGGATTTCAAATGAACGCCCCTAATATTTTATGTTCCTGAAGTTGCATGCTGTATCATTACACAATCTTCCTCTATCTTGCATAGCTGAAAATTTATCTATTGGAAAATTGCCCAATAAAGGTGCTATAAAAAGCCAGCATTTTGCACTGCCTTTGCCGCTGATTGTCACATATGTCAGGGCAATATATCCATACACATTGCTTAGATTAGTCACATTCATACCCAGCCGTACCACAGCCATCTGTTTTTGACATTCTGTATCATAAACAGTTAATTGGATATAATAATGAATTTTGCATCATAAGTAATGCCTGTGATCCGTTGAAATGCAGTTACTGCCTCTGATTCCATCCTCAGGCTGGATATAGTAACTTTCTGTGCTTTGGTCTGCTACAGTTTTGCCCTGCTCCCCTTTGAGAGCATTTGCTATGTCACACTGATACATATATAAACATTGTCATTTGCATCTACTGGCATGATTCAGTTGCTGAATTTCTTCTCTGGTTTTCCTTGACCTCTTTCTGCCTAGTGTATTTAATATATTTTGACAGTGTCCCATATCTCGTGAACTGTTTTTGGCACAGCTATTAGCTATTAGTAAGTATTGGTGGACCCTTACCATTGTTTTGAATATTTACATCTGGCCTCCTATCATCATATAGGTCTTCCAGATATTCTTTTCTATCTTTTGACTGTATGTCCACATGAAATGTTGAAAAAAAAATATATTAACATCAACATGTTTAATTCCTGATCAATCTTAAACATCTTCAAGTAATAAATTACATGGTATGGTGTTTAGATGACTGAGGGTTCTTTTTGTCTTGTATTATTTTTTGTGAGAACATGGTTGCTTTTTTTCTGATGAAAATCATGAAAACCAGTTTAGTAATTACAGATTAAAGAAACAACAAAGAAACCCCCCAATATGCATCAATTTGCAACTGTTTCTAGTTTCAGGATTGACAGGCAGGAGTTGAACAGGACTGGGAAAATTTTAACACCCAGGGAATGACAATTTAGAATTTCACATTAGGGAAAAACTCTGGAAAAAAGGAGAAAAGCCGTGAATTCAATCCAAATGTATCAGATAAATTCAAATTTAATTACAAGTGAGATTGTGAAAGTCTGTTTTCTGTTATTCAGGAAATGTTTGGCCATCACAAAACATGCAAATGCAACAAATAAGAATGATATGGTAATGTGTGAGTATGTGGTTTATTGATCTATTAAGATTATCCAGTGTATACACGAGAGACTTGAGAATGATGCATGGTGACCGATACACATTCCTATACATGCTCCGTTCCCCTTCTTTAAAAGTTTCTGCACCATACAGTACAAATAAAAAGTAAATGACCCTTTTTCAAGCATATAGATATTGGATATATTTTATCGCACTAGTCCTATTATTTTATAGATCATTCAGCACATGATGGGTCACCTGCTCAATACAACCCTGACTGCCTTTACTTGCCAGAACATGCCCTAATACCAATTTTAGGCTAGGATGACCCAAGTCAGTTTAAAAAAAATCCACCTCACACCAAACAATATAGAGTAAATGTTGAGTTGAGTTAAGAACTGACATCACTGTACTCAGGACATTCCCAAATGTGCTCCGTCCCCTCGTTCAGCAGCCAGCAAAGAGTCACATTACTGATCATTACCACCTCTATCTGATTGAAAGTTCTCCTGGTCTTCCCTCTGTGTTGAGATTCTTCCAGAATCCCTGCCAACCCCCAATCTCATTCTTTCCACTTAAGGGTTCTCAGTCTGTACCCCCACCTTCTCCACCTGGTCCCACAGTCTCACAACCACCTCTCCCTTGTCCATAGGTAATCTACCACCAAGAGGTGCAATCCATGCCAGCCTAACAGCCTGTCAATTCTCACAATTTGAGACATGAAGCAAGGTGAGCCATTCCACACAAAACATTCCTTTCTCCACCTTACTAAGCATACTCTTTGAGTCCGTAATGCATACAATGTGTGTTTGCAGTGGTCCCCTCTTAACCAACGGAATGCTGTTACTGTTTCCACCTCTATTCTCATTCTGATATTCGTAGTTTCATATGCCAGACTCTCCTTTTTTAAGAAACGTCCATTAGCCTTCACAATGAAACCCCAACCACTACGTCTGTTTCTTACCACCGACCCATCGGTAAATGTTCCACTAGACAAGTCTTATTTTTAACTTTTATTTTAGTTTTATTTGGCGCTTGCTTGCCATATGCGATGGACTGAATTTTGCGTGTGGATTAGCTTTCCCTTTTTTAACTGTCCCTCGCAATCAGGCGAACCCAATCCAACTTCAGAGGTAGTTGTAATTTTCATCCCCAAGTCAAGGACGACAGGTTAACATTTAGTCCAGCTGTCTGATGTAGGGGTTGAACCGCTTACCTCGGCATCAGCATAACAGATGTTTAAGAACATGTGTTCTGACCCATTTGGACATGCAGATCTGCCTTTTAACTAGTAACTCAGCTGTTAAGATGTGAGAAGCTGTTCCATATTTCTGAATATTTTGACCAATCCTATTCACTTTCTTAGAGCTGCCATTTTCTGTTTTTAATTGTCCTAAGTGAGAAAAACTTTTGACTTGTTCCAAGTGTTTTTCAATTCTGCAATTTTCAAAATTGGTACAAACTTTGTTGATAATCATGTGTTTTCATATATACAAGTTTTCAATGTTTTCTTTACTTTTATGCCTAAGCTGTTTTCATTACTTAGTTTTTGCACTGGGTTTATTAATTCTTGAATATCTTGTTGTTTCTGTCAACAAAACTATAATCTGTGTATCTTATATGTTTATTCTTTCCCCTCTTCCAGTTTTAGCTCTGTCCAGTTCTAATCCCTGTCTTTTTGAATATATTCCCTGTATAAATATAAAATAAATGCTAAATTATCTTTGAAATACCATGCCCCTTGTTATAATGTTTAATGACATTTTAAAAAATTCTCTTTATCTTACAGATATCACAATTGTCACTGTAAAATGTTCCAATTAAAAATAAAATTAACGACAGTACATGCAGGTTTGATATGAGGTACCACCGCTACCCATCTTTACCTTTAATGTAGCTGCCATTGAGGTTGCAGACTCAGATCTCACACTAGCCAAAAACTTTGAGCAGCTTTGTGGGCTCATTGACTGGGTTCCCAGCATAGGTAATTATCAGGGTTCGGTCTGACCTCTGTTTAAGCTTGACTTTAATTCATTAGAATCGGTTTGGCATCAGGAATCAGGTTTTGACCTCAGTTTACACCTGTTGAATTAATATGGAGTCTTAGCTTTGCTGACCTACTATCTCTGGAGATACTTCTCCTACCTGCATCGACCTTTCCTGTCTCATTTATTCAATGTTGCCCACTTATCTATATCTATAAAACAGAGTGTATGTGACTTTGTTTGTGGTTTTGTTTGTATTGGATGGGTTCGATAACGGTACATCCGATTGAGATGAAATTTTCTACACGTCTTCCTTTCATTCCTGTGCAACCGACTATAATAGTTTCATAGTGTAAAATCTTCTACTTATTTAATAACATTTACTTTTTCATTTTTCATTATATAAGTTCTATATAGCAGGGGGACTTCACTCTAGAAAAGTTATTTCAAGGGGCATAACTTTTAATAACATTTCTATATACTTTATAGTCATATTGTTGGACTTACCTGCACTATTGTTAAACTCTTTGTCTATAGTTATTTTCAGGCATATGAGTTATAATAAATAATGATATAATCTTTAAGGCATTTTCAAAGTTTGCATAAAAATAATGCATAATGCATAACATTGTAACCCATCTTTTTCTGCTTACAGAACTTATCAACTGTCATATCGGTGATTAAAAACAGTTTTCATTAAAAATAATGAATGGTGTGTGGAAGGACATTCTTTTAAGTTACTGTGCGCCAGGAGCTGGGCGAAACCACGCCGGGTCAGATAGATAGAGACAGACAGATAGTCGGGAACGGAAGCTTATTTGACTACTTATATGAATTAAATGACATGCTCCCCACCAGGGACTGGGTGAAGCCGGGTCAGACAGACAGACAGATAGACAGACAGTCGGGAACGGGAGAGCTTATATGACTACGTATATGAATTAAATGAGATGCTCCCCACCAGGGACTGGGTGAAGCCGGGCCGGGACAGACAGATAGTCGGGAACGGGAGAGCTTATATGACTACGTATATGAATTAAATGAGATGCTCCCCACCAGGGACTGGGTGAAGCCGGGTCAGACAGATAGACAGACAGACAGATAGTCGGGAACGGGAGAGCTTATATGACTACTTATATGAATTAAATGAGATGCTCCCCACCAGGGACTGGGTGAAGCCGGGCCGGGTCAGCCAGACAGACAGACAGACTGATAGATAGATAGATCCCCTCCAGGGCCTGGGCGAAGCCGGGCCGGGTCAGCTAGTGCTTGATATAGTTGGTTACTGTTACTTGCTCGTTAATGTTGTTACTACCTCAAATACAGCAAAGAATACTGTGGACGGACAGACAGAAAAACCAATGAACAAGTCCTTCAAGAAACAAATGAAGATCGTAAACTGATTAGAGTAATAGACATAGACAATCTAAATTTTTTGGGCATGTTATGAGAAGAAATGACTTGGAGAACTTGGTGACAACTGGCAAGATCGAAGGGAAGAGACCAAGGGGAAGACCGAGAAGTAAATACCTAGATGGCTTGGCCACATGGCATGGTCGAGACAGGAACACTGAGCTGATCCACGACTCTGGTAATCGAGTGAGATGGCAGAACATGACTGCCCACGCTTATCAGCATGGCACATGATGGATGGGACCTCAAATACCATATAGGCCTTTGACTTCTTCCTCCTTATTCTGAAACCACTAACAATACACTATATTATGAAAACACTGCACAGAGGACCAAAATGTTTCACATCCTATTATTTATCATCAAACCAGGAATACTACTACTACTTCTTCTGCGTTCATCCGGATTTTTTCCCCGGATATGACTGTGTTGTGCCTGTTTACAGCAGAGCTGCGTTCTTGCGCCGTTAGGCCGACACATCCGACTTCTGCGGGCATTTGTTGACCGGGTTAACCTTCCCGGGGAAACCAGGAATACAATTCACAAGTGTTAGTCAGTAGAAATACAATGAAAACTCATCCAACGTATAAACTCCTCAAAATATTATTCTAAAATGATATCTCTCTCACTCTTTATTTACATGGCGGCAGTAACATTTGTCATCACCAGCTCGATTTTCAATCCGCGCATCTCCTTCCTCAGCTCAACTGACTTTTTTCAAGAGTATCTTTAACCTTGTGTTCAGTCTGATTCAAAGCATGCTGCACGCTTCCCACGCAGTACATGACATGAGCACTCTGGCTCCTGTGAGTAGTGTTCACAGGATTACCATGCTGCTTAGCAAATATGAATTGCAAACAATTAAGTATATTTAGCTCCTGCGAAAAGAAGAGACATACTAAACACAGACACTATGTACATACCTTACACAGAACTCCATACCCAGGTGAAAACAAAGTGTGACTTATCAAAAATGAGAAACAATCAATAAATATATAATACTGAAGTGTTAAAATAAAACAGTAAGTATTATTGGACAATAAAACACCGCCGACATTTCGGTTCTAGAACCTTTGTCAAAGACAGGACACAAACAGATAAAAAGCGAAATAAAGCACACAAAATAAAACAAACTCGAACACAGCTTCTTGTTGATATGAGAGAAACAGAAATGGTGGTCTACACTGATGCAGAATGGTGCACTTGGGCTTCAAAAGTTTGCCAAATGGTGTTTAAACAGTCCAATATGAATCAAATAGATAGTATAGAAGATAGTATAGTTATACTGTGGCATCAACAACGGTATTGATTCCTGCTGGTATGTACATAGTGTCTGTGTTTAGCATGTCTCTTTTTCTTTTGCTTAGCAGATGTTAAGTTCCAGTCTATTCTTGCACACACCCCTGGTTTTTGAACTTTGAGAAGATAAGGTGTACTCTGCACAACAGTTCTTGTGGAGATGATTCTTTAATGTTAGGTCAGGAGAAAAGTCTACACCAGCCCCACTAATAATTGCAGCCCTTTTTAGTGCTTTGATAACCTGAGCATCGATGTATCTTACTTAAAAGTTAAAACTCCTTTTTCCATAGCATTTGCAAAAATACAGCAAGGCACATGTTTTTCCGTTCGGTACCTCTGAACGGGCAAGATTTTTCAGGTTTAGGGTTATGGTTAGGATTACACTAGTAAAAACATCAAATCTAAAGTGTTAGTGAAAATATTTTTGTAAAATAAAAAACAAAATGAAGGAAAATGAGTGCAGATTACTTTACTCACGTGTGAGATAATCCAGTAATGTTGCCGGTAATTCACGCATGAACACAAATATTTACAAAATACAACATATTGTTTGTGATTGTTGGTCATCTATACACTGTTTACAAACACTCTGCCAACTGCTCAGTTTCTTCAAAGTCTGAAAGATCCGAAGTGTTACACTGCGTTCGCTAATACCACTGTTATCTTTCTCCGATTCAGTCAACTTCGTGCACTTAAATGTCATTTTTATTGAACCATGCAAAATCTCCGCTATCACTTGAAGAATCGTCAAAGTCCATTTTAAAAAACAAATCGTAAAAACTCTGAAAACTTAAAAATCCAAATGTAAAGAATACGCTTTCAAATGGTGGCCATGTGATCAAATTATCGGCAACACCGGATATAAACAATGGGAAGTCTCACAAAGTCTCGTTGATCGCGTGTTTTCAACCCTTAGTTGTCACGGACGCGTTCGGCCGTTTTGCCCATTCAGTAGTACGGAAGCTTTCGGCCACTGTGCCCTGTAAAGGGTTAAAAAGCACCAATGATAAGCAATAAGAAGCTAGTTTATTCTTCACACAATAATGTATTAATAAGATTAGTTTATTCATATGTTGAATGTTGCTTATATTTCAGTTCTGAGCCAGAGAAAGATGAGTCTCAGAAAAAAGAAACTTATGTTTTTAAAAACAAGAAGGAGGCTATTGAAGCTTTCAAGTGTTTACTAAAGGAAAAGGTAAGGCTTGAACTAAGCCACAATGATTTGAGAACGGTCATCATCATCATCATCATCATCACCACCACCACCACCACCACCCACCCACCCACCCACCCACCTGTGGTGCCAGTAGTAGTGATTGTACAATGTCTCCATAGGTTTATAGGTTTGAATTGACTTTGTGTGGATTAACGCGAAAATATATGAAAATTCACAATGAAACGAGCGGCCGATGAACCAAGCACTTCAACAAGAAGGGGAAGTAGTTCTAGGCTTTTCACAGTCCAACAGGTGATCGATAGTTTGGTTTATTCGGACTGGATTGGTACACAAAGGTGGAATATCGGCGCTAGATGCAAGGTAGACCTATTTTCTACAATGCCTCCAAGGCACATCTTATTCTAACCACTTGTTTGCATGTAACAAGCATTTTTCTACATCATTTTTTCTCTTTAATGCTTAGGAGCTCAGGTATAGGGGACACTTAGGTTCAGGACCTCAAGTCTGTTGTTCAGCTATGGGTCTAGCTCTTTGTTCCAATAGTTTTGTACATTTTCCCTATATGGCTCAGGAGTGATATACCTCTGTATGTTTCAGACTCTCTCATATTGCCTTTCTTTTTCCATATTGGTACTATTATTGCCTGTTGCCAATCATCTGGGACTTTTCTTTCTTCCCATGCTATATTAAAAAATCTTGTTAGCCATTTAAATCCTGTTTCTCCACAGGCCTGAATAGCTTGTGCGGTTATTCCATGTGGACCAAGTGATTTGTTTATAGGACTTTTCTGTATAACTGCTTTGACTTCTGCAGGGATGAAATTTGGTTCTTGTTGTCCATGGCTTTTAGGCACAAAGGTGAGGTTTTCTATACTATTATGTGTGGGGTTAAGTAGTTCTTGAAAGCAGAACAATTATATTTCAAGAAGTAATTCCTGCTGTGAAGATAGAAAATTATAGTTCTTGAGCTTAAATGTTGCATACACGTTCTTAGGATATGGACCAAGAAGAAGAAAAATACCAACATTCTGCAAGATCTGAACATTGAAGAAAACTTCATAAACAGCATCTTTCATAATACTGAAACAATTTGGACATATTAAATGTCACAGTGGTTTGGAAAGAATGGTGATGGAAAACATGGTTCCTGGCTGAAGTGCTAGAGGGTCGACCCGCACGAAGATGCATACAAGGCATTTTGCAGAAACCTTGGGCGTAAGAGTGCAGGAGATATGGTAAGAGATCGAGGAGAAACTTTTCTTGGTGAGATGTGATGAGAGCGACATTCTGCAAAGGACCTGCGACATTATGATAATGATGAACAAAGAAAATAATAGGCCTTAGCTTAGATACATGTACAGAGATCAGAGCAATGGCTTAGAGTCATGTGCTCTTTGCACAGGTTAGAATAGAAAGAACTAAGCTGAATAGGTTCCTTCTTTGTCAAAATGTTTAAGATCAAAGAAGCACCCACGTAAAGAATGTTTACAGCTTATGTGGTGCTTGTTTACACACATTTTCATGCTTGCCAGAGCTTCATTTTTTGTACACTGTATCGTACTGTACAATTATGATCCCTTGCAAACCAATTTAAACAAATATGGATTTGATGGTGATATTAATAAATTTACAAAAATTCACCCAGAGTAAGAGAAGAAATTATTAATAATTATTTTTACAGCATCAGATATTTGTCTCTATTTTCCTCTCTTCTCCCTCCCTCTCTCTGTGTGTCTTTCATCTCCCCCCCCTCTCTCTCTGTGTCTCTCTCTGTCTCTTTCTCTCTCTCCTCTCCCAACTCACTCACTCATTCTCTCACTCACTCATTCTCTCACTCACTCATTCTCTCACTCACTTATTCTCTCACTCACTCACTCATTCTCTCTTTCTCACTCATTCTCTCTCTCACTCACTCACTCACTCACTCACTCACTCACTCACTCACTCACACACATATATGTATATGGGCACTCATGGTTAGCCTTCTCACACAATCACCAGATCATGTCTTCCTACTTTAAGTAATGTTTATCTTTTGTACTTAGTCGTAATATGAAGTGACATGGTGCACATACATTCCTTACATTGTGAGGCTGCTCCCATTTGTGCTGTTTATCTGATATTCTATGATTTGATGAATCATTATTTCCTAGACATCTCTGAAGAAAATAGTCTGCCACTGCTTTTCCTCTTGGCAGTGACTATACTAGTAGGCGACTAGCCACTTTGTCTCTATAAAAATTCCTCTGCCTATCATCATGAACATGAGGCCATAATCAACTGTCTGTCAGCTGCCCTAAAACTCAGTTGATATGGTTTTATGCTACTATGGCTGGGAGGTAAACAGGTACTTCACCTTGCTTGAAAGTAGGCTAGCAGAGTGAAGGAGGCATCTTACTTCTGCTTTGATACTCACACCCCACCACCCTGAGTAAATAAATAAAATAAAACAAAAATGATTAAATTATAAATATTTACTACAGCTAATTTTAACAGCTGTGAATTGAGGTTTTTAAAAAAGAATAAAAATCTGGTTTTATTATCAGTGAATTATAGCATATATTTTTTTTTTTTTGGCAAAACCATTTTGTTAAGCATTTAATGTTGCATTATACTTATATTTTCTTGAATATTTCCTTGTATCAGATACTAGCTGACCCAGCCCGGCTTCGCCTGGTTTGGGATCTATAGCCAGGGGACTTAACCTAAGATATAGCAATGCTACTAAAAGTTATGTCCCTTTATAGAAATTTTCTTATGTTAAGTCAGGTAATTACACAATTAAATTTTAGTAAGTAAATAGCTGATTGTACAGTACCAAACTATGACATTTGGCTGCACTGGAATGAAAAGAAAACATGTAGAAAATTTCATCTCAATCGGATGGACCGTTATCGAACGCATCAAATACATCCCCACCCACCCACATACATACATTCTGTTTTATATATATAGATTACTGTACATAAGCAAAATGCTTAAATAAAGAGTTTCGTAGTTAGTTAATTGTATATCGTTTATAGGACATCGCAGTTAACCCCAGCATTGTTTGGTTGCTATTGATCTCTTGGCAAGTCTACGTTCATTAGTTAGCCATTGCTTTCTGAACGGCTGGCACTCATACCATTTTATAAAAACCAACACAAGGGGGTCTGCTGCCAGATTGTCTGCAGCTGTATTTTGAACATGGCATGTGGGCTTACGAACTCCTTCCATAACCCCTTCGCCACAGAGTCGGCAAAAGTTACTTGCATGTCCTTTACAACGTCCTTTACGTTTCATTCAACCTCAGCGTTTTTTAAAACTGTTCTTGATTCCTGGGCAAGTTTACTTTCAGTAGTTTGCCATTGCTTTCTGAACAAGTGGTACCCATACCATTTTATTAAAAACCAATGCAAAGCGAATTGTTACCAAATCGCCCGCATCTGTGTTTTGAATGCGGTATGCAGGATTTCAAATTGGTCTGTAACCTCTTCGCCCTTCGTAGTATTCTAATATATTGTTTTAATAAATAAATTTTTTAATTCAGGAAGTACCATCTAATGCTAGCTGGGAAAGTGCAATGAAGCTGATAATCAATGATCCTCGGTATGGTGCCTTAAAGCACTTGAATGAGAAGAAACAAGCATTTAATGAATACAAGACCCAGAGGGCGAAAGAAGAAAAGGTAATGAAAGTGTTACCTATAATTTAAATTAATTGTTTGCATTTTCCTATGGCTCACATTTTTTCATACAAAATAGCAGCTCACTTATAGAGCTGATGTTTGTACTTGTTATTAAAGAATCTTGGATAATGAAATTGTTTTTCTACCTCTGTGTCACATCTTTCATCAGATGTCACTGTATGTGTAAACTAGATATTGTAAACGATCATCCTATTTGATTTCCAAGCCTTTACTGTATTGGAGATTATCGTGCATTTATCGTTCTTTTCTTTTTTTAATGATAATCTGTTCTTGCTCCTCCCCACCATTTCCGGGGGTTTACGGGCGGGAGCGCACGCAAGTGTGGTAGTTAAGGCTGTCTGGACTACTGCAGAACTTGGACAAAAATTAAACCATCTTTGTCTCTTCATTGATGGCACAGATTTATAGTGTAGTTCTCTAATAAATCTCTAACACTTTATTTAGACCACATGAAAGAAGGCTCTACACTTGGTCCTCATCTGAAGGTAAATGCAGAGACAAAGTTGATTACATATTAACATAACAAAGGTAGAAGACACGCATAACATCGCCAAAGTCACTGCTGCAAGCAGACTGCGACATAGGTCAAAAACTACTAATGGCAGATTTCAAGATAAAACTAAAGAAAGTGATAAGGGGCTTGACCAGTAAGGTTTGTGATCAGTAATATACCACCAGAACATAACATTGAAATAAACACAAAACAATGTATGTTGACGGCAGTGCAGGAAAACAACTCCTGATGAGCTACCCACGCAACCGAGAAAATTGGTAATCGAATAACCAACTGAAATATGTTTGCATTTAGTGCAGGAACATTTAGATATAAAGCTTGCTTGTTGTACTAACATTTACTTTCCCGAAACAATTTCTCTGGTGTTTGAAAACTGGTTATAAAGCTCTCGCATTTTTTGTCAACAGTTATATTTGTTGGCAACGTCTCGATTTGGGGATGCACTATATCGCACCAATATTATATCCGTGCATAACGTATGGTTACTTACTGATGTTTTGCTGTAATGTACATTAGCTGGGTTGAAGAGTCCGCAGTAGATAGGTGGCAGTTCATGGAGGAAATGGCCGGCCTAGCATAATGAAATCGACTGGAAGCTTATGAAGGAGAAAGGCGGTGGTTTGTTGGTTCGCTGGCCTAGTATATTTGTTCGGATACACATTTGTTCAGATACCCATTTTGTGCAAGCTCCGTGGCGAAGGGACGCAGTTCATGATCCTGCATACCCGTATTTGAAACACAGCTGCGTGCGATTTGGCACTTAACTGTGTAGGTTAATTACGAAATGGTATGGGTGCCGGTCGTTCTGAAAGCAATGGCAGCTACTGAATGTAAACTTGCCAAGAGATCACAACAGCAAAAAATGCTTGTGTTGACTGCAACGTCCTATAAAGGATATGCAACTTTTTAAAAACCCATTTTGTATCTCCGCTACATAGGGATTTTGCAGGCACTACTGTGTGCAAGGACTCTTGAGGAATCACCCTCCAGTAAGACGTAACTGCTAATGTTGTGGCTGAGAGGTTGTAATCATACCTCGAAATGTTCATTGGCTAATTGAGGATTATTACATGTTGTGAATGACTGCAATAGATATACACTACTGAAATAATCATTATCATGAGGAACTTGAGTATTTATGAATTGCTATGATTGTATAGTTGAGAGACTGAGACAGATTTCATCACTCAGCATGTATGGTAAATGTCTTATTTTGAAGCCTTGCTGATTGTTCTGTGACTACTGTGCTAAGCATTATTGTTGGACAGCCTTGGTTGGAGATCTTTCATGCTTCATTATTGGGGCACCACGTTTGTTATAACTCCCTAGACCCTTGGTTATGACAGACACTTCACAATCATGAATGTATTCTCTCTTAACAATATACTCTTTGCAAGGTTTATTTAAAATGTCTTATTTCCTAAGTGTACTTGGAACTTGTATTCTCACCTACTTAACTCTTCATGCTGCCGTCTTGACATTTAAGTTTTATAACATTTGTAAAAATAAATAAAAACAGTTATGCTTCACAAGCCTTTCAAACGTATGGGAAATACACTGAGATACCTACTGCTTTATGCTAAATTAAGACATTTTCCCTGTGCTAGAGTGGACAGATAATTAAAGACGATATGCACATGGTGTGCAGGACAGTTAACTCAGTCTTGTTGAATCACGAGTGATCAATAGTTCCTGCAGAGTGGTTTATGTCAAAGTTCAATTTTTGCCTTTTATATTTTGTGTATTTGCTTTTACAGCCTACATAATCTTGGTGTCCCTGGCCACATGGTACCCATGGCTGCTAGCTGGATTATAAATATGAAAATCAGTCAGCCTCAGCATAAGACAAAACCTTCCTAACTGCAAATAATACTGTTTAATATCTCTCTCTCTCTCTCTCTCTCTCTCTCTCTCTCTCTCTCTCTCTCTCTCTCTCTCTCTCTCTCTCTCTCTCTCTCTCTCTCTCTCTCTCTCTCTCTCTCTCTCTCTCTCTCACACACACACACACACACACACACACACACACAGACAGACAGACAGAGTGAGTGAGTATTTTTCTGTATATTTCAGTATGTGATGAATATTCCTTATACGTACTCTTACATGTGAAATAATATCTGCTGCACTGATTAACACCAGTGCAACAGCATGAAGTATTTATAGGTAAAATAGCATCAGGGCAACTATTATAGACTCTTTATATAAAAACAATAGGAAGAGCAGAGGTTGCGAGCAAAGCAAGCCAAAGAAGATTTGGAACAGTTTCTGCTGAATAATGACAAGATGAATTCTTCTATTAAATATTGGTAAGTTGTACATATTTGTGTTACTTTATTTAAGATATTTTTTTTTTCTGACTTCTTCCTCTAGCTCTGTCTCCACCCTTCTTCCTGTTTTGTTTCCTTTTATTTTCTTTGCTTGTTTTTTTTATGTGTATTTACATTTGATATGTTTACCCAAGGACCAAGGCCACTTTGTTTTGATCTCACAAAAATACCAGATGCATACAACGTAGAAGTTAAGTATCGTTTTTGGGTCTTGATGTCTATACAGTAGGAATTGATACCTGATGAATTGGCAGTACAAGCTAGAGATAACTGCAGCCAAAGATTTAGTTCTGACCAAAAAAAGTAACACAAGCCATGGATTATATCAGACACGTTAGAATTAATAAAACAGCGAAGGGAACTGAAACAAAAAGGAGGTGAATATGATAACAGCAGGATGAAGTATAAATTTTTAACTCAAGAAATAAGAAAGAATACAAGAAAGGACAAAATCCAATATATACAAGATTTTTGTATTAAAATAGAGCAATATCATAAGAATGGAAGAGATTACGAAATGTTCAAAGAAATGGAGTTATTGACAAGAAATATTCAACCTCAATTAAATGTTATCTGTGACAAGTTGGGAAATAATACCTTAACAGAAGCTGAACAGAAAGATGGCAAGAAAACTGCAGTGTAATGTATGATAGAATGACAGTGAGCATATAAATGAGATATACGAACCAATGACAGCAGAGACAAAACCTGAACCCTCAGATGAAATTGCATGGGCAATAAAGAACCTGAAGAATGGTACATCACCTGGATGTGAAAGAATGAACGAACGAATGAACAAAATTTATTTTCAAAGGGTTAAGAATAGGGCACGCAGGCCTGCCTTCTCTCTTTCCTCTCATACGTTATTTATTTTTTTTTAGTGGGCCTAGGCTCTCAGGTTGACCTATGGGTACCAGGAAATGTCTTGGGAAATAAAGTTGGCCAGCATGATACTGAACACATCACCCCTGAATTGCCAGTTGGTCTGTAAAAATGGGGGACTAGCAGTATATGCCCAATACACCTTAAGATGTGTAAAAGGGTCCTTTATTTAAGTTTTTAAAAAAGTCTTTGAGAGATTCATAAATCATCTCCCAATTAGAGCGGAATCATTGATACATACAAAATAACCTACTAAATCAAATTTGGTCAGCCAAACCAAACCAGGCCTTAAATGCTTTTAAGCTTTAGAAAAATGCAACTAGTGGTTAATCTAAATATTGGTATTATGAGAACAGATATAACATCTCATCATCATCAAGTGCCATGCCGACTGGCGTAGGCGTTCATGACTGCCCACAGATCCCAGTCTTTGGTTTTCTTGATCAACTCTACCCCGTTGATTGTCCTCCATGCCACTGTCGCAATCCGTCCAGCATAATTTCTCTTGGTCTGCCTCTGCCTCTCTTCCAGTTGTCACGATGTTCTCCAATGCCTCTCTTCTCATCACATGACCAAAAAAAGTTGTTTGCCTCTTTCTTATTGTTGTATATAATGTTCTAGTTTTATTAACCTCTTTCAGGCATTCGTTGTTAATTACTTTGGCAGTCCAAGGAATTCGCAACATTGTCTCAGGAACCACATCTCTGTTGCTTCCAATCTCTTCCTTTTGAATGTTATTCAGTGTGAGATGATGAGATTTTCATAACTATATGCTGTGAAGCTTTCCGGCTGTACATTTTGTTCTTGTGATATAATGTCTTGTTTTTAGTAATATTACAAATGTTTTTTTGTTTCAGGAAGGCGGATACAATCTTTGGTGAGGATGATGCATGGAAGAATGTATCTGAAAGAGAAAGAAGAGACTTATTTGATGATGTTGTGCACCTCATCGCAAAGCGGGAGAAGGTATAACTTTATGATCTAGCTGATAATAAAAATCATGTCTTATGTTATTTTGGTTATAAGTTTCTCTAACCTTAAAGCTGCAAGCACAGTATGGTCAATCTTTCTGTTTTAGTTCACTATGATTTCGGATTCCCTACTAGAAGATGAGACAGCAGTGGCACGTGGAATAATAAGTGACAATGATAGTGATTTCGAAGATGATTTTCCGGCTACTCTACGCTTCGACCAGCGAGAACTGAATGATCTAATCCGAGATCTATGTCTCTTCATGGAATCTTCAGAACTTTTGGCTTCAAGATTGAAAGAAAAGAAATTACTGACTGCTGAAACAAAGGTTACATTTCATTGCAGCAGAGAGCAAGGTTTTGTTCCATTCTTTTGTAAAGAAAACAACCTTGTGTTTTGTAATAATTTAGGAATTATATATATCTAGGATTTCTTGTAAATGAAATGGCTGTAAGTTATACACCATGGTGACCTTTCATTGACAGCTCTAAAAGGAGTTTCAAAGGTGTTCTCTTATACGATGGTAACAAATACGGCTCATTATTAATTGCTCATTCTACTACAATGAAGGAGGGGTATGCCAATAAACACAGTCCTGGAAAAATAGGGAGTATTTAGAACATTACTGGATGATTATAATTAATTATATTCATTAAGTTTGTTTTCCCTCTATGAATTTATTCATTATTTTAGGGGACATTACCCCCCCCCCCCCCCCCCCCCCCTCCCCCCTCCCTCCCTCCCAATTATGTTAAGTTTGTCATCAGCAAAGTCAACATTATTTCTGCAGGTTGTAATCAGTCAGTTCATCCCATAGTTGTTTGTAAATGGCATCTCTTAATCACCGTAGAAAGACCCTGCTTAATATTTTGCCAGGAACTTACTGTAATATTATTTCTTTGGAAATGTTCCCTTTCTTTGACACCTTTACCAGATATCCTTCTATCCAGTCTGCTCATATTGCTTCAGTTTCTCAGACTCTGCTAAATAAATTGCGCAGTTGATGAAAATTAGTACAAGTAAAACAGAGGTACTGACTATAACTAAAGAAGAAAAAGCAACAACGATTTACCTAAACGAACATCCCTTGAAACAAGTAAAGAGTTTCAAGTACCTAGGAAGTATAATATCATCAAATTGCAAATCAGAAGACGAGATCAAAAATAGATGCAATAAGGCAAACCAACTCATTGGACAAATGGCACCAATACTAAAGAACAATCATGTATCAATAACTGCTAAGAAAGCACTTTACAACACACTCTTCCTACCAACTCTATGTTACCAATGTTAAACGTGGACAATGACAGAAAAAGAGAAAAGAAAAATCACAACAGAAATGAGATTCCTGAGAAGAATACTCAATGTATCAAGAAGAGATAACATCAAAAATGAAGAAATCAGGACTAAAGTGGGGGTTACAGCTGCAGTAGATTTTATATTAGAAAGCAGCAAGTCAAATGGTTTGGCCATGCAAGTAGGTTACCAGCTAACGGTATACCACAACAGGCAATGATGTACAGACCAGAGGGAAACAGAGGAAGAGGCCGACCACGTAAACGATGGACGCAGGGAATAACAGAGTCCATGGGAATATCGATGCATGAAACCCATAAGCGGGCACGCTCCCGCTGTTTATACTTCACCTTTACACTGCATGGTACAAGAGGAACATCATGAGATGAGTTGATGTGTTTATGTTTAGCAACTTTCCTGTCCGTCAGACGTTTGATAGTTTTACTAATTAATTTCTGTTCATTAGATGGTTTCTCACAGTTAATATCATCACCACTTCTGCAGACTGGAATACCCGGAGAGTCTTTTGGGACTGGTCTATTCAGGAGTTTCTTTAAGTATTCAACCCATGTACTCAAATTGATCTTTAATATTAGTGCAAACTTTCCCATTTCTATTTGGATCACTCCACTAGGTTGATTATATTTTCTTTCATTTTCCTTGTGGTACTGAAAGGTCTCTGCGGTTTCTGTTCAATGCCGCTTCTTCTGTCTCTGTTTCTAGATTGTCTGTATATTTTCTTTTATCTGCTGTTATTTCCTTCTTAACTTCTTTATTTGCTTCTGCATAGTTTTCCTATGCACTTTCTTGTTGTATAAGCAATAAAATGATTAAATATTTCAGAAAGGCTCTAAATGATTAATAATAACACAAAAGGCAGAAGGATAATATTTAAGCAATTAAGCATTGAGGGCTATGGCAGCAACCGGGGTAGATCAGAGGATGCTGTACAGGCTCTTTCAGCAGTTAATAATTTCTGACATTGAGTATGGTTTAGGGCTGCTGACAGTATAAGAAAGCCAGCTTGAAAGGTTGGAGCTCATACAGAATGCTGCCATGCGGTTAATACTGGGGTGCACAAAGGACACCAATTATCTGCATGAGGCATATCCTGGCGCTACCTACAATGACGGATAGGCATAGGGTCCTTCAGGCCAAATGGTACCTGAGAGTTGCCGCAGACAGGGATCACCCGCTGCATGCAGCAATGGATATGGTAAAGGGTCATAGACTAAGACAAGGCAGGTCCTGGATGGCACAAGCAGAACTTTCTATAAGCCCCGGGATGTCGTCTGGCATCAGGTATGTGATCTAGAGACCATCAATCGTGAAAGAGAGTGGTTTGAAGTTCCGGAAGACATGTGCCATGAACTGGCACAATGTAATAATAACACTGGGTCGTGAGTGCAGAGAATGGGCAGCGGGCTGCACTGAGTTTGAAGTGCAACAGCTGATCCAGAGCAACACACATCAAGGTGACATAGTCATCTACATCGATGGGTCAGTGGTGAGAAACAGATGTAGTGGCTGGGGCTTTATTGCAAAGGCTAATGGGTGAGTCTTGAAAAAGGAGAGCCTGGCATATGAGACTACGACCTCCAGCATGAGAATGGAGGTGGAGGCAGTAACGGTGGCATTCCGGTGGCTAGAGGAGACTACTGCAAAACACGTGTTCATTACGGTTTCAAAGAGTATGCTTAGCAAGGTGGAGAAAGGAATATTTTGTGTGGAATGGCTCTCATCACTTCAGAGGTCACAAATTGTGAGAATTGTATGGATATTTTGCCCTGGCCATGCGGGTGTAAGGGGGAATGAACAGGCTGATAGGCTAGCAGGGAGTGCACCTCT
Source organism: Cepaea nemoralis (assembly GCA_014155875.1). NCBI lineage: Eukaryota > Metazoa > Mollusca > Gastropoda > Stylommatophora > Helicidae > Cepaea > Cepaea nemoralis. The sequence continues at coordinate 682,216 of JACEFZ010014681.1, read as the reverse complement.
TCGTGGTATTTTGCCTATGGACAAGGGGGAGGTGGTCGTGCGCTTGTGGAGAAGGCGGAGGAACAGATTGAGAACCCATATGTGGAAAGAATGAGATTGCGGGGGATCGGCAGGGGTTCTGGAAGAATCTCAAAACTGAGAGGGAAGACCAGGAGAACTTTTAATCAGATAGCGGTTGGAACCATTAGTAGTGTGACTCTTCGCTGGCTGTTGAACGAGGGGACTGAGCACGTATGGAAACGTCCTGAGTGCAGTGATGTCGGTTCTCAACTCAACTCAACTTTAGCAATTCAAATAAAAGCAACCATAATATTTAGTGGATTTATTACTATCACACTAAATTTGTGATTAACATGATGTATGACTTCTTTGTAAATGTTCACATTATTCTATCCAGGAAGAGGCAAAAATTTTGAGAAAGCGCAATATCAAAGTATTCTCAGAAATTCTTGATAGTATGCCAAACCTGACATACACAACAACATGGTCTGAAGCACAACAGATGTTATTAGATAATCCAAGGTTTACTGAAGACCCAGACCTTGAAAGTAAGTACTGCAAATTTATTGTAATTATACGGACTTAATTATTATGCAACTTTGACTGGCATCTTGTCTTGATAAATGACAGTTTGTAAAATGGAGTTATACCTTTATAGCATAAAATCTGGGCTGAATGTAGAGACCATATGTTGCCTATGCAGCATGATCCTTCTCCCAGCCTGCCTAGTTTATTCCAGAGAACAGGTAACACAAATACATTTGTAACAAGATAAGCCGTAAAAACTGCCAGATTAGCAAAGCAGTGCTCTTAACTATTCGCCTGTCAGAGCTTCCATTCCAGACCAGTTGCAGACCAAGACTTAGGACCTGGTCTGGTCTGCCATGACATTTAGTTGTTAGGTTGCATTTCCTTGAATAAGTTAAGGCTTGTACCCTTTCAATTGCGCTCCTTAGCCTGAAGCCGTTGGCACATATGGAGTGTCAAGTTTGGTGATCACTAACAGAAAGCAGGTAGTACTGTTATGCGGTAGCTCAATCAAATCTAAAGATGTGATTAATTATGCAACTTTATTCAGTTGAGAAATTCTACTGTCTGGATAGCTTTCCACTTATGTAAGTTGTGAGCTGTGTTTGTTTTACATTTCTCTGTGATCTCAGTTGGTTTGACTTTTTGAACATTTGATAAGTATTTTTACAGCATTATTTACGCCCCCATGTCAACGACGAGAAGTTAAAATTTTAATCGAAGTGTCCGGTGTTGGGGTTGAACCCCCTTACCTTGGCATCAGCACACCGGATATTTAGGAGAGCACGTTTTTATCCATTTGGCCATGCTGACTTCCATTTACAGAGATGTCCTTGCGTGTAGGCAGGGGAGACACAGGGTACAAATAGCGCAAGAGTTGCAGGAGATTTAACCCTTTACAGGGCAGACGCTTGTCCGTTTTCTAGCCCTGAACGGGGCAAGATTTTTTCAGGTTCGGTAAAATTTCGGGTCGCGTTAGTAAAAACATCACAAATAAGGTGTTAGTCAACCGATTTTAGTTAAATAAACAACACAATGAAGGGAAAAGCATGCAGAATATGTTACTCACGTGATTGTTGTCGGTAATCCATATATGAACACAAATATTTACGAAATACGGCATGTTGCTTGTGATTTTCCGTCATCTATACGGCAATTTACAAACACATTTTCAGAATCATAATCACTTTCTTTAAAGTCCGAATCAGACTGCTAATGCAAAGTAACGCTTTGCACTGATATCTAGCTCCGATTAATAGTCAACTTCGTGCCCTTTAATGTCATTTAAATTGAACCTAGCGAAACCTCGGCTATCACTTGAAGAATCGCCGAAATCCATTTTGAAAAACAGCGTAAAAATCCCGAAAACTATCAAAAATTGTCCGTAAAAGTCCGCTTCAAATTCATACTATAGCGTTTACAAATGGCGGCCACGTTGTCAAGCTGCCGGCGAAAGTGAAAGTAGCCGTCGGAAGTGTCGGAAAGCCGAGATCGCGTTTTTACAATGCATACTAGTATCGGCCGGAATTGGACGCTACGCTCGTTTTATGGCATCGGCCGGATTGGCCGCTGTGACCTGTAAAGGGTTAAAGAGCCAGGAGAAACCAGAAATCAACCAGACTCATCAAGAAAGTACGAAGGAAAACACCACCAAACCGGAAGAAGACTGGGGTGTATACAAGGAAGGAGGAACACACGAAGGACACAATGCGGCGTGGCAAGCTGTCCCAAATCGGAACAAAAGGCAGCTCATAAAAAACACAACGGGGCCTAAAAGCAGCCCCAAATGGTGCAAAGAATATCAAAAGGAAACGAAGCTCAGCAAACAGAAAATGATAGACGAACGCCTCCGACGAGAAATCGAATGGGACACCCCATCAGAGGAAGACTAACCAATAACCGTACAAGCAGCCAGTATAAGGACAGCACCCTAGCACAGCAGACGAGCCAGAAGCCAACACTGACAGAAGAAACCGCCCAAAAAAGACACAAAAGGAAAACTTGCCGGCCAGCGAATCCCCTAAGCTGACGTCACAGACATGAACTTCACAACAGTTAAGCCAGCTTTCACTGGCACGCAAAGAAAGTAATAATCCACGCACCATGAACCACCGCTATTATAACCGATGCCGCACAGGCTGGTTGAACCAAGGTGGAAAGTTTTTTTTTTTTTTACAAATTGGATTGGATAGGAGATGTTAAACAAAGTGATAGACTAGTATAGAGATATGTGTAGTGTCATTAACCCAGATAAGGCATCTGTTTTACGGTGCTCTCTGGACAGCCGGATTGTTAAGGTTGACATCCCAAGCATTAACATGTCAGAAATGTTAACAGAGAGAATAAACTGAGGTACCTGGGAATCACCATTGACAGAAGCTTGTTATTTAGGGGTCATGTGGAAGCTGTTATGAGATCTAAGGAGGGTCTCGGTGCACTTAAGATCCTGGCAGCAATGGACATATAGCAGAGAATGTTGTTCATCATACTCTATCAACATCTGATTCTCTCAGTAATTATGGATTAGGACTGCTCACAGTGTCAAAGGGTCTCCAGCATTCTGTCTTTTATGCTTCTAATCATTTCTGATATTGATGTTCCTTCATGCCATGATGTCAAACTGTCCAGCATATTTTCTCTTGGTCTCCACTGTCTCTCTTCTCCAACTTTCCCATTGTGATAACATACTCCAGTTTTCCACTTCTCATGACATGCCCAAAGAATGTGAAATGTCTTCTTCTGATGCGAGTAACCAGTTCTTTTTGTGAATTAACTTTTTCAAGATATTTTCATTGCTCTTCCTATCTATTATTTCTCATCATAAAAATATGATATCATTCTCTTCCATAAAACACATTACTGCAACTTTAAAATAATTCCTCACTTATCTGCTAATTGTCCATGAGTCTCTTCCATACATCAGAATTGGCTTAGTATAGCTCTTAAGAATTCTATTCCTCACCTCAGTTGACACAGATAAATTGCAGAGAATATTCTTCATATTGTGAAATGCTGCCTTTGCTTGGGCTATTGTTCAATTAACTTCCACAATGAGACTTCCATCTGCAGTTATTAAAGTGCAAAATACTTAAATACGTTGACTTATTTCAGGTTTGTTCCATTCACTTTGATGTATTTGGGTATACAATTTTTCATCACTTCTGTTTTTCTGTTATTCAGACTAGGTCCTTTACATTGCAACTCTTGTAACTGCGTTTCATTTTCAGTGACTACAATCATGTCATCATCATAAAACTCAGGTTATGCCCACAAATTGGTATCCTCATTATTTCACTGTTCAAATTGAACAGATTAGGGGGGGGGGGGGGAGAAGGGCGCTGCATGGTCTTGAGGTATAGTCGCCTCGAGTGCTGGAGGTCCCGGGTTCAAGCCCCAGTGATGACTGGGATATTTTCTCGTGGACTTCTAGTAATAAAATTTCCCCTGGTCTCTGGGTAGTGAGATCGGACGCCCGTGTGTATTGTTGCACACGTAAAAAATCCCTTTGCCCGGGCAAAATTTCGAGTTAAAAATCTACCCAAAGTATTTTCCAGGTCCTCGCTAGTGCTACGGAGTTCGTGGACTGAGCTGAGTTTCTCCTGACTCAGGTTTGAGTTAGAGGAGAATGGAGCACTTATGGGTTGCACCCTTGTGCTGTGATGTTGATCCATAAACTAAACTAGATTAGGTGATAATTCACAACCCTGTCTCGTCATGTCATGTCATGTCATGTCATTGGCACCTTGCCGTCTTGACAGACGATAGTTTGTGCTTTAAAAAGGCATAATAACTTTTACCTATGGCGGTAGCGAGTGTGACTGATAAGGCCAATTTGCGCTGTAAATGTCCGTTCACAGTAGGTGCATGTGAACACGTGGTCATTTCCACCATCATGCACCATCTTACGTCTCAAACGCTCGGTGTGTGACTTATCTGCAATAATTTTCTCCTTTGTCTTTATTCCATTTCTGATGTTTGCCCTCCATGCAACACGTTCAGCGGCGACTTGCTCCCAATGTGCATTATCAATGCCTGTATCAATCATGTCCCGCTTACACACACCTTTGTATCGTAGTAGAGGCCGACCCTGAGATCTCTTACCCATCTGTAATTCACCAAAAAAGATATCCTTTGGTATTCTACCATCATCCATCCTCCTAACATGTCCTATCCATCTAAGTCTACGAAGACTGAGCAGGAATAAACTGTCACACAACCTGATCTTTCCAATACTTCAGTATTTGTGATTTTGTCTTGCCACTTAATACCAAGAATTCTTCGCAGACACCGCATATGAAAGCTGTTTAAATTTTTCTCTTGGTGTGAGTAAGTTGTCCAGCTTTCACTGCCATAGAGAAGAGTACTAAGGACACAGGCTTGATAGACAAGGACTTTTGTTTTGGCAGTAAGCTTCCTGTTCTCCCAGACTCTTGTTCTTAACCTGTTCATTGTTGTTGCTGCCTTACCAATCCGGATGTTGATTTCCTGATCTAGGGATAATTTGCTATTTACCACTGATCCTAGATATGTAAAATGGTCTACTATCTCTAGTTCGGCGTCGTCAATAAAGATTGATGGTACCCCATGTGCACCTTGTGACATAATCTGTGTCTTCTTTTTGCTAATTGTTAAACCAAATTCAGAACAAGCATTGGAGAATGCAGATAGTAGACATTGCAATTCTTCCTCAGAGTGGGTCGTAACTGCAGCATCATCTGCAAAAAGCAACTCTCTGATCAGTACCCTCCTAATTTTGGTCTTAGCCTTCAATCTCTGAGCATTGTAGAGGCCGCCATCTGAGCGTGAGTGAATGTATATACCACCATCCTGATCACGAAAGGCATATTTAAGTAGAAGTGAAAAGTATATTCCAAAGAGGGTGAAAGCTAGTACACAACCTTGCTTAACTCCACTCTTGATTTCAAATTCTTCAGAAGTTGCACCATCAAACTTGATTATACCCTTCATGCCTGTGTGGAACGATTCCACAATGGACAGAAGAATTGGTGGGCAGCCAATCTTCTTTAGTGCCTTGAACAGACCTTCACGGCTGACCAAATCAAATGCCTTTGTGAGGTCGATGAAGGCAATAAACAGTGGTTGATTCTGTTCACGGCATTTTTCTTGCATTTGTCGCAATGAGAATATCATATCAGTGGTAGACCGGTTCTGTCGAAAGCCACACTGTGATTCGGGGTAGACTTGATCTCCTAGGACTTGAAGTCTACGCAGAAAAATTCTGGCAAATACTTTTCCAACAATACACAGAAGTGAGATACCCCTATAGTTGTTGCAGTCGCTCCGATCGCCCTTGTTCTTGTACAGTGTTATGATGCTTGAATCTTTGAAATCCTGTGGGACTTGTCCTTCATCGCCAGCATAGCTCTATTAGCTGGTGGATCTGTAGAGTGAGTGTGTCTTGCCCACTCCTGATAACCTCTATTGGAATCCCATCCTTACCTGGAGCCTTGCCAGATGCAAGTTCATTTATAGCACACTTAACTTCTGTTATGGTGGGAAGTGTGTCCAGGTGGTCAAGAGTTGGTAGAGCCTCTATGGCGTTGAGGGCATCATCCGCTAGTTTGGTCTCACTTGAGTAAAGCTCCAAATAGTGCTCTACCCATCTGTCCATCTGCTGTTTCTTATCAGTGATGATTTCTCCAGTCAAGGTTTTCAATGGTGCACTTCTTTTGATCACTGGACCACAGGCTTTCTTTATTCCTTCATACATGCTTCTTATGTTTCCCTTATCACTTGCAATTTGAATGGACTCACATAACTTGATCCAATAATCATTTGCACACTGCCTGGCAGCCTTTTGCACATCCTTCCTAGCTTGCCTTAGCTCACTCAGAGTGTTACACGTTGGTCTTTCCTTGTGTCTTAAGAGAGCTTTCTTCTTCTAATCAATCAAGGGCTGCAGAGTCTCGCTGTTTGCCGCAAACCAGTCCTGCCTCTTATGATCCACAGTGCCGTAAACCCCTATGGCAGTTTTATAAAGAGTTTCCTTAATTTCACCCCACTTTTCATTTATTGTACAATTTTCTGGTGTATCAGTGAAAGCGTCTTCAAGTTGCTGTTGAATCTGAAAGCACTTTTCAGGATCGTGAGTGTTAATAATATTAATCCTGGGGCTAGATTTGTGTTTAGCTGTGTAGATTCTCTTTGGTCTCAGTCTAACCCTTGCAACAACCAAAGAATGATCTGTATCACAGTCAGCACTGTGGTAGCTTCGAGTCAATGATATATGGTTCAGATGTTGTCTCCGTGTGATGATGAAGTCCAGCTGGTGCCAATGGCCGGATCTTGCATGTTTCTATGTGACCTTATGCATTTATTTTGTTTTAAAAAAGGAGTTTGTAATACATAGGTCATTACTGGTGCAATGCTCCAGCAGCCTTTGCCCATTTTCATTCATGCGACCGATGTTGTATTTTCCAAGGCACACTGGCCATGAACTCGAGTCCTTGCCCACACGAGCATTGAAATCACCGAGCATATAAATGTAGTCAGATTTTGGAACTGCCTTGATCACGGAGTCTAACTCCTCATAGAACGAATCCTTCACATCATCAGAGGAATCGAGCGTCAGTGCATATGCAGTGATAATGGTGGCAAAACCACAAGAGGTTGCCAAGCGCAGGGATAATAGTCTTTCATTTCCTCCTGCTGGAATTTCAATCATTCCCAGTAGCGAATTCTTCACTGCGAAGCCTACACTGTGTTGCCTTTTTTCTGCCTGCCCTCTACCCTTCCAGAAAAAGGTGTAATTGTTTTGCCTGAGTGACCCTTCCTCCTGCAGGCCAGCAATATCAATGTTAAGACGATTGAGTTCGGCATCAATCACAGCCGTTTTTCTCACATCGTCAATATTGGTCAAGTCAGTGGAAAATCCTGGACACATGGTTCTCACGTTCCAGGTTGCAAGCTGTAGCTTGATGTTTCTATTTTTATTTTTGTTTGTACCTGGTGCATTGGTTTTACAGCCTGCGATTCAGATTTTGTCCTAGCCCCAAGCACCCATTGAAGCAGGCAGGCTGTGGCGGATCAGCACCCAATTGGCCGGGGGCTGCCCAGCTTGAGGCGGGCGGTAGCTGATCAGTGACACCTGTAGGTGTCTCCCACCGTCAGAGGCAACGCGTGGCGCCCCATGTCTACGCCAACTGACAAGGACTTATAACCCGTAACAGTTGCCTCTCGCTTTGATTCCGAGACCAGTTAAGACCAGGGATGGAGTTATTGCCTCTCCATAGCACAGAGCCTGGGCTAAAATATAGAGATGTGTTGCCCATGCAGCATGATCCCTCTCTCGGCCTGCCTAGTTCACTCCAGAGGAAAGGTAACACCCTTACATCTGGAACAAGACAAGCTGCAGAAGCTGCCGGATCAGCAAAGCAATGCTCTAACTGTCCGCCTGTCGGAGCTTCGATCCTAGACCAGCCGCCAACCAAGGCTTAGGGCCTGGTCTGCCCTGCCATGACATTTTGTCTTTAGCTTGCATTTCCTCGCACCAGGGTAAGGCTTGTACCCTCCCAATTGCGCTCTTCCGCCCGAAGCCGTTGGCACAATGTGGGGTGTCGGGTTTGGTAAGCGCCGCCCAACGTTTGCCTGTCTAATGCATTGTTTAATATGTTCAAAAAATCCTAATTGGTTGTCATTTCTTATTGCTGCATACACTTTCTTCATTATTTTTAGATCTTTATCATCAATGTTTAACATTTCCAACTGTAATAATTTCTTCATTTTTCATTGTATAAAATGCCTCTGTAGTAAATGAAGCATAAATGTATATCTATGTTAAGTTCAATAATTCTTTCTGTTAATGTTCTCAAGATGTATATGGTGTTTGTTCCTTTACCTTCCACAAATCCAAACTGTTCATCTTCAATTTCTGGCTTTATTATATTTTTTTCTCCTCATTATTATTCTAAGTAGTATTTCAGTCACATGACTCAGTATATGGTGTTTGTTCCTTTACCTTCCACAAATCCAAACTGTTCATCTTCAATTTCTGGCTTTATTATATGTTTTTCTCCTTCTCATTATTATTCTAAGTAGTATTTCAGTCACATGACTCAGTAAATTAGTTGTGTGATATTCTCCACCATCAGTTGCACCGGATGTCTTTGGTAGAGCTATGAAAAAATGTCAAGAGATCATCAGATATATGAGGGATGGTCAATAAGTAATGCCTCATAATTTTTAATTTCATTCAGTAGGGAAAAAAATCAGCCAAAATGAATTCTTCAACATTTCCCATTGATCATTCACATCTTGAAATAGGATCTCTAAATCAGACAATATATCAAATCAGTTCTTTACTTCTGTGTTGAAATTGCCTTCTATTTCCTTGTCATTCTTCAATGCACACAGATCATATTTAGTGTTTCCTTGTGTATACTTGACTTTCTTTAGCCTAGAAGCAATCTGTGATCATTGTAACAATCTGCATTGAGAACTGTCTTTGCGATTGTTAACACATTTCGAAACCTGCCAATCAGGATGTAATCACTCTGGTTTCTAATCCTGCTATCAGGTCTGCTCCGTGTCCATAATTTTTTAGGATGTGGCTTAAACCAGGTGTTTCCAACAATCATTTCCTGCTCTTTTGCCCATTATACATGTCTTTATCCTCTTTTGTTTTGTTCTCCCAAACCATGTTTGCCTACTATGCATCCATCACCTTAATTTCCTACTTTCGCATTGCACCCATTTTAATTGTTATTTCTGAATGTGTACATTTCTTCAAAGCATTCACCATGACATTATAAAATTCCTCTATATTATCTTCACTGCTTTCTCCTGCTAAGGCATATATTTGAATGACGTTTATGTTAAACAGGTCTGCCGATTAATTTTACCAATAAAATCCTGTCTGACACTGCCCAATATCCTTTAACTTTAACAAATTTATAATGTTTGCATATCCAAGATAATTGCTACACCTCTTTGCCTTTCTTCTCCCCCAGAATAAATAATCTTAAATCCTCCGCTGTTCCTTTCCATCTCATCTCACACATTCCCAATATACTAATATTCTCTCTTCCCATTTGTTTGATGTTATCCAATTTTCCATTGTCATTTAAAGTTCGAAATTCCATGTTGCTAATTTCTTCTTCTTCTGCGTTCATCCGGAGTTTTTTCGGACGTGATTGTGTTGTGCCTGTTTACAACAGATTTGTGTTCTTGCGCTGTTAGGCCGACACATCTGACTTCTGCGGGCATTTGTTGACCGGGTTAACCTTCCTGGGGGTTTCTTAGGACGTTTGACTCTCACTCTTGTGGTGTTATTCCCCCATCCCAGCTGGCCCATATAGAACAGCCAAAGACATCCTGGTCAGCCCTCAAGGGAAGGCAGGGGCAGACCATGGGCATTCCCCGCCATCCAAAGAGGCTTGTAGAGCCGACACAGCGCTCTGGTACTGGGCTCACCCAAGGAATCGTCACGTCCTGCACATGGCTGCTTAGTCTCACTTCCGAATATTGGGCCTTCCGTTCACCATAGGCTGTTCTTCCAGAAACCAGAAGTATGCAGTCCCATATTCTGTTTTTAGAAGCTGGGCCCCATCCTCTTTCAATATGTAAATAAATCAAGAATACGACCCTTGAAGTATTACAGACTCAGTTTCATTATTTGTCTTAGGAGTGTGTGGTCCTCATTTGGGAAAAAGTAAGCACTAGGTTTGCCCCTGCCCTTTCACCTGGAATGTAATAGTAATAGCTCATGAGCCCCCTTTGATAGCTTAAGAAAATGTCTGAAAAGACTTTCTCAGTAAGAATCAGGCGAAATGTAGCATGGATCTGGAACAGTCAAGAGATGTAGAGTTTTCTCTTTTCCCTTTCTTATTTAATTTAATTCATTTTTAAGTGAATTTGTTTTGCTAAATAAACATTTAACAAATACAAGTAGACATTGACAACATGTTTTACACAAATAAGATAGAGAATCAACACATAGGTTGGACTGACAAATCAATATAAGATACATCCCCATATTTCTGAACGGCTATTAAAGTCTCCGATAATAATGCAGTTTGTGTCACTTATTTTCATGTTTGAGAGTGTAGGGTCCTTATCTGCTGGGCTATACAGATTGTAAATTCTTATTTTCATGTCCTTTATCATTATATCAACACCTATAATTTCCGTTTGGTTGTCAGAGATCACAGATACTTCGCTGCAAGGTATTGTATTTCGTGTAAGTATTAGAACTCCACCTTTGTGTCCTTCGCGGTCGAAACGTGTAGCCTTATATCCTCTGACTGAGAATTTGTGACTGGCGTTGAGGTGTGTCTCTTGATTGCATGCCACATCTATTCTATCTTTATGAAGACGATTTGTTAGGGAGACTTTCTTGTTATAAACTCCTTCGGCATTCCACTGTAGTATGTTGAATGTCTGGGGTGTTTGGTCAATAGCTCTTAACCTACTCCTCTGTGCCTTGACTCCACAGCACAGGGGAAGGTGACCACCAGTAGTCATGGGTGGACCCCCTCGAGGCAGGGAGCCCGGCACTATCACCGCCTGATGGGACTTCGCGGGATTAGCACCATAACGATTAATTTTAATTTGTGACATCATCAATTAAGTTACGTTGAACTGCTTTGTCAAGCCTGTGGCTCAGTACATCCGATTTCGACAAGCATTTATTTGGGGTGCTTTCCCTAGCCTTTGACTGTCCCCAGTCTACCTACAAGGCAGTAGGTTTGTGTGTCTCTTCGTCTGGTCTCTCTCCCTTGAACTGCCCGACATGGGTGACCCTACCAGTAGCTGTGCTACAGTCGGCATAGCTCTTGGGGTCATTGGAACACGCAAGCTCCTCTACCTCGTCACGGTGGACACACAGAAGACGGGTGTTGCTAATTTCAGTTTTGCCATCCATTTTTTGTGACGTTCTGTGATTTTATGAATCATGATAAACTAGGCATCTTTAAAGCAGGTAGTTTGCTGTTGCTTTCCTTCTAGGCCAGTGTTTCCCAACTTGGGGCCCACGCCCCACAGGGGGGCAATTCGATTGTTAAAGGGGGGGGGGGGGGCAATTCGAAAATGGAAGAAATCGGCTGGATATAACAAAACGGGCAGACTTGAGACTGAAGTTCAATTCAGAATTTCAGTTCTCCAATATATGTTTTGAAAATTTACTTACTGTGTTTGCTTAATAATTTCCTATTGATTTCTTCCTAAAACCTATCATTCAAGTTTCTTTAGTGAACATTTCAATTTTTGAATATTAAAAGTAATGTATATATGTAATCTGGGGAAGGGGGAGGGGCATAAGAATTTTAGAAAGGCTTAGGTGGGGTATAGCACAAAAAAGGTTGGGAAACGCTGTTCTAGGCAGTGACCATGTTGGCCGAAGACCGTAGCTATTGTCCCATTAAAGAGATCGCCTACCTACCGTCGGAAAACTTGAGACCATAACCAACAATTATCCATCTGCTGCCCTCAAAATTTCATCAACCGCCTGCCATCCGTGGTTTCTTGTGAACTTCCTAAAACAGATTAAAAATAACAGCACATACATCATAGAAAAAAACACAGAAACTGCGTCCTCTAAAAATAAAAGCACCATTACGCCATGTTTACTAGAACAAGCCATTTTACTAGAACACAGCAAAAACAAAGATAATGCATACAGATAAAACTAATGTGGTTAAAGAAATATATGTTAATGGGGAAAAATTGCAGGTGGTGGAACATTTTGAATATCTTGGGTCATTAATTACCACAATCGTGACACAAGGAAAGAAATTAAAAGATAAATATCTATTGCTCTTCAAATACTAAAACAACTGAATAAATTGTGGCATGGGACAGATAGACCTATAAAAATTAGATTAAGTGCATGCATCTTTCCCATTGCACCTTACGCCTGTGAGACCTGGGCACTTACTAAACAAGCGGAACAGTACATAAATGCCGTTGAATATAAATGTTATAGATGAATTCTGAGAATATCTTGGATACAGAAAGAACAAATGCATCCATACAACAATATATGAATATTGAAGAAGGTTGGCTACTTAAAACGTTAAAATGTTATGAAAGTTTGGAGAGAACAATAATGGAGAGGTGCTGGGAAGAGTGAAAGAGGACAGCCAAAGAGAAGGTGGTTGTAGAATGTGGCAGATGATCTCCAGATTGGTGTATCAGATGCTGGACATCTTGATTATAACCTAGAAGTTTTCCGGAAGGTTGTTATGGGAGGTTGGTTCTGCAGAGGTCATGCTACTGAATGAATGAATATACAAGTAAATGGGAATATTCTTAAACATGTGAATTTGTACAATTTTCTCAGAACAGTCATAACATCTGATGGGAGATGCCTTGAAGAGATTTGAACAAGAATCATCATGGCGAAGGTAGCCTTTTTCAAGATGGAAAACATACTGACCAATAAAAAGTGTCTTTTGCAATAGAGAAAAGTGTGTTAAGGTGCTACTTAGAACCTGTACTTTTGTGTGGATGTGAAAAGTGGACAATGAGCAGGTAGGTTGAAAAAACATCTGATGACTCTGGAAATGTGGTTTCTGAGGAAAATGCAAAGAATACCATGGACAGACAGAAAAACCAACGACCAAGTCCAACAAGAAACAAATGAAAACTGTAAACTGATTATAGAAATTAGACATAGACAGTCACCATTATTTAGCCACATTATGAGAAGAAATAAATTTGAAAACTTGGTGATAACTGGCAAGATTGGGGGGAAGAGAACAAGGGGAAGGCAAAGAAGTAAATACCAGGATGGCTTGGCCATGTGGTATGGCCGAGACAAGAACACCGAGGTGATCCACGACCCTAGTGATCATGTGAGATGGTGAAACATGACCTGCCCACACTTATCAGCATGGCACATGATGATGACGATAATGTTAACTGTCACCTACTTCCTGAGGACTTAAGGCCGACTGGCTAGGGCAGTCGCAGCGAACTATGCAGGTCAGTGTGTTCTTTTTGCGCCCAACAGAAACAAATGCACACCTTACCGAGGATTTAAACCCTGGTCTCCTAAAGGAGAACACGGCGTTCTAGCCACTCAGCTAGATAATGTTAACGTCTGAGGAATATAAAATTATCCATTCTGGTGGAGAGAAACAACAACGAGGTGTAGCACTGTTTATACATCTGGAGAGGTTAAAGGATAGTACAGTGCCAAATAGAATATTACTGGTAATGTCAACATAATTCAAGCAAATGCACCCACAGCAGAAAACAGTGATGACAGTATGGATGCATTTTATAGTGACATGAATATTACATTCAAGAAGTGTAAATAATCAGAAATAAATGTGATAGTGACTTTAATGCTGAAGGTGGAAATCAACATGATGGATGCACAGAAGGAAATTATTGGCTAGGGGAGTGTAATGAACGAGGAGACAGATTTCTACAGTTGGTAGAAGAATGGCATTATTATTAGAAACACTAGTTACCACAACATCCAAGAAGTTTATGGACATGGAAGAATCATGACAATAAGATCAGAAACCAGATTATTACATTCTCAACAAATTCCGAAATTAAAATTCGCAAAAACTATACCAAATGCAGACTGCTACATTTACCATAGATTAGTTATAGGCAGTATAACTATAATGTTAAAGGTTAAATATTCACCAAGAAACTATGTGCACTCAGGAGGAGTGACAGACAAGACATTTGGGTGACAAAATCCATGTGTGGTGCCGAATGTTGGACAGACCATCGTCTCATTATCTCGAAAATTCATTCACATCAAACATTCACAGCGTCCTCAAGGGGTGTAAATGCAAAAAAAAACACTAAATGTCACCCGCCTAAACAGCAAGAAAATGCAGCTGTCGTTTGAAAATATGCTGGAAGACCGCCTCAAGCCCAATGCTGCAGCTAAACAGGACACAGAAACAGAGTGGAGAGCCCTAAAGGACATAATTTACAACACTGCTATGGAAATCCTGGGTCCAACCCTCCGAAAGAATAAAGACTGGTTTGATGAAAATTCCGAAGACATCAACCAATTGCTGGCCAAGAAACATCTTCTCCTCAAGGCACATTTGAATGACCCGAAGTCAACATAAAAAAAAGATGCCTTCAAGAACATTCAGAGAACATTCAGTGCAGCAGAAACTTCGGCGCATGCGGGACTCCTGGCTGAGCAGCAAAGCTGATGAAATTCAAGGCTTTGCTGACAGACATGATATGAAAAACTTCTACGACTCAGTGAAAGCGGTCTATGGTCCTACATCACCAGGCACAGCTCCCCTCCTCAGTGCAGATGGGGGAACATTGGTCACCGATAAGAAAGACATCCTTCAGCGCTGGGCAGAACATTTCAGCAACATCTTAAATGCAACTTCCTTCTTCGATGAGGAAACCATCAACTGCCTTCCTCAAGTTCCCATCAATGATACACTTGATGACCTGCCAACCATAGTGGAAGTAAACAAAGCCATCCAGCAACTCTCCAGCGGCAAGGCACCTGGATCGGACTCCATCCCGGCAGAGATATACAAGGCAAGTGGGCCAGTCCTAACAGAGCAGCTTCACCAAGTCTTTACAAACATATGGGTGAACGAGACCATGCCACAAGATTTCAAGGATGCGTCAATAGTCCACCTTTACAAACGAAAAGGAAACCGCCAATCCTGTGACAACCACCGAGGCATCTCCTTGCTTTCAATTGCAGGGAAGATACTCGCCAGAATTCTTCTCAATCGCCTCACGGCCAGTCTCGATCAAGGTCTTCTTCCCGAGAGCCAGTGTGGCTTCAGTAAAGAACGTGGAACTGTTGACATGATTTTCGCCGCAAGGCAGCTGCAAGAGAAATGTCAGGAACAGAAATGTTCTCCACTTTCATTGACCTTACCAAGGCTTTTGATACAGTCAGCAGAGAAGGACTGGAAGATTATGGCAAAATATGGCTGTCCACGAAAGTTTGTCCAAATAGTGCAGCTATTTCATGATGGCATGCAGGCAAGAGTACAGGAAAATGGTGAACTGTCTGAGCCCTTTCCTGTCACCAATGGAGTGAAACAAGGATGTGTCCTGGCACCAACACTGTTCAGCCTCATGTTTTCAGCTATGTTAATGAATGCCTTCGAGAACGACATTGGAATAGACATCAACTACCGCATGGATGGAAAGTTATTCAATCTCAGAAGGCTGAAAGCTAAAACCAAAATTGACAGCGACACCGTCAGAGAGCTCCTGTTTGCTGATGATTGCGCTCTATACGCCAACTCAGTGGCAGACATGCAACATAATGTTTCAGCTTTCTCACACGCCTGTGCCAACTTTCGGCTCAATATCAATTTGGAGAAGACTGTAGTTATGTACCAGCCAACTCCAGGGAATAATCACACTGTGCCGAATATCAAAGTGAATGGCCATAGTCTAAGTGTTGTGGACAAATTCACCAATCTTGGCAACACTGTGTCACAAGCTGCCACAATTGAAGATGAAGTGAATGCAAGAATCTCCAAGGCTAGCGCGGCCTTTGGCAGACTGTACAAGAATGTATGGGACAGAAATGGAATAAGCCTGCAAACAAAGCCGAAAGTCTACAAAGCAGTTGTATTATCCACACTGCTATATGCTTGTGAAACCTGGATGTTTATCAGCGACACGCTGGGAAATTAAACCACTTCCACACAGTCTGCCTTAGAAAGTTAGTGAAGATTAAATGGCAAGACAATATCCCAGACACTGAACTTTTTTATGGCGAGTTGCGTTGTGGTAAACGCTCCCAAGGCGGCCAGAGGAAACGCTTTAAAGACACTCTGAAAATCTCACTGAATGATTTTGGAATTCATCATGACACCTGAGAGACTGCAGCCAGAGACCGGAATTTGTGGCGTGCATCATTACGCAAGGGTGCAGTCACTTGTGAGGCAACCAGGAATGCAAGAGCTGTGAAGAAAAGACAGAACAGAAAAACCACTCCAGAAAATCCTCCTCCAGAAACAACAATTGTCCACGTTGTCAAAGAACATTTCGAGCCAAAATAGGCCTCATCAGCCACCTTAGAACTCACGGCTCCATACTTTCAATCCCACTGGATGAAATGAATGGTCATCATCATTCTTGATGGGCAAACAACATGTGCACTGTAGAATATGGAGATATAAGATAAATTCAACGTAGAAATAAAGAACAAATGTGATAATCGTTTCATCTAGAAATTGCGTTTCAATATCAACGACCAATGGAAAATACTAAAGACACAGAGAGGCTGCAGAAACAACTATTCAAAATTTGTAGATGATAGGACCTAAGAAATGAATGATTGAAGACAAATTAAAACTAATGGAAATAAGTAGACATAAAAATAATCATGTAAAATATGAAGATTCACAGGAAAATTTAGGAAATTATGCAAAGAAACAAATGCATGGCTTAAGTAAAATTGCAGGGAAGCTGAAAAACAAAATAATACCCGGAAAAAGAATTAATGACATCACTAATAAAATAACACACTCATCAACAGGTTGCCTGAAAACCATTTGAGAGGAATGGTATGGTATTTCATAGAATAATGAACACCACCAATTTTGAATGCTCTTAACTGTATGAAAACTGGCAAGACCCCGGGTCCAGACAACATCACAACAGAAATTATAAGTGCCATAGAAGAATATGGAATAGACCATGTCACCAGATAAAGTTGCTTAAAAATCAACAGGGTTGACTTCATTGCACCGGGTTTTTATCCCACATGGCTCAGTCTCTTTCCACAACGTTGAAAGCGTCACACAAAGCACAAACTTCATTGCTCCAGCTATGAACCCCAGTAGTCTCCGCAAAAATGCACTCGTGAACCGAAAGACGCAGCCCGGAATTGAACCCACAACATTCAGAGCCCGAGTCAGACGGCTTGACACTTCGCCACGGAAACTCTCTCGCCACAGAGACAATGTCACCAGATTGCTGAACACAATTTATCGTACTGGTTTATGTAAATCTGTGTAATTGCAAAGAAATCAGTCTTGGAATACGAGCAACATTGAACAGTTGTTGTCTTTCAGGTATTATGGCTGTTCTAAAATAATACTGGTGCAGTCGCATTTATGTGCTAGATTTAATTATCTAATTCTGGTATTGTGCAGACATGTTCACTGTGTACACTAATCACATCTATTAAATGTTACATATACTGTTGATTGTCTGCAATCAGTATTATATTCTCTGCAGGCCAGGATGGGTGAATGTAACTGCACCAGAACTATCATAGAACAGTCACAACACCTGAAAGACTGCCTTGCATATATTATAACAAGGCAGCAATTTGCAAGATGGAAAACATACTGACCAATAAAAAGCTGTCAAATGCAATGAGTAAAGTGTCTTAAAGTGGAAATGTGGTTTCTGAGAATATTGCAAATACCATGGACAGACAGAAAAAACCAGTGAGCAAGTCCTACAAGAACAATGAAAAACCGTAAATTAATTTGAGACATTATATGTAGACCATTAAGATGTTTTGAGCACATGAGGGGAATAAACGGGTGGGCGGGCAGGCACTATAGTCACAATCCTCATCCTCATTTTATATCCACTTCTCCTGCCTTTATATGTGTGTGCATGTGGTCTTACATACCCATATGTGTATACTGGTGTATGTCTCTTTGTGTATTGTTCTTCTCCTATTTGCCAATTATGGTCAAGAGTGTCAAGAGTCTTATGTTTAAGAGCATTCCACCTTTAAAATTGGTGGGTCTTCATATGAATATCATGTTCATCACGTGAATCATCATATTTTGACCAATATTTGAAATCTGATGATCCTTGTCCATTATCATTTTGCCTTCTTGGTGTTTAGGTAACGTGTTCATGTGTGTGTATATTGTTATTTTACAATTTTTTGTTTTGGCGTTTGATATTTTGGGTGTTGTGGTATTTTTTAGTTTCCCTTAATAATAACTCCCACTTATAATTATAATTTGATAACATACGATTGTAAAACACTCCATTATAACAATGTGAAACATTAATGCTATTTTGAGAAATTGCAACCTTATTAAACAATGTATGATAATTCAAATTGAAAGAATATTCCTACACCAAGCATGAGAAACCTCTGACATTCTTTAACCCCTTTACCGTGTGTCACGAGTTAACTCGTCATAAAAATTGTTGGCTTTAACCGTGCATCACGAGTTAACTCGTCATCAGATGTAAAAGTCTTCTGTGTGCCGTGCGTCCCGAGTAAACTCGTGTTAGTACAAAAATAGCATAGGAAATGCATAGGGCGGCTAATCCAACAGCCAGTTCAACAGCGGAAGATAAAAGTAGGTCATCACGTGATGCCAAAAGTGAAAGTGGACAGTAAACAAGAAAAAAAGGTACGAAAGAACAAAAAAAGATGTAAAGTGTGTTGCAACAGACCCGGTCCCGATGGGAGAAAATTTCGTAAAGAGACACGATACTACTGTCCGGAGTGTGACACAGCACTATGTGCAGCTCCATGTTTTGGTGTTTACCACACCAAGTATAATTACTAAAAACAATTGACATCTAATATACGTATCAGTTTAGTTCGTTATTGAACAGTACCATTTAGTACAGAACATTTCTTATTTTCCTCACAATTTCTAAAAGACAACTCATTTTCACTTAAAAAAACATTTTATTTTGCCAGGACAACATAACATATCAAATTATGAAAGAAAAAAAATACACAGTTTGCATAACAAAAAAAAAATTTGTTTTCCACGGTAAAGGGGTTAAGAGTTAATAATTTCCTTTTCTTTCAGACATGGACAAAGAAGATGCCCTTATTTGCTTTGAAGATCATATTCGGCTTTTAGAACAAGAGAATGATGATGAAAAAGAGAGAGAAAGGCGAAGATCCAAAAGAAATCAACGAAAAAATAGAGAAAGTTTCATAGTAAGTATTATTTAGTAAGTAAAGTAGCAATTTATACATTATTATTATTCAAAAGTGAAGAATAAGTTTTTATCATTTGTTTGTAGATAGATTATTTTGTATCCCAAGAGAAAGACCCTGAACAGTATCAAATGATGTTTAAGGTTATTGGGGAAATTGTAACCCTAATGAACATTTTCCTTATAGTTTATTATCCTGGGGTCTCCTTGGCCAAGTGCTTTAGCTGTCTACCTTGCACTCTGAAGGTCACGGGTTTATTTTCAGACTTGCATTTGGTTCATTTTTTGATACTCCTGGTGGTCAGTGCTAGAGGAACAGTTCATGCTCTTGGTGATGCATTTTGGCAGATTGCTGTGCGGACAGAGACTGAGGCATATGAAATAAAACCCAATGCAGTGAAGTAACATTAGTGCCAGAATTCAGTTAGCATTCAGCTATTGTAGCTCAGATGTGGTGCAGGAACAGATCAGTTAACGTAAACCATATATTGTTTAACACTTCTGTGTATTTGTTATTGTTGTAACATTTAATTGTATTTCACCAGATCATTATGTATGTCATTATACAGTTAATAGTAAACATGGGAAAATAATTATTAATATTAATCATAACATAAAGAAAATATCTGGATTTATTTGATGTAGGAACCACTGCTAGTAAAAAGAATATTAGAAATAAAATATATATCAGAAAGAATTATAACAGTGAGAATAGAAGGAACAGACAATTACTACATATGTACAAATATACACACCATGTAACACAAACAATAATGAGCAAGAATATGAGTTATTCAAAGACATCCATGATATACTTAATAAAATAGAGAAGCAAGACATCATCATAATTATAGGAGACTACAACGCAGAGGTAAAGACAGCTGTAAAAAGACAAAAAAGGAAAAGTATAAAAAGATGTATAGCAAGCAGGATCATGATTACATAGAATACAGAATAGCAAGAAGACATGCAAAAAGAATAATAAAGAGAGGAAAACAAAAAGACTGGAATGAATATGGAGAAACCCTAAATACAAATCACAAGGAGGCAACTAGAAGCTTCTACAAAAAAGATTAGTGCAGTGAGAACCAGAGCAGAACCCTTTGACCCAATTAAATAACAGCGAAAAAGAGAACCAGTTAACAAAAACAAATTCTTAAAAGATGAGGCAGTGCTTCAAAAAACTTCTCAATATTCTATCAGATGCCACAGGAACCCAAGTAACTGACACAGATGCCATCGAAGAACTAAAACCAGACATACGAAAAGAAGAATTAGAGAAGCCATCAGATTAGCCCCATTGAATAAATCACAGGGTCAAGACAAAATACCAAATGAACTGATTAAAGCAGCAATAGAAGTAGGAATAGTATAGCTACATAGATTGTTTAACCATGTTTGAGTAGAACAACAGACACACGAGACTGGGGAAGCTCCATAATTATCCCAGTTTGGAAAAACAAAGACATTAAGAGACTGCAGACAATACAGAGGCATTTTCCTTTTGAATCATACTGGAAAAAATATTCTGCAAAATTCCAGAGAAAAGACAACGACCTACAATAGAACTCCATCTAAGTGAAACACAACTTGGATTTATGAAAAATAAAGGATGCACAGATGCCATCTTTATTCTTTGACAACCTAATGAAAAATTAATATAATTTAATGAAATACTCTACTTAGCTTTTGTCGACCAAGAAAAGGCATTTGATAGAGTAGATAGAAATAAGCTGTGGGAAATTCTTAAACGATACGGAGTAAGTGCTTATCTAACAAACTTTTGTAGAAGTTTATACAACAGTGAATTTATGGCAATAACAGAACCCTTCACCATAAGATCCGAGGTTGTATCATAACTTATTATATACTTATATAGACAGCATATGTAATGAAACAGCCAAGCAGAGACCATAACACTGTATGATGAACAGAACACTGAAGAAGAACCAACAATGAATTAAGCACTAATAGCAAATCAGAAGCGTAATTCTCTCGGTTCAATGGTATTTGTCTAGTTCAATCCATGAACTTGACATTGGTGATTCTGTCATACCATTTTATTCATTCTATTTTGTGCATGCACAAGATAGTGAATGTTAGTAGTTTATTTGTAATCATTTTTTAAAAATTGTGTTTTCCACCCTTCTGATCCATACATCCGGGAAGGTTAACCCGGTCAACAAATGCCCGCATGTATGGATCTTCTTCTTCTTCTTCTGCGTTCATCCGGATTTTTTTTTCCGGATGTGACTGCTTGTGCCTGTTTACAGCAGAGCTGCGTTCTTGCGCCGTTAGGCCGACACATCCGACTTCTGCGGGCATTTGTTGACCAGGTTAACCTTCCCGGGCAACATTTGCTTGATTTATTCTCATTATCTTTTTCTTTCTTCTGTGAATTTTCAAACCTAATTGTTGTGACCTCTCATCCAGTGTTGTTAGTCTGGCCTGCATCTGATTTCATGTCTGAGACAATTCCAACCTGCTAAATTATTATTTGCAGCTCATATATTCATTCAGTAGCATGTCCTTTGCTGAACCTCGCTCCCTTAACAACCTTCCGGAAAACATTGATCATAAGCAAGATGTCCTGCGTCCAATACACCCATCTGGAGATCATCTGCCACATCCTGCACCCATCTTCTCTTTGGCAGTCCTCTTCCTCTCTTCCCAGGCATATACCCCTCCACTATTGTTCTCTCCAAACTTTCGTGGCGTTTCAAGTGACCAAAATATTTCAGCTTTCTTTGTTTTATCCAACCTTCTTCTTCAATATATATAGCTATTGAAATTTGTTGTTTTCTTTACCCAAGATATTCTTAGAACTTGTCTATAACATTTATATTGAAAGGCATTTATGCACTGTTCAGCTTGTTTAGTAAATGTCTAGGTCTCACAGGCGTATGTTGCAGTGGGAAAGATGCATGCTTTTAAAAATCTAATTTTTGTAGTTCTGTCTGTCCCACTCCATAATTTGTTCAGTTGTTTTAGTCTTTGAACAGCAATTGATAGTCGTCGGTTAATTTTTTTCATTGTGTTACCATTGTTGGTAATCAAGTGTCCCAAGATATTCAAAATTTTCCACCACCTCCAATTTTTCCTCATTAACATATATTTCTTTCTCCATAGTAGTTTTATCTTTATGCATCATCTTTGTTTTTGCTATGTTAAGATATAAGTTGTGATTTTCACTATTCAATTGGGTTGAGGCTATTAGGTTTTCTATACCATTTATGTGTTGTGGATAGCAATACTGTATCATCAGCATACCAAATCTCTGGTATGTCATGACCACCAATATTTAGGGCATCATACAACTCCTTGTTTCTCTTACATTTCTCATATTTTTGGAGTACAGGTTAAACAAATAGGGGGACAGCACACATCCCTGACGGACTCCTTGCTTGATATCAAACCAATCTGATGTCTTGCCATCTATTCTAACCGCTGCTTGTTGGTCTAGATAGAGCATTCTTATGAGTTGTATTACATGTGATGGAAAGCCCATATTCCTCATGATTTCCCAAAGTTTCTTATGTTGTATACAGTCAAAAGCCTTTGAATAATCCATAAAACATGAGAATAGGTTTACATTCTCTCAGCTACTCATGCATATTAAAGTTAATATTGATTTGTGGCTCTGTGTGACAGGCTTTCCGCTACCTGACCTGAACCCCGAACCGTTCTCTCAGCGAATCTCTGCGCCCTTGGGCTGGTGGACTTATCATCGGGCTTCCCCTCATATTGCATGAGGAGACTGGAATGGAAAGTAGAAGACTTTCCCAGGATCACCACTCCATAGTGCTTGTGGAGCCCCACTTTATCCACTAGGAATGGGCCCTGCCACCCGATTTCGAATTCGTTCCCCTCGATTGGGAGGAGT
This sequence comes from Cepaea nemoralis, assembly GCA_014155875.1. Classification (NCBI taxonomy): domain Eukaryota; kingdom Metazoa; phylum Mollusca; class Gastropoda; order Stylommatophora; family Helicidae; genus Cepaea; species Cepaea nemoralis. The sequence continues at coordinate 658,938 of JACEFZ010014681.1, read as the reverse complement.
ACTAGAACTCGGTCTCCAACCGCTAAGGATATCTTCGTCTTTGTCCGTTTCTCAAGTGTGCATTTACGGCACTCCGGACAAGACCTAATATACCTGCGCACGTCGCCTGTCATTCCCGGCCACCAATAGTACCGGGATAGACACTTACTGGTTGTCCCTACAGTCAGATGTCCAGTTGGGGACCTGACATGTGCCATTCGCAGCAGATTAGCTCTGAAGCTCTCAGGAACCAACTTACGTTCCTTCTGCCGCTTCTCTGATCCGGTCTGAATTAACGGTGACCGGTTGTCAGATTCGAACTTCCCCTGAGTTAACGGGTTTTCATCGTTGGGCAACCATTCTGAACAAGGACACTCCGCCGCATCCTTGCTCCGAGCATTACTCATCACATCCGGGTGAGTTTTCCGGAGACTTACCTTTTCTAGACCCTCTTCCTCTGTATCTCTGACCTGCCTAGACTTATGGATGCTAGGGTGTTCTGGTTCGCCCAGTAAGACGTACTTCCGGCCAAGAATTAGGGGATAGAGAGGATCCGGTACTACTGCCGCCTGAATGCGTCCAGTAACGTACTTGCTCCGAATCTCCACATTGGCAATCGGGCAACGTAACGCTACAGCACTCCTACTGGCCGGCTGTATCTCCATCATCTCCCCGGTTAGTTGCTCTGGGCCTGTCAGGTCGGATGCAATTACAGCAGGAAATTGCAATCCTGTGTCGTAGAGGCACATCACCTGTTGCCCATTCACTTCTACTCTCTCAACCACTGGAGGTCGTCTAGGTTCTCCATTCCCATCAACTGACTTCACTTTCTTGCATGGTCTATCCCTAACCTCTGCAAGACAAGCAAAGTAAAAGTCCTTGGGTTTACTCTTGCACTCACTCGTGTTGTGAGTGCTGGACTTGCAGAATTTGCACGATCGTTCACTCCACTTCCTCTTTGGAGAACTAGGTGTGCTATTCTTACCTTGGTTGACGTTAGAGATCTTCTCTAAAGAATTTACCTGTTTACTTGGTTCTCCCGAACCATTGGTCTTCTTTGTCTTCTTCTTTGACTTACCTTGATCCGTATCTTTCGATCTCGGATCTGTTGGACTGGTATCCCCAGTCTCGCCATAGACTTCAACGTATCTTTCGGCTAACTTGGTGACTATATCCAATCTTTCAGCCCCATTCTCACCTAAGAAGTTTCGCAAGGGTTTAGACATTTGCATTCGCATCTGATCTACAACCATCAACTCACGCAAACTTTCATACTCCTCATTAAATCCGGCCAAGGCCATCCATTTAAGAAGGTATGAGTTTAACCTCACACTGTATGCTGAAAACAGTTCGCCAGGCTCTCGCTTAGAAGTCCGAAACTTCCTTCGGTATGAGTGCGCTATGATCTCGAATCTCTTCAAGAGAGCCGCTTTCAGTGCCGGGTAATCATTCTGTAAACCCGGTGGCAAGCGTGCGTACACTTCATAACCGGCGCCTCTGAGTCCCTGGGAGAGTTTCAAACACCATTTCTGTTTGTCTAGCCCCATTGCAATAGACATGGCTTCATACTTCTCCAAGTATTGGTCTATCCGTTCCTTCTCGGGTTCGAACGGCGGTAAAGGCCACTTCATTGCCTGGTAGTCACGTCTACTGGTTGACTCTGAGCCAGGAGGTACACCTCCTCCCATAGCTCCATCAGTTACACCTGTAGCAGGCACTTGTGCCTCAAGTAGCTTCATTCGATACTCATGGTCACGTTTTTCTCTCTCGGCTTCCAACTCAAGCCGTTTCATTTCAGTATCAGCCGCTATCCTCTTTTCCTCAAGAGCCACTTTACTGGCTTCCAGTTCTCTTTCTGCTCTCCTCCTCTCTCTTTCCTCTTGGCGAAAATTTCTTTCCACCTCTTGCACATAGGATTTCAAAGCATCTCCCTCTAGACCTGACTTCCGCCCAGTTTCCTGAACTTTGTCCAAGTCTATCTCTTGGGTAGACATGTTGACTATGAGAGGTGGGTACTCAAGTATGTGTGGGTGAAGCAATACACTGAATCAATAATCAATAGTACTAACTAATCACCACAACACAAATGTCTGTCAGACAGTTAGGAGATAGGTAGAAGTAGTAGAATCTTGTGTAGACTGTAGTAGAGGATATAGACAAAGTCCCTATCCCTATGTGAGAGTTCTACAACACACAAAGATCTTGGAATACTCCCGGAGACGAGCCCCCACTCTGTATTCTGGAGTGTGACGAGATCACCTTGGGTAGTGAGAGTGAACCACACCTGAGGTGTCTCTGGCACTCCCGTGTATTCTAGCCCCAGGGGTTGGACAGGCAGATACACATTTTTTACTCTGTGGTTGATCTCATATTAGTTAATTATGTCTACAAGCCCCTCCAGATTCTAGACCCCCACTAACTACCTACACCTGTGGAACAATGAACGCTTAGGCATCGTCCGAGACCACAGTCAATCATGATACAAAGAGCAAGTCAACGTACATAAAGTTTATTCTACCCTTGAGAATATAGAACTGAAATGAACATCCTGATAGAATAATCTATTTACACAAATAGAAGATAGAGTAGAGACAGAATCAGAGATATAGTTGTCTTCATCGAGTTGAGAAGTAGATTGGATGCAGATGTCCCGTCCAGTCGGTCCGCCACTCACCCGGCTTCCTTCCAGTGAGATGACTAGAACCTTGGAGACCACTCCGTCTCCAGAGCGTGGATCCACAACAATAGAGTCACTGCTGGACCTCACTTCACTGGACCAACTGCATCTGTATCACTCCCACGGAGTCACTGTTAATACAGTTCTCTAACAACACGGGCTGGGAGACAATCCTCCTGGACTTGACTCCAAGTATTCGAGACTTCGATGAACATACGTAGTCACTGACCAATCGAATGGTCTGTCAATCATAGCACAGTCACACTGCTGAACGAATATGTCAATGACCAATTCAATGGTCTCTCACAGTCACACTGCTTGTAGCATCAGATATGGCAACTGAAATGTCACTGAGTCCTACTCGAACACAGTTTATAATCTTCATACTGAGACAGTACATTATTAGAATCAGACATCTATTTCATGGAAACAATTCAGGTTGGACTATAATCAATAGTCCCTTCCACCTGGTAACACTTGCCACAAGTCAAAAGCTGGTGTAGTTCTTCTCAAGACCTGCCACTATAGCTGTCCAAAGAACCATTCAAGTGTCTGAAGATCATTTACTTCCGCGTTTAGGCAGAACCACCGTCATAATATCCGGTCAGGTGTTTCCTTTCGTTGAGCATGATTACTCAAAATGCTGAAATGTTCCTGGCTGAAACAGAGTATCTTCTACTATAGAAAAACATCACAAACCATCACTTCCCACATGTGCACCTTCAGGGCACTTGTATTTCTTGATGCAAACCTTCAAGCATGGTGAATCACATTGGGTACATGGTGTGGTTGAGTCGGGCGTGATAAGTAAAGAACTGAACCCTTCGCTGTGTCACACGAAGTGGTTTCCTGCCAACAACAATTATAGTTGACTGGTTCCTCAACAGGCAAACTCCTGAATGTTGAAAACCAGATTTCCAGTCAGCTTCAGAACTGTTCAAGGGCTTCTCAGCTTCCTTTCCATAACAGTCAGCCGAATCATGGTTGAGGTGAGACGCAACACAAAAATGGCTCACATCAGGCCTGCGTCTGCTCTCTCCGAGCAAAGTAGAAGTGACTGAAAGGCTTAGCCAATTTCCCCCCCCCCCCCCCCCCCCCCCCCCCCCCCTCGTGCCAATTCAATGCGCACGCGAAGCTAGTTCTTCTTGAGAAAAGACACTTTCTCTCTCGGGAAACCGTCATTCCCCGCCTAGAATTTCTAGATCTCTCTGCACGAGAATTTAGTGCGATACCCAGCCTCACGGGTCACTCAAATTCCGGTGTTTCGAGAAGATTCTAGATAGTAATTCCTCCATCGGCTTCCCTCAGTCTATTTTTAACTGGGAAAGTCCCCCGATGACGCGCCAAAATAGTGCGGGATCCTTACGACCCAAGACAGATAAACGCGTTTCGTCACACTCTGACTCGTCAGAATCTAGGTAAGATACAGCTAAATTTCTCTCATATAAAGGTAAAGATAGTTCCATTGCAGATACTGTTGTTAGTGTGGAAAATGCATTCTAAATTACTGTTTAATAAGGTGGATTAGCCAGTTCCCTTTATCGTTTCCTTTCCTTTGAGATAATTCTAAAATCTTTTTATTCAAGGCAACTATTGATATAGCTTCTGATTCCTGTTGTGCAATAACAATGAGAATTTAGCATTGCACACTCAGCTTACAGATGTAATCAAACCCAAGAAACCCTCAGTCCCTATATGTACAGCTTGTAATGAGCAATTATCGTTTAAGATACTGAAGTATCTGTAGAAAAGAATGCCTATTTTTTGCCACCGCATTCCCCTGATGACTGAATGTCATTCATGAGGTGGTCTGAGGGTTGGTAGTAAGGAACTCTTAAGCCTGAGGATAAGATTGGGAAAGCATTATTGTAAGCTGTTTATCAGTGATGCAAGACACTTATCAAGACAGAAAATACATGACAGGCCTAATTTGTAAAGTTAAACAATTGTAGCAGCTAGTGACTTAAATTATCTGATCCAAAACTTGCAGAGAATGTTTTTAATGAGTATTTATTCTTAAGACAATTAAATGTCTATTATTGTGTTGTATTATTTTTTTTGCAGGTCTTATTAGATGAATTACATCAGCAAGGGAAGCTGAACTCCATGTCACTGTGGATGGATTTATTTTCAGTTATCAGTCAGGATATGAGATTTGGTCGCATGTTAGGCCAGCCTGGCTCAACACCCCTTGATTTGTTTAAATTCTATGTAGAAGATCTCAAGTCCAGGTTTCATGATGAAAAAAAAATTGTAAAGGAGATTTTGAAGGTGTTCTATATTTTTATATAAAACAATATTGCATGATTTATTGTTGCAGATAAATGGACTACATACATTTATGCACATGTATGCACATATGCACACACTCACACATATATAAGAAAAATACTATGTGCACTTACATACACAATTTGCAAATAGTACACGTTTAATGCTAATTATATTGATAAGTTTATTTACCTCCTTGATTATTGCATTTATTCAAAGCAATGTTTCCAGGTTGACAAATATGATACACAACCTATTTATTACCTGGCATAGTTTGCTTCATCTTGTTGGGTACATACTACGGAAACAAATAAGTCGGCATAGAATAAAGTACCACAATGAATCCATATATCTGAAATACACAGTACATAGCCCAATGCTTTATTGTAGTTTCAATCTGTCATGTCTTTTTGTTTACATAATTGAAGCATATGCATTTATATGGCAAATGTCAACAAGATATGATTTTGTGTTATACAACATTTGAAACACATGTTCATTGTCTGCCACATGCGATAGGCTTTCATGATATGTTTGTGTGGATCCTTATGGATAGTCACAAGCCTAGTTGAAATGCCCTTTGATCAGCTCTGAGTGTTAATACCGTCTGTTGAGTCAGTCAGAGGGCTGAAGGTAAAACTAGTAAACTTAGAACACTAGTATCACACAATACCATGAAAACAGACATGCCCGCTAGCCACTGAACACATAACCACAATTGAAAGCTTTAAAAGCCAATGATTAACTGGTAATACTCAAACAAGACAAAGGAAGCAGTGAGGTGATAAAAACAGGCCTGATTATCAGTACTGAATGGAACAGATCTTGTCATGCCTATGTAAATTCCAGCAGGACCTTATAGTAAACAATTTGGGAGACTGAGTCACCAAAATAAGGAAAGGCACTTTTAAATAGGGAAACATCAATCTAGTGATGCAAAAATGCTGACCCCCACACGGATCACAAATTCCTCAACTATCTGGTGTCCCAAAACAACATAAATCTGAAATGCCACTGTGACCTATTCTGTCCATGGTCAACTCAACGCAACACCATTTGGCGAAATGGCTAACTTAAATGCTAACTCTAGTACAACAGTCATTTTACCCTAAAACACTAAAGGACACATTTGAATTGGTAGAACTATTGGATGTCATGGACCTAAAAACAAACATATGTCATCTATGGACAAAACTTTGCTATTCTTTGATTTTTCCTTTGAAAGAAATGTGTAAAGATTATGTACAATGCATAAAAGAGCAGGAACTGAAACTAGGAATACTGACACATACATTGGAGACATTTTATGCACTGCTAACATAATTTAACTTAGTACACGACGTCATCAAAAAAAGTGTGAAAAAATGCATTAAATTAGTTACAGTAGTCACAGCTTTGGTCTAACGCTGTCTTGGGGAAGCTGGAAAGTACCAATGAAGCATTCATTATAACGTGTTGGAAATGCCCACCACAGGCTTCAAGACATGATTATACACGTCTCCTCAGTTTATCAAATAACTTCTGCAACGTGTCTGTTATTTTTGGAATGATAATTCTGATTGCTTCTTTCAGGTCCTTAATTGTGTATACAATATTTTTGTAAACATCTCCTTTCAAGAAACCCCATAGATAATAATCTAATGGAGTTAGGTCTGGAAAATGAGCAGGTCAAATTCAACGTGATATTATGCGATTTGCAAAAAGTTCCAAAAAACTCTTAACTGCCATAAAGCTCTAGCTATTTATGCAGTTGCACCATCTTTTTGGAGCCACGCTTCTTCAATTTCACGTTAATTCAGCTGTTCTAACAAGGTTCCAGAATGTCAGTACGGTACCAATCTGCAGTTATAATGTTGTTGAAGAAAAGTGGTCAGTAAAACGTTTTTTACTGACGGCACACCATACCCCAATATTCTCATCATGTAGAGGCGCTTCATGAAATGCATTGGGATTAACAGTGCTCCAAATATGATTATTTTGGCTATTAATGTATCCAGATAGATGAAACCATGCCTCATCAGAGAAGAATGTTACATTGAGAATTGACTCGTCATCTTTAGCTAAAATGCTTGAAATCTTGTGGAGTAGTTGACTCTGGATTGATTTTCACACTCTTTTAGTTCAATCAATCAATCAATCAATCATGTGCCATGCCGGAAAGCGTGGGCGGTCATGATTCGCCATTTCACTCGATCACCAGAGTCGTGGATCAGCTCAGTGTTCCTGTCTCGTCCATGCCATGTGGCCAAGCCATCCAGGTATTTTCCTCTCGGTCTTCCTCTTGGTCTGTTCCCTTCGATCTTGCCAGCTGTCACTAAGTTCTCCAGTCCATTTCTTCTCATAACATGTCCAAAAAATTTTGACTGTCTACGTCTAATTTCTCTAATCAATCTACGATTTTCATTTGTCTCTTGTAGTACTTGGTCATTGGTTTTTCTATCTGTCCATGGTATTCTTTGCATTTTCCTCAGAAACCACATTTCTGCAGCCATCAGATGTTTTTCTGCTTGACTGCACATTGTCCAAGTTTCACATCCATACAAAAGAACAGGCTCTATGTATCCCCTCAACACTCTTTTTCTCGTTTCAATTGACATCATTTTATTGGTCAGAATGTTTTTCATCTTGCTAAAGGCTACTTTCGCAATGGCGATTCTTGTTCTAACCTCTTCAAGGCATCTGCCATCAGATGTTATGACTTTTAGTTCAGACACAACAGAAATCCTGTACAGATAATAATGTAATCATCGCTTAAGAATTTTGTGCACTGCGCTCACTAATACGTTCATTTGTTGCGACATTTTTCTTGAGGACTTGTTTGGACTTTTAAGGATTCTGTCTTGGATATCTAGACATTTTCTTCAGACACAGCATGCTTACTAGATCGTGGATCTTCTTCCACATTTCCCGTAGCAAGAAGCTTATTCAACAAATTTCTAACCATAATGCAATGAGGAGATTTTTTATCAGGAAATCTTGCTATAAATCTTCGAACAATCACCTGTGTGTATCGACCGCCATTTCAAAACACTTGTTCAACTAAAAATTTCTTTCATCCGTTAACGCCATTCTGTTTGGAGTGCAAAGAATTACTCCAGCAGACAGCCAGCCACTGGATATTGCTTCATGATGGTTGAGCACATTATTTGATGACATCATGTACTTCATTTGTCAAATTTATTCTACATACAAAGTGTAGTGAGATTTTACAAACACCCGGTATATGAATAATATATTAATTGCTCTTTATCACTATTGTAATAAAATTGCTTTAATGCGGTTTTCTTTTTATTCCAGGATAAAGGTTTCTACATTGACATATCAACAACGTATGAAAGTTTCAGCAGTACCATACTGAGTGATAAGCGCTCTGCTAATTTGGATAGTGGGAACATTAAACTGACATACAACAGTGTAAGATAACCAAACCAGCATGTTAAAAAATCAGTAAATTGCATTTTCATAAATGTGTCTTTAGATGAGTGGCAGGATGATTGCATGTGTGTGCGTGTACAGGCAGGCGCGCGTGCACGCTAATGATTAACCCTTTACAGGGCAGACGTTTGTCCGCTTTCTAGTCCTGAACGGGCAAGATTTTTGAGCTTTGGTAAAATTTTGGATTACGTTAGTAAAAACATCACATATAAGGTGTTAGTCAACAGATTTTTAGTATAATAACAAACAAAATGAAGGAAAAAGCATGCAGATTATTTTACTCACGTGAATGTTGCCGGTAATCCACACATGAACACAAATATTTATAAAATACAACATATTGTTTGTGATTGTCAGTCATTTATACGGCAATTCACAAACACATTTTCAGAATCGAAATCACTTTCTTTAAAGTCCAACTCATGACTCTAACACTAGTAACGCTGATCACTGACATCTAGCTCCGATTAATAGTCAACTTCGTGCCCTTCAATGTCGCTTAAACTGAACCCAGCAAAATCTCTGCTATCACTCGAATCATCGTCAAAATCCATTTTGAAATACAAAGCGTAAAACACCCAAAAACTATTTTAAAAATCGTTCAAATCCAAAGTTCACGCTTGCAAATGGCGGCCACGCTATCAAGCTATCGGCGAAACGGAAAGTAAGACAATCGGAAGCCTCGGAAAGCTGTGAGATCGCGCTTTTACAATGCTAAATATTCACGGGCGTTTTGCTCGTCCACGGGTAAAGCCGCGTTCGGGCGCTACGCCTGGTAAAGGGTTAATAGATGAGGCTAATATGCTACTCACTTGTGTTTCATCATTTCTCCTTTTTACTCCAGCCTTATCATCCCATTTGTGAGTTAATTCTTTTTATACTTTTAACTTCAGCTCCTAGAGAAGGCAGAGGCAAGAGAAAAGGAAAGGCTGAAAGATGAAGCAAGAAGGGTAAGCTGATCATTACATAAAAACTGTAATCACATGCATACATCAGACATCAGTCTTAGTCTTCTAAGCTAGGTTGTGATTATAATTTATTGCTGGTATTTTCCAGGACAGATTGATTCTGTAGGGAGCCAAGGGTAGTGCGCTAGCTGCCAAGACAGTGGTTCATGTTAAATCTCCAACAGAAGCAAGATTGTGTGTTCTGACCAGTAAGGATCTGGGATAAACTCAGCCTTTAAAAAAACCAGACAATTTTCGTAATTTTATGGAAGCTATTTGGGAGGGAAAGATGACAAGAAAGCTTGAGGAATTAAGGTCGCCTGAATAGTGCGGCCATCGCAAAATGTGTCGATTAGGGTACTTTTGCCACTGGTAGAAGAAAAAAAATGCATCACCTTACCGAGGTTTCCAAAATGGGCCCCAGCGTTCTAGCACATTTTTGAATATATATATGTTACACTTTATATTTATTAACTTTACTAAACTTCATGCTCTTGTTAATTTTTAGACAGCAGCGAAAGGCAGTAGAGACAATAGCTATGGCCACCGCTAGTACAATCACTGCCCATAAGAAAAGTAATGACAAACTACCTTCTGCAAAACTTGCCAAGAAACCCTAACAACCATGAAAGAAAACATTATAAGAAAGAGATCTGGTGGTGGGGAAGAGTGTGACGCAGGGGCCAGTACTAGTAATCGTGATAACCGAGATAATCCTGACGGTGTTACCAAGGAAATCCCATGTGTAAGACTAAGAAGGAGAGTGAGACTAGGAACTTGGAATGTGTGAAGTCTGTGTGATGGAAAGCTTAAGGTAGTATGTGATGAAATTGAAGAAATGTGGACCTTTACTTCGAAGTCAATGCACAAGGCTTTCTTAAAATATAAATACAAAGTAAAGGCAGTCTCATGGCAGATACTGCCTTTGGGGTGTGATGTTTTAAGTCACCACATATTCTAGGCCATCATGCGAGAGTGATTTGTTCCCTTTCTTCTCACCTTGCCTTCCCTAAAAATTGTCTGGTACCCATTTTTTATAAGGCTGTGTCAACCCCAGAGCTGCACTGATCAGAAATAAATAATTCTGCCTCTTCTTTCTGGAAATTGAGCTTGGACACCTTCTTTTCAAGCAAGGCACAATCCATTATGCCAGCATAGCTCCTATAAAATGTGAAAACAGTTTAATAAATAATATATTATTCATCATTTGTAATTCTTCTTCTTCTTCTTCTTCTTCTTCTTCTTCTTCTTCTTCTTCTTCTTCTTCTTCTTCTTCTTCAGCATTCCGAGCCATTGAGGTTCTTTGCTGCTGATACAAGCCGTCTCCATTCATCTCTCCGGTTGACCTTATCTTGCCAATCGTTGATTCCAAGTGCTTGTAGATCTGCATGTTTATTATCTCTCCACCGTCTTCTTGGTCTACCTCGGGTCTACAGTCATTTATTTCTTGAGTGTAAGCGAGTTTTGTTTCCCTATTTTCCATTCTTTCTATATGCCCCAGCCATTGCAGCCTATTAGCCTTCATGATACCAGTGATTAACGGGGACTTAAACAGATCATAAATGTCTTTGTTGCTTCTTCTTTTCCACTCTCCACTTTGTGTATCCCTAATGGGCCCAAAGATGCATCTTAAGACTTTGTTCTCAAAGGTTTGTAACAAGGCTTCGTCTCCTTTAGTTGTACTCCAGGTTTCAGAGCCATACAGCACAACTGGTCTGATCAGTGTTTTATAAATTGTGATCTTGGTGTTACGAGATAGCACATTTGATTTTAGCAGGTGTTGTAGTGCATAGTATATCTTATTTCCAGAGTTGATTCTAGCTTGTATTTCTTCCTTTATTATGTTGGAGCAGTTGAAGATTGTACCCAGGTATTTGTATGTTTCCGTTCTTTTAGTGGTCACATTATCTATTTGTATGTGGCCAGAGTTTTTAGCAGTTCCGCGGATAGTATCTTATAGCTTGTGGATAGGAGTGATATTCCTCTATAATTTTCACATTGGAACTTGTTTCCTTTCTTAAAGATTATCAATAATGACTCTTTCCAGTCATGGGGTATTTCTTCTGTCCTCCAGATTTTTATTATTAGTTTGTATAGCTTTAGATGTAATGCATGGCCGCCTGCCTTTATAAATTCAGCAGCAATTCCATCAGCCCCAGTTGCTTTATTGTTTTTAAGTTGTGTTATTACGTATAGGATTTGTTCAAAAGTAGGTTCTTCAATTTGTGGTGCACACGTTAGAACCGCTTCCTGTGGGAAAGTGTTATTTGGAGCTTCACAATTTAGTAAGTCAACAAAGTATTCTTTCCACGTGTTACACATTTCCTCATTGGTATTTATCATATTCCTATTTTTGTCATTTAAACATTGTAATTATCATTTGTAATTAGAAAATGTTATTTTGTAAAGTCATGTAAGCATAGTATCATCATGGTAAAAAATGTAAACATAAATTATATTTTGTTCACCTCACAGCTGAAGAAATTAGAAGCAGCATTCAAAAGTTTGCTTGCAAAGCACAACATACAACTGGAAATGAAGTGGGATGATGTAAGTATTTGCAAGCAGTTTTTATTAGCATTTCATTCTGGAAATAACAAATTGTAACTTGTACCATTTTGTCACTGGTATAGAATAGAATGGCAGCATAAAGTTATATTTTTTCCTCATAATTTTGCATGATGTTTTGTATTTTATGTATTAATTTGGCGACATAATCAGTTTGCAATTCCTTTACAGATTGTCACGGTCACCACAGCTTGCCGAAAAGACTCCATCCTTTACCAATTCTCCTGTCTTGATGTATTTTTATGCTCATGTATTGTTCTGTGTCCACCATCATGTTTGTTGGCCCCTACTTTGCATTCCAGGAATGATATTCATTCTAAACCACTGTGATGCTTGATGACATATTTTAGTTTCCAAGATGTGTTACGGTTTCAGCACCAAGTTTTGTTTTACCTTGTAGAATGTCAGTATTTTTTTTCTTTCTTTGTGCATGGTATTCTAATATATTTTCCATAAAATGTAATTTTAAAAGTCTTAATTTTCTTAACCCTTTACAGGGCAGACGCTTGTCCGTTTTTTAGCCCTGAACGGGCAAGATTTTTTCAGGTTCGGTAAAATTTCGGGTCGCGTTAGTAAAAACATCACAAATAAGGTGTTAGTCAACCGATTTTAGTTAAATAAACAACACAATGAAGGGAAAAGCGTGCAGAATATGTTAGTCACGTGATTGTTGTCGGTAATCCATATATGAACACAAATATTTACGAAATACGGCATGTTGTTTGTGATTTTCCGTCACCTATACGGCAATTTACAAACACATTTTCAGAATCATAATCACTTTCTTTAAAGTCCGACTCACGACTGCTAATGCAAAGTAACGCTTTGCACTGATATCTAGCTCCGATTAATAGTCAACTTCGTGCCCTTTAATGTCACTTAAATTGAACAGAGCGAAATCTCGGCTATCACTTGAAGAATTGCCGAAATCCGTTTTGAAAAACAGCGTAAAAAACCTGAAAACTATCAAAAAAAGTCCGTAAAAGTCCTTTCAAATTCATAGTAGGTGCTTTACAAATGGCGGCCACGTTGTCAAGCTATCGGCGAAAGCGAAAGTAGCCGTCGGAAGTATCGGAGAGCCGAGAGACCACGTTTTTACAATGCATAATAGTATCGGCCGGTTTGAGACATTTCGCCCGTTTACGGTATCGGACGTAAATGGCCGTTCTGCCTTGTAAAGGGTTAAATCTAAAGTGTTTGTCAAATAGCCCATTATTTATATCCGCATGTTACCACAGGAAAGATGCACATGTTCACTAACTGTTTTTATTTGTTTGTTGGTAATGTGCATTGTTTTCATACTGTTTAACTTGCAAATTGCTGTGGTAGGTCTCTTTTCATGCTGTTTAACTTGTGTGAGATGCTATGGTTGGTCTCCTCCCAACTTCTTTTTAAAGTCTCCATTGTAGTTAATTATGGAGTCAAGGTATTCAAAGTTAGTGACATTTCCAACCACTTCATTGTTGATTGTAAATGTGTCTTGGCGTATACTTTATATGTTAGTTGTAAACAGTCTCATCAGACAGTATTGTAGTGGGTTAGAGCAGACTTCAGTTTTATTCTGATCCAAGCAGAACAATTCACCCACCATGCATTGATGCATTTACAAGAGTAGCTACAACATTCCATGTCCTGCCAAGGCAAGCAGCATTCACTGGTAACTGAGCTATTGCATTAACAGTAAATGCATGTTTCTCACTTTTGTTCAGACTACGCTCATCTCATATAGCAACTACCAGTATACATGTCTATACTTTCCTTCAGAGTTCAGGTCACTGGTCATGCATATCTGCAGCCTTTTTGCCAAAATGAAGGCTATCATCTTCTCCAGATCAATACTGAAGCCCCAAAACTTCTGCTTAAGCTCAACATCTACTAATTGTTGCAGATCCTGCTCATTGTCTGCAATCAATACTGTATCATCTGCATATCTAATGTTATTGATGTTTCATTCTCCAATGCTGATTCCATTTAGATCTTCTACATTGTCATGGTGCAGAAGAGGAAATCTCAGGGGTCGAGCGGCGAATGGTGCGACCGATTGATGTTTTGTGAGGCAGCGACTATTGTTGCTGAAGACCCCTGTTTAACTTTAGCTCGTTATAGGGATGCCGACCCCACATTCTGCGCCATGCTCTCGAATAGTCAATATCTGTTGGATATGATGGCACTGGCGGTCTATCCACTTCTGACGGCTTGAGACATCTGACCTTCCCTTGACCAGAGAATGATGGTTCTGACAGCTGACAGTTACTTTAAATGACAACCCCTGGATAAAGCACAGCCGGTCAGCATTGAATTCACACTCACTTCAGGACAACTAATCTCCACATCACAGTCAGATCAAAGCACTTGACAAGGCCATCTTTTCTTTGAGTATTCCGGACAAGAAGTGCCGACTTTATTTCACAGCTCTATATATTCTCAACACACACGCAATACTGTATTCTAAAGGCCGGCCGAGCTAACCTTACTCTGGCGCCCGTTACTCACCGTTCCACCTATAACCATACGTAAGCGCTGCTTATAACTTATCACATGACAGCCAACTTGGACCCCTGAGCATCATGGATAACCGGCTGTATTTCCCAAGTCCCATTTCTGTCGCTCTCGCTCAAATTCTAAAAAGCCATGGCCTGACCTTGTGAGACTCTCTCCCTAATTGTGTTTAATGCTGGTGTGGACTACTGCGTGTGCCTGTCCTCAACTGCCCCTGGCCGCCAACTGGTGGTTGTAATTAATTAAAATTCTAACGGTTACTTCTGCAGCGTTCATGCGCTTATCAAAGGTTCTAAACATGGCGTGCTGATGTCTTGATGTTTCTCGCCCCAAATATAAGCCCAAAGTGATATTACTAACCGTCCGTTGTCAGATGACGCATAGACGGTGCGTTTGCTCTTACTGTTTTCTGGTGCATGACATGTTCTTTGCATGCGCACTTAACTTATAATTTCTATGACATGACATGAATGTTTTCACTGTATAGGGAAAAAAGATCTGGAGACATTACACATCCCTGCCTCACACGTTTCTTAATAGGCTGATATTGTCCCACTTCATTATCGATCCTTATGGCAGCTTATTGTTTCCAATATATGTTTTTTATGTCTGATGTCTTTCCAATCAATTTGTAGATCTGCAATCATATCTACCATGTTGACATGTCTTACTCTGTCGAAAGCCTTTGTGTAGTCTATAAAGCAAAGATGTATATTTTTGTTTACTTCTATAGAACATTATTTTTTTACATCGAATATCATAATGCAGCATATACACAGCATTTACTGTACCCTTTCCTTCCACAAACCCACAGTGTTCTTCCCCTATTTCAGGTTGCATTTTCTTCCTCACTCTTTGCATTATAATTTGTAGCAAAATCTTCGTGATGTGACTCATTATACTAATTGTTCTATGTTGACCACATTCCAAGGCTCCTGATTTCTTTGGGATTGCAATAAATACAGAATTACATAATTCAGAAGGTATATCTCTGGTATCATATTATGTGTTGGTTCCAAATGTTGCTGTATGTAGCCGGGACGCAGTGTTGGGGTGAGCGCCCAACATTGCTTAAATACCCCAATGGCTCGTGAATACATAACCTATGCAGCAAAAGTCCAACTCCTGGCTTTCACGTGGCGGAACTGTTTCTACTAACAGGAGAAGGGGCGACGGCGAGTATCTGGCGCTGGAAAATAACCAGTGTGCTCTAGATGTGTATACACATACATGCATGTGCAGACATTGTGTGCATGTGTACACATCTAAACTCGAGTGAGACCACAGTCTGCTCTAGCAAAGGAAAGGTGCTGAAGACGGAAGCAACCAGCCAGGAGGTGCACCACAGAAATCAGGATGCCATGCAATTACGCAAAATGGAATATGTCGACTGCTGCTAAAAGTTATGTTGCTCGCTCTGCTTTGGACCCCCAGGCAGGTGCAGTGCCGGGCCCTATGTCTCGAAAGGGTCCAACCCCAACTACTGGAGGTCCTTCTCAGATGTCCTGTGGAGCCAGGGGACATGAGAATAGAACGGCTGGCCATACTAAACAAAGACTTAAAATAATGCACTGGAATGCGGAGGTAGTCAGCAAAAAAAAAAAAAAAAATAGAATTAGAAAACATCCTGGACCAAGAAAAAGTAAGCATATGTTGCTTGCAAGAAACTCACCTCAATGAAAATATAGCCTTCAAAATCAGAGGCTACCAGTGTTACCGATCTGACCGAAAGGACAGGCGAAAAGGTGGGATACTTACCCTTGTAAAAAATTACATCACTGCTTCCCAAATCGAAGTCTATATGGAAGGGGCTGAGTATCAGACACTTAAACTTAAAACAGGCTATACAGACCTAAACTTAAAACAGGCTATACAGACCTACATCTGATCAATTACTACTGTCCAAGTGACCGCCCACAGGCACTGGACACACTACCATTAACAGAAAAAATGATTGTGTGTGGCGATTTCAACAGCCACTCGCAGAGTTGGGGCTATGATCACATGGACTAGAGAGGAGAGAGACTGGAAGACTGGCAGGATGAGAATAGATTCATCTTGGTTAACAAGCCGTCCGACCCACATACTTTCTACTCGAGATCATGGCACTCTACAACTACACCTGACCTGGCTTTTCATTCACCAGACCTAGAGTTGAACATTACACAAATTTTTGGGAAACAACTTGGTGGCAGTGACCATCAGCCAGTCTTTCTAACTGTAGAAAATGAGCTTGTAAGTGAAAGCAGCACCCTCTCGAGGTGGAACTACAAGAAAGCAGACTGGGCAATGTACAAGAATCGCACCAGCATACTGGTTAGAAACCTGAACACTGAGAAAGACATAAATAAAGTAGTTGAAGAGTTTGGGAAATGCATACTACAGGCAGCGCGAGAAACAGTACCAAGAGGAGCCCGTAAACAATATAAACCCTACTGGATTAGTGAACTGGAACAGTTGCATAATGTTGTTGAAGTATGTAGAAAGCAAGCAGAGGCCACACCCAGCCAAGAGCACCACAATAAATTCCAGCATGCAAAAGCCAAATTTCAAAGGGCCAAGCTGCAGACTAGACGGAAAAGCTGGCAGGAAAAAACAGTCTCTGAACTTTGAAAGAGACACAAGGAAATTGTGGAAGCTAATAAAACAACGATGAGGGCACAGGGAGAAACTCAAAAATTGCACTACATAAAGATGGAAACATCTTAACAAGAAAGCAAGCAGCTGACCAGTTTGCGGACTCATTCGCACAAGATAACAATATCAAAATTAGTCCAGAGAAACAACAAGAGATTCGAGAGAAACGGCAACATACAGGACAGAAGGAAATAGTACATGAGGTTCTGGAGGCACCCATCACAATCAGCGAACTGGAGCTAGCCATATAAAAACTGAAAATGAGAAAGTCACCAGGAGCTGATGGTATCTCCAATGAAATGATCAGGAACCTAGGAACAGAGGCCAAAGCAAAGCTGTTGCAGATCTTCAATAATAGTTGGACCTTAGGCAGTGTTCCACAAGCCTGGAGAGAAGCAATCGTGATACCCCTCCTAAAATCAGGGAAAGATAGTTCCATTGCCTCTAGCTACAGACCAATTAGCCTCACCAGCTGTCTCTGCAAAACACTGGAGCGCATCATCAATCACAGACTGCAGTGGTACATTGAAAGTAAAAACATCCTTGTGCCACAGCAGGCTGGCTTTAGGCAGTGCTACTCTACTGAAGATCAGACAACCTACCTCTCTCAAGAAATTGAGGATGCATTCCAAGAGAAGAAGCTGGTGCTTGCGGCATGGATAGATTTGAAGAAAGCCTTTGACAAAGTCTGGAAAGAAGGTCTGATGAATAAACTGAGAAACTGCAAAGTCAATGGAAGAATGTACAAATGGGTGAAAGCATACTTGCACAACAGAAGAGCCCGAGTACAGATAGACGGACTAAAGAGCAAGAAAGTACTACTGCGTCATGGTGTTCCCCAGGGCGGAGTCTTGTCCCCCACACTTTTTCTAATCTTCATCAATGATCTTGTTGCTAATCTACCGCATGGAATTAAAGCGAAGCGACAATGTACGCCGATGACCTGGTTCTATGGAGCACAAATGAACATGCATCAGTGGCCACTAGATTACTACAAAGAGCTGTAGACACATTTGTTGCATGGGCACCCTATTTACCCTCCCTCCAAAACAAAAGGCAGGGACCATCCAGATAAATGGAACACCCCTTAGAGAAGATAAAGAACCAACATACCTTGGAGTAACATTTGATGGCAGGCTGACATGGAGAAAGCACATCAACAAAGCAGTAGCAAAAGCCAGAAGGAAAATAGCCATCCTGAGAAAGCTAAGTGGAACCACATGGGGAGCCAGTGGGAAAATACTTAGCAAAGTTTATCAACAGAGCATATGACCACACCTGGAATACGGGTCAACTGCGTGGTGTTCGGCATAAAAAACCACACTACAAGAGCTGGACAAAGTGCAAAATCAAGCACTTAGAGTCACCACAGGAGGAATGAGATCAACCCCTATAGTGGAAATGGAGAAAATGGGGAGGACACAAGCACTGAGTGAGTGCAGAGATACGAAAACGCTAATACAAGCAGAAAAGTTCCTCAGCTTGCCAGGCCACCCTATGAAGAACAGATTTCTTCTTCTTCTGCGTTCATCTGGAGTTTTTTCCCCCGGATGTGACTGCGTTGTGCCTGTTTACAGCAGAGCTGCATTCTTGCGCCGTTAGGCCGACACATCCGACTTCTGCGGGCATTTGTTGACCGGGTTAACCTTCCCGGGAAGGGAGAATATCACAGAACCTATCCAACTTAATTTGACTGAAATGTGCTATCTCAAAACGAATCCCCATCTCCCAACCAATTACAAAGCAATAGCGTCATACAAAATCTACCAAACTGAATCCGACTATTCCAGAGCGAACTCCATGGAAAGATGAGCATAGATTATCATTACAAATCCAGACAAAAGTGAGAGGAATATTTGACAAGGAAGAACAGAACAGTGTGCCGCGCAGAACAGTCACTCTTAGCTTCCTTGATGAAGAATACCCACAGGACCTCTGGATCCGAGTCTACACAGATGGGTCAGCACAAAATGCTGTTCGAAATGGAGGAGCGGGAGTGTACATAGAATACCCAAATAGTACTAGGGACACAGATAGAGTAACGACAGGAAAGTACTGCCACAACTACGATGCTGAAATTGAGGCAGTCAAGATAGCAATAGAGAAATTACTAAATACCAGCGATGGTATACAACCTGTGATGCAATTGACAGATGCAAAATCAGTACTCAAGGCGCTCCTGTCTGGGAAATTGCCAGTACTAAGGACACTACTTTCTGAACTTAGCAGTCAGCATAAGTTCACCATACAGTGGATACCATCCCACTGTGGAGTACCCGGAAACGACAGAGCTGATCAATTGGCTAAGGAAGGAGCCAAAGAAGAACAGCCTGATGTGCCCGTTACATACCACCAAAAGAAAAGAATGATCAAATCAGTCAGAAAGCCACCAAAACCTGCTCAAGATGACTACCATGTTATGGATAGACCAGAACATGTCATTATTCTGCGCCTCAGAACAGGACACAATAGATTACGCAACCACATGCATACAAAATTCAAGATTGGTGAAACAGCCATGTGCACATGTGGATTGGCGTCGCAGACAGCAGAACACATACTCCAAGACTGCCCAAAATATAACATATCTAGGCAAACCTTCTGGCCTAGAGAGACAACAGTGGAAGATAAACTCTATGGACCGCTGTGTGAACTGAAAAAGACAGTTCAATTCATACAAGAGACAGCATTGCAGTTATAGACATATTTAAAGCGAACGAAAGAAGAAGAAGAAGAATAGTATGTGTTCAGCAGCCTGGTGACTTGATCTATTCCATATTCTTCTAAAGCTTTACTCATTTCTGTTGTGATGTTTATCTTAACCGGGGGCCTTGTCGGCTTTCATATATTTAAGAACATTTCGAACCTCTGTCTTCAAAATTGGTGGTCCTTCATTATTAAATCGAATATATATTGTGAAAACATAAATACACGATATGGCAACATGAAGCAAATGGTGGAAAGTCTAAACAGAGCGATAACACAGGCAGCCACTGAGTCTTTTCCAAGAGGAGCGAGGAAAAATTACAAACCATACTGGACTGAAGAACTACAAAGTTTGGAGGACAAAGTTGAAGATGCCAGGAAGACAGCAGAGAGAGAACAAACAACTGAAGCGAACATCTCTCTCAAAGCCATCTCAGCAAAATATAAAAGAACAGTAAATCAAACAACAAGAGATTGTTGGAGGGAAAAAACAAAAAACCTGAATTTTGACAGGGATGGAAACAAACTATGGAAACTAGTGAAAGCCATGAATAATAAAGGACCTAGAAACAAACAAATAACAATTAAACAAGGAAATGCCTTGCTTACAGGAAAAAAGGCTGCAAATGCACTAATGGAACACTATGCAAAGTGCAAACCACATTGATATTACAACCGAGCAGAAGAAAGCAATCAAAGACAAACAGATACATCATAGAAATACAGAGACAGCAGCAGAATATATGATGGCAAATCTAACAATGGAAGAAATGGAACAGGCAATGAATACCCGAAAAAAGAAGAATTCACCAGGAAAGGATGGAATCACAAATGAAATGCTAATAGGACTAGGCACCAAGGCAAAGAAGAAACTACTAGCAGTCCTAAATAACAGCTGGAAGAGAGGAATAGTCCCACAGGCATGGAAGGAAGCTATACTAATACCAGTCCCAAAGAAAGGAAAAGACCTGGAAGAACCAAATGGCTATCTACCTATCAGTCTACTTAGCTGTGTAGGAAAATTAATGGAACGCATTATCAATGGCAGGCTAACATGGTATCTGGAAGAAAACAAACTCTTAACACCACACCAAGCAGGATTAAGAAAGTACAGATCCACTGAAGATCAAATAACCTATATAGCTCAGGAAATAGAGGATGCCTTCCAAGAGAAAAAGCACACACAAGCAGTCTGGATAGATTTAGAAAAAGCATTTGATAAAGTATGGAAGGAAGGACTGAAAGTAAAACTGCAAAAAATGCATGTTTGTGGAAAAATGTATAAATGGATCAGCCACTACCTTGAGAACAGAACTGCCAGGACAAAAGTACAAGGACAAACAAGCAAAATGATGCTGTTGGAGCAAGGTGTCTCCCAAGGAGGAGTTCTTTCACCAACATTATTCCTAGCATATATAAATTACATCACGGAAAATTTTCCAGCCAGAGTACACACATCCTCCTTTGCAGATGACCTAGCCATATGGAAGAATCAGAAGAATATATTAGTACAGCTAACAGCAGAATACAGCAAGCCTTATTAGCGCTAGAGAACTGGTCAAAATCATGGCTAGTGAAGATAAGTGAGGAGAAAACAATGTGCACAGTGTTCTCCCTCTCAAATAAAACTCAGCACCCTAAGCTGGTATTGAATGGACAAATATTGTGCCATGAAGAAAATCCAAACTATCTAGGAGCCACCTTTGATCGTCGCCTGACATGGAAGACACAGGTTGAGAAAAATCGAACAAGAGCAAGGCAGAGAATGGCAATCATGAAAAAGCTTGCTGGTACAACGTGGGGAGCAGATGAGAAAGTTCTCAAGAAGTTATATACTGGACGGGTGAGGCCAGTACTGGAATATGGCATTGCAGCTTGGGCAACAGCAGCTAAGTCAAACTTTAACAAAATAAGTCCAAAACCAAGGAATGCGAATCATAACTGGAAGCCTGAAGACAACGCCTATTAACCCTTTACAGGGCAGACGCTTGTCCATTTTGTAGCCCTGAACGGGCAAGATTTTTTCAGGTTTGGAAAAAGTTCGGGTCGCGTTAGTAAAAACATCACAAATAAGGTGTTAGTCAACCGATTTTAGTTAAATAAACAACACAATGAAGGGAAAAGCATGCAGAATATGTTACTCACGTGATTGTTGCTGGTAATCCATACATGAATGAACACAAATATTTACGAAATACGGCATGTTGTTTGTGATTTTCCGTCACCTATACGGCAATATACAAACACATTTTCAGAATCATAATCACTTTCGTTAAAGTCCGACTCACGACTGCTAATGCAAAGTAACGCTTTGCACTGATATCTAGCTCCGATTAATAGTCAACTTCGTGCCCTTAAAATGAACCTAGCGAAATCTCGGCTATCACTTGAAGAATTGCCGAAATCCATTTTGAAAAACAGCGTAAAAATCCCGAAAACTATCAAAAATTGTCCTTAAAAGTCCGTTTAAATTGATACTATCGCGTTTACAAATGGCGGCCACGTTGTCAAGCTGTAGGCGAAAGCGAAAGTAGCCGTCGGAAGTGTCGGAAAGCCGAGAGATCGCGATTTTACAATGCATAATAGTATCGGCCGGAATTGGCCGCTACGATCGTTTTCTCGCATCGGCCGGAATCAGACGCTATGCCTTGTAAAGGGTTAATGAACTAGAAAAGATAACTTGTTTACAACCAATGCAGGACAGAAGAGATAGCAGAGCCCAGCAACAAGCAGACAAATTTAGAAGATTGACAGACCACCCTATGTATAACAGGTTTAATGGTTTTGGAAAGGGAAGATTGAAGCGTAGCAACTTTGTAGAAACTGCAAAACGAAAGATTAGGGCAGATCCCACACTTAAGATTTCAACAGCCAAGCCCATTTACAATGCACACAACTTCGCAGCTTGGAGACAGCAGCAACTGCCTGAGATGATAGAAAACATTCCTGGTATTGAGAAAAAGAACACTCAGAATGAAACCGAAAGAAGAAAAATAACCCTAAACTACATAAAAGAACATTACCCAAGCAGCAATTGGACCCATGCATATACAGATGGATCAGCCGAAGATTCAATTAAAAATGGAGGAGGAGGAATTTTCCTTAATTTAAAAAATGGAGTGAAAAAAACAGTCAGTGGCAACTGGAAAATTTTCAAGTAACTTCAAAGCGGAGGTAGAGGTTTTGAAAACTGCAGCAGAAATGCTCTGGATGGAGGAAAATAAAGAGAAGCAAATAGCTATCTTCACAGATGCAAAGTCAGCTGTCTCAATACTGAAGAGCAAAAACAGCACATAACTAGCTGACCTAAGAGCAGCACTCCTTGGTCTATGCCAGAAATCCAAAAAAGTTGTAATACAGTGGATCCCATCACATTGCAGTATACCTGGAAATGAAGAGGCTGACAGACTAGCAAAAGAGGGTGGACGATTACCACAGCCTGACATAGACATAACCTATAATGAGGCATAAAGGTTTATAAAAAGCACTTATAGAACCAAATGGGAATCAGAGCATCCAGGCCACCAGAAGGATGATGCATATTACAAACTCGACCGAAGAGAACAAGTAGCAATCTTCAGACTCCGCACAGGACATAACAGGCTGAAACACCACTTGTTCAATAAACTAAAGATAGGAGATACCGATGAATGTAATTGTGGAACTGGTAAAATGACAGCTAAACATTTGCTGCAGGAGTGCCCAATTTATGCAGAACAGAGAAAGATATTTTGGCCCACACCTGCTTCATTTGAGGACAAGCTCTATGGAGATATCAACAAGCTCAAGTTGACTACAGCTTACTTTAACTACATTCAGGTTGACATCTAAAGGTGCATGAAGATGTATTTAGACTGCCACACTTCATACCACTGGGATGTCGATTACAAAAGCGTCCTAGAGGCATGAAATGGAATATTGCTTGGATAGCAAATCCATTACGTGGAAAGTCCGAATCAAAAGCTCACTGTGTGGGCTTCGTAAAAGGTGAAAAAAGTGTCCTAGTGACACGAAATGGAATATTGCTTGGATAGCAAATCCATTATGTGGAAAGTCTGAATCGAAAGCTCACTGTGTGGATGTCATCTGCAGACTGCATTCTTCTGGTTTCCGGAGGAACAGCCTATGGTGAACGGAAGGCCCAATATACGGAAGTGAGGCTAAGCAGCCATGTGCAGGACGTGACGATTCCTTGGGTGAGCCCAGTACCAGAGCGCTGTGTGATGGCTCTGCAAGTATGGAAGCCTCCTTGGATGGCGGGGAATGCCCATGGTCTGCCCCTGCCTTCCCTTGAGGGTTGACCAGGATGTCTTTGGATGTTCTATATGGGCCAGCTAGGATGGGGGATAACACCACAACAGTGAGATTCAAACGTTCTAAGAAACCCCCGGGAAGGTTAACCCGGTCAACAAATGCCCGCAGAAGTCGGATGTGTTGGCCTAACGGCGCAAGAACGCAGCTCTGCTGTAAACAGGCACAACGCAGTCACATCCGGAAAAAAAAAATTCGGATGAACGCAGAAGAAGAAGAAGAAGAAATCGAATATCATACTGCTCATCTCTATTATCATCATACAGGTTTTTCACATAATCTGACCATACCCGTAGAATCTGATCTTTTCCTGTTATGATTTTGCCATCTTTAGTTTTAGACAGCCTTTTGATGTACTTGTTCTTTTATTAGTCAGATCCTAAATTCTTTTATGCACTAATTTGGTATTTTGACTGTTGTGTTGTTTTTCCATTTCTAAGCAGTTTGTCTCAAGCCACGCTTCTTTTGCCTCCTTACATAATATTCTGACTTTTCTGTGAATTTCTTCATACTTGGCAGGATTATTTTTGTTGAGTCGTCTTGTTTCCATTAGGTGTAAAATTTCTTCAGTCATCCATTTCTTATGACCCACCTTCTATAATTTTGGAATGGTTGTTTCTGCAGCCAAACTGATTGAATTCTTCAACATTTCCCATTGATCATCCACATCTTGGAATAGGATCTCTAGATCAGACAATATATCAAATCTGTTCTGTACTTCTATGTTGAATTTGTTTTGTATTTCCTTGTCATTACTCAATGTACACAAATCATATTTAGTATTTCCTGTTATATACTTGACTTTCATTAACTTTACCCTCAATGTACCTGTAAGTAATCTGTGGTCACTATAAAAATCAGCACTGGGAACTGTTTTTGCTCTAGTTAACGCATTTCAAAATCTTCTACTAATCAGAATGTAATCAGTCTGGTTTCTAATCCTGCTATCAGGACTCCTCCATGTCCATAATATTCTAGGGTGTTGCTTAAACCAGGTGTTTCCTACAATCAATTCCTGCTCTTTTGCCCACTCTACAAGTCTGTATCCTCTTTCATTTCTCTCTCCTAAACCATAGTTTCCTACTGTGTATCTATCACGTGTCATCCTACTTTTGCATTGAAGTCTCCTATTATGATGTTTATTTCTGAATTTTTACATTTCTTTAAAGCACACTCTATGTCATTGTAAAATTCCTCTACACTATCCTCACTGGAGTCCCTTGTTGGAGCATATACTTGAATAACGTTTATGCTAAAAGGTCTGCCGCTTAATTTAACTAGAAGAACTGGTCCAACTCCATTTAAAAATTAAGGATGGGAAAACTGCTCACACTTGTCCATTCCACCATCAGGTGTCAGATATATACTGCTCTATGTGGAGTAATTACTAAACTTCATAATGTTTAATTTTGGATTTACCTGACAAAATCCTTACATGTCAACATGATGAAGATGCTTGCAGATCTACATATTGATGGAAAAGACTCGTAAAAAAACATACACTGGAAACAGCAAGCTGCCATAAAGATCGATAAGTACAACAAAGATGTGTAATGTCTGCAGATTTTTTCCCCGTATACATTGAAAACATTTGAAGAAATGTGAAGATATGAAAGGAATCACCACTGTGGGACATAACAAAAGATTTGCGGATGATAGTGTATTAATTGCAGACACTGAACAGTATCTGATACATTTAGTACATACGATTATTGTACACAGTGAACAACCGGGGCTAGAATTAAATTGTTAGAAGACAGTGATTATAGTCATCATCATCATCATCATCATCATCATCATCATCTTCCACTTCTGCCGTCAAGCATCGTGGGGAGGAATAATTTGCATTTCAGCGCCCGGTGGGCGGCATTGGATAGTGTCATTCCGTGTGATTGTACAATGTCTTTGATGTCGTATATCCATTGTCTTCTTGGACGTCCTCTAGGTCTTGTCGCAGGTGATCTTAGATGTAAGGCCGGTGTTGGCAGTTGTTGGTGTTGCAAAATGTGGCACAGGGTGTTGATCCCACAGTCTGATAACAGCATTTCTTACTCGGTCTCGGATTGTTAGGTTGGCAGCTCTCCTCAGGTATCTCATCTCGCAGGTGTTGATTTTACGAAGGTGTGATTTGGATAAAGTCCAGGTTTGAGATTGGTAGCATAAGGTTGGTAGCATAAGGTTGGTGTGAATATGCTGTTTATTATCTGTCATTTTGCGGACATGGGTATATTTGGATGTTTAAGTAAGGGTGATAGTTGATATGTAAGTGCACTAGCTTTTTGACATCTGATTTCTATTTCTCTGTCCAATCTGCTATCTTCTGTGATCATACTTACAAGATATTTGAATTCTTTAACTTGTTTCAGAGTTGTGCTATTTATCTGTATACTTAATGGGCCCGGCGATTTGTTAACTTGCATTACTTCGGTTTTGGCTGTGTTTATACTCTTATGGTATCTACTGCAGGTTGAACTCGGATTAATTAATTAATTCGTTGTTCCACCAAGCTGTTCATGTTCTCGGATTAATATGATGTTGTAGTCTGCCCTCATCGCTGTAAAACAGGCACTCATCGTCTGCAAATAGTAGGTCATTTATTTCCTGTGGATCAGTTGTTTCATCTGGAGTAAAGAGTTCTAAATTTTCTGAATCTGTTCTGTCAAGACTTGCTTCTTTGGATATTCTGTCCATGTAGACATTAAATAGCAGAGGAGAGAGCACACATCCCTGTCTCACTCCTGTATTGACTGTGAACATATCTGATATTCCTTCTTGTGTTCTTACTGCACTTCGGCTCGAGTGGTACATGGCTAAGATGTTTTCTAGCAATTGCCCATGTATCCCATAGTCTTCAAGGATGGTCCATAATTTGTATCTGTCTACTCTATCGAAAGCCTTTTCCTGATCTACAAACACAATATTCTGCTGGTCACTATATTCGATAGTTTTTTCACAGATTTGTCTAAGCGTAAATAGTGCATCAGTGCAACTTTTACCTTTTTGAAAACCGAATTGTACTTTGCTTAACTGTTGTTCAACTATGGGTCTAGCTCTTTGTTCCAATAGTTTTGCATACATTTTCCCTATATGGCTCAGGAGTGATATACCTCCATATGTTTCACACTCTCTCATACTGCCTTTCTTTTTCCATATTGGTACTATTATTGCCTGTTGCCAATCATCTGGGACTTGTCTTTCTTCCCATGCTATATTAAAAAATCTTGTTAGCCATTTAACTCCTGTTTCTCCACAGGCCTGAATAGCTTGTGTGGTTATTCCATGTGGACCAAGTGATTTGTTTATAGGACTTTTCTGTATAACTGCTTTGACTTCTGCAGGGATGAAATTTGGTTCTTGTTGTCCATGGCTTTTAGGCACAAAAGTGAGATTTTCTATGTTATGTGTGGGGTTAAGTAGTTCTTGAAAGTATTCTGCCCACCTTGCTAGTCTTTGTTGTGGATTAAATATCGGAAGACCTCTTTTGCTGTTTATGATGGTGGTTGGGTTGTAGCATGCATCTCTGTTTCTCATTGTGTTGACACGTTTATAAAATTCTCTTGGGTAGTCTTTGCTAAGGGTCGCCATCTGTTCACCATAGATTCTCCAGGATTCATCATTAGATGTTCTAATTGTTCCTTTGGCATTTTGTCGTGCAATTCTATTAGTAACATAGTCTTGTTCAGATTTAGTTGTGATCCATTTTTTAATGCTACCTTCTTTTTGAATATGCAATCTTTAACTTCGTTGTTCCACCAAGCTGTTCTTAATCTTTTGTCTTGCTCTACTTTCTTTGTGCCACATTTATTTTCCAGTGTGTCGAGCAAGGCAGCCTTGAAAATTGTCCATCCCTTGTCTATGTTTGAGCAGCTGTCAGGGATGTTCTTATGTAGTTGTTTGATTTCTTGATTGAATTCGTCTTTAACCGTATTTTCCTGAAGCCTCCTATAATTGATGACATGTGTTGTTATCTTTTTTTCCCTTATTTTCCTGCTATATTGGAATCTTATGGTCATCGCTAGGAAGAAATACCACAATGTGATATATGGGTATATTATAATATTCTGAAACAAGTGAATTGGCACAAGACTCTCAGAACAGTCATAACATCTGATGGGAGGTGCCTTGAAGAGATAAGAACAAGAGTCCAGTATGGCAAAGGTAGCCTTTTGCAAGATAGAAACATGCTAATCAATAAAAAAGATGTCAATTGCAATGAGAAAAAGAGTTGAAGTGCTACATAGAACTTTTGTATGGATGTAACAACCTGACAATGAGCAGACAAACTGAAAAAAATCTAATGGCAGTGGAAATGTGGTTTCTAAAAATGCAAAGAATACCATGGGCAGACAGAAAAACCACTGAGCAAGTCAGTTGCTGCTGTTTGCAAGCTGTGAACTTGTGTGCATTGTAAATGGGTTTGACTATTGATATGTTAATTATAGGATCTGCCCTAATCTTTCATTTTGCAGTTTCTACAAAGTTGCTACACTTCAGTCTTCCCTTTCCAAAAACCATTGCACCTTTTATATGTGGGGTGATCTGTCAATCTTCTAAATTTGTATGCTTGTTGCTGGGCTCTACTATCTCTTCTATCTTGCATTGGTTGTAAACAAGTGATCTTTTCTAGTTCATTAATAGGCGTTGTCTTCAGGCTTCCAGTTATGATCCGCATTCCTTGATTTTGGACTGTATTTAATTCATTTGACTTAACATCATTGCCATATTCCAACACTGGCATCACCCGTCCAGTGTATGACTTCTTGAGAACTTTCTCATCTGCTCCCCATGTTGTACCAGCAAGCTTTTTCATGATTGCCGTTCTTTGCCTTGCTCTTGTTCGATTTTTCTCAACCTGTGTCTTCCATGTCAGGTGACGATCAAGATAACTCTTGATAGTTTGGATTTTCTTCATGGCACAATATTTTTTCATTCAATACCAGCTTAGGGTGCTGAGTTTTATTTGAGAGGGAGAACACTGTGCATGTTGTTTTCTCCTCACTTAACTTCACTAGCCATGATTTTGACCAGTCCTCTAGTGCTAATAAGGCTTGCTGTATTCTGCTGTTAGCTGTACTAATATATTCTTCAGATGTCCATATGGCTAGACCATCTCCAAAGGAGGATGTGTGTGGCTGCAATATTTTCCGTGAGGTCATTTATATATGCTAGGAATAATGGTGGTGAAAGAAATCTTCCTTGGGGGGACACCTTGCTCCAACAGCATCTGTTTGCTGGTTTGTCCTTGTACTTTTGTCCTGGCTGTTCTGTTCTCAAGGCCATGGCTGATCCATTTGTACATTTTCTCACAAACATGCATTTTTTGCAGTTTTACTTTTAGTCCTTCCTTCCATACTTTATCAAATGCTTTTTCTAAATCTATCCAGGCTGCTAGTGTGTGCATTTTCTCTTGGACGGCATCCTCTATTTCCTGAGCTATATAGGTTATTTAATCTTCAGTGTATCTGTACTTTCTGAATCCTGCTTGGTGTGGTGTTAAGAGTTGGTTTTCTCCCAGATGCCATGTTAGCCTGCCATTGATAATCATCATCATCATCAAATGCCAAGACTCCCCACAGATCTCTGTCTTCGGTTTTCTGGATCAACTCTGCCGTTGATATTCCTCCATGAGACCGTCACAATCTGTCCAGCATCATTTCTCTTGGTCTGCCTCTGCCTCTCTTCCCCTCGATCTTTCCAGTTGTCACGACGTTCTCCAATGCCTCTCTTCACATGACCAAAAAAAGTTGTTTGCCTCTTTCTTATTATTGTATATAATGTTCTAGTTTCATCAGTCTCTTTCAGGCATTTGTTGTTGGTTACTTTGGCAGTCCAAGGAATTCGCAACATTCATCTCAGCAACCACATCTCTGTTGCTTCCAATCTCTTCCTAATTTGTTCATTTATATTCCAAGATTCACAGCCATACAGCAAAACAGGTTCTATATAGCACCCCAGCACTCTTTTTCTTACATTCAATGATAACGACGTATTGCATAAGATATTCGTTTTCTGAAATGCAGCCTTTGCATGCCCTATTCTGCTCTTAATCTCTGTTGTGCATCTTCTGTCAGATGTTATAAGTGTTCCTAGATATTTAAAACTATCTACCTGGTGAATAATTTTCCCTTCTGTCTCTATTTCACATTTGGGTGTTACCTGTTTCTTTGATATCACCATTGTTACTGTTTTCTTGATATTCAAAGAGAGTCCTTTCTTTACACTTTACTACAATGTCCAACAGTTGTTGCAGATCTTTTGCATTATCCGCCATCAATAATGCACAATTGATAATGCGCTCCTTTAATTTTCCTACACAGCTAAGTAGACGGATAGGTCGATAGCCATTTGGTTCTTCCAGGCCTTTTCCTTTCTTTGGGACTGGTATTCAGTATAGCTTCCTTCCATGCCTGCAGGACTATTCCTCTCTTCCAGCTGTAATTTAGGACTGCTAGTAGTTTCTTTTTTGCATTAGTGCCTAGTCCTATTAGCATTTCATTTGTGATTCAATCCTTTCCTGGTGATTTCTGCTTTTTTAGGGTATTCATTGCTTGTTCCATTTCTTCTATTTTTAGATTTGCCATCATATATTCTGCTGCTGTTTCTGTATTATTATGATGTGTCTGTTTATCTTTGATTGCTTTCTTCTGTTTGGTTTAATTTCAATGTGGTTTGCACTAGCATATTGTTCCATTAGTGCATGTGCAGCCTTTCCTGTAAGCAGGGCATTTCCTTGTTTAATTGTTATTTGTTTGTTTCTGTGTCCTTCATTGTTCATGGCTTTCACTAGTTTCCATAGTTTGTTTCCATACTTTTCAAAGTTCAGGTTTTCTGTTTTTACCCACCAACAATCTCTTGTTGTTTGATTTACTGTTCTTTTATATTTTGCTGAGATGGCTTTGAGAGAGATGTTCACTTCAGTTGTTTGTTCTTTCTCTGCTGTCTTCCTGGTATCTTCAACTTTGTCCTCCAAAATTTGTAGTTCTTCAGTCCAGTATGGTTTGTAAGTTTGATGGACTCAGTTGCCACCTGTATTATTGCTTTGTTTAGACTCCACCATTTGTTTCATGTTGCCAAATGGTGTATTTATGTTTTCACAATATTTGGCTGTTAGTATAGCAAATCTGTCCCAATCAGGTCGTTTGTAATTCCAGCGAGGCAAAGGCTTTTGCTCCTGTTGAACATGCTCCATATTCATTACAAGCTTGATTCGTCTGTGGTCACCACCTGCTAATTGGTCAAGCACATGGTGATCGATTTTGTGGAGGATGTCTCCTGCGCAGAAAGCTAAGTCTGGAGTAGAAGTGGTAAACCATCTTCTAGAGTAGAAGCTCGGCATGTCATCCACTTTGTTGAGTAGATGGAGATTTGAGTATATTTCCCAGTCCTCCCTTCATCTCCTCTGTTGTCAGTATCTGGCTATCCCCAGCTTACTGAACGGCTATTAAAGTCTCCGACAATAATGCAGTTTGTGTCAGTTATTTTCATTTTGAAAGTGTAAGGTCCTTATCTGCTGGGCTATACAGATTGTAAATTCATATTTTCATGTCCTTTATCATTATATCAACCTATAATTTCTGTTTGGTTGTCAGAGGTCACAGATACTTCACTGCAAGGTAATGTGTTTTGTGTAAATACTAGAACTTCTCCTTTGTGTCCTTTGCGATTGAAACATGTGGCCTGATATCCTCTGACTGATTATCTGCAATTAGCGTTGAGAGGTCTCTTGAATGCAGTTTAGTCATTGGATCAACATCATGACACACGGGTTTAACCCATAAGTGCTCCGCTTTCCTCCTAACTCAAACCTGAGTCTGGAGATACTCAACTCAATGCACAAACTCCGTAGCATCGACGAGGATCCTGAAATACTTTGGGTAGATTTTTAACTCGAAATTTTGCCCGGGCAGCACCGTTAGGCTACTCTGCCAAGGGAGTTTTTTTAACATGCGCAACAATACACATGGGCGGTGTCCGATCTCACTATCCAGAGACCGGGGGAAATTTTATTACTGGAAGTCCATGAAAAAAGTCCCAGTCCTCACCGGGGCTTGAACCCGAGACCTCCAGCACTCGAGGCGGACACCATACCTCGAGACCACTCAGTCCCTGATCTTGAATGCATGCCACATCTATTTTATCTTTATGAAGACGATTTGTTAGGGAGACTTTCTTGTTAGAAAATCCTTTGGAATTCCACTGTAGTATGTTGAGTGTCTGGGGTGTTTCAATAGCTCTTACCCTACTCCTCTGTGCCTTGACACCACAGCACAGGGGAAGGTGACCATCAGTAGAATTGGTGATCCCTGTCACCAACTGGCTGGTGTTAGATCCCAGATGGGCAACCACTCAGCCAAAATCATTTTCTTCTACTGGTGGTTAGTTCTGGATGTAGTTTGAGATCCCCTAACTCTGTCAGAAGGGACTAATTACCACTGACTAATCCCAGAGAGAAAACGTGGAACAAATGTCTGTTATGCTGATTTAAGACACTGTCCCTGATACTCAAGAAAACAGCCAAGAAGTGGCTCGTTGAAGATAGAATATATCTATATAGATTTGGCTGTACTTGGTATCACCAGAAGTGAGAAAGGAGGAGTTAAGACATGCAACGTAATCTGGTTACTTATGACTGCATAGGCAAGATACCTCCCGGACATAGATTCCCACTTCTGGACAATATGTGTGAACCCCCACTAAATGATACAATAATGTGTGTACTTGATACGCTACACAAACATTTATAAACATTTAGAATTATACGGACAAATTGAGTTTTAAAATACAACAACTGTGTTTATTTTTGCTATTGATGATCATATGATGATGATGATTATATTATGGTATACGTAACTTAAGAGGTCACATAGGTCATGCTTCCCCCAGTGAGACGCAGTTCACTGTCAGATTGAAGGAGTCCAAATTGGTCCCTCACAAGGCTAAGTCACTTCCTGATATGGGTTGTTGACTGTCCATTGCTCCTAAGAGATCTGGGTTTTATAGTTTTGGAAATTCCATCATAATACTTCGTTACAGAAGTCCAACAGAACGAAATGTTAATATTTCTCCAGTAGGTATCCTTTTGCTATACGTGAGTTTGCGTCTGAGGATTGTTGTCCCTGCTCATAGTTTTATTCTCTCCGTTCCTGGCTAGTTTCCACGTTGGCTAATCAATATGCCCCATATTAATTAACTCCACCTATTTTCCACATGGACTGTAGTTATTTCTGCCAATCAAATTGACCGATGCCCTGCCACATTCCTGAAACAATGAAACATGCTTTGGCGGCGATGCAGTTGCGTCATTACATTCCCATCTGCTGGTAACACCCGCCTTCCTGGGTTGCTGGCAAAATGTGTCAGCCATGTGTTCCTACTTTGCCGCCCGTATTGCAGTGAGGTGTTAAGCATCTGGTCCTAATTGCTCCTTTGTGGTGGCAATTACAGACGTCCCGGCTCCACAAAGTCTGGCCTTTTAGATAGGTGTTAGGCCTTCATTAAATTGCCGTGTTTGGATCACACGGGGTTTTCCCCTGAGTAGCACTGCCATGTATTATTTCAGACGGGTCTGGCTGACCCTCTTATCTCCCATTCTGCCATGGCTGGTTTACACGTTAGGTAAGTTTGATGGACTCAGTTTGTTTTTTTTCCCCTTGTTTCATGTTGCCAAATGGTGTATTTATGTTTTCACAATATTTGGCTGTTAGTATAGCAAATCTGTCCCATAGGTCGTTTGTAATTCCAGCGAGGCAAAGGCTTTTGCTCCTGTTGAACATGCTCCATATTCATTACAAGCTTGATTCGTCTGTGGTCACCACCTGCTAATTGGTCAAGCACATGGTGATCGATTTTGTGGAGGATGTCTCCTGCGCAGAAAGCTAAGTCTGGAGTAGAAGTGGTAAACCATCTTCTAGCAGTAGAAGCTCGGCATGTCATCCACTTTGTTGAGTAGATGAGATTTTGAGTATATTTTCCCAGTCCTCCCTTCATCTCCTCTGTTGTCAGTATCTGGCTATCCCCAGCTTACTGAACGGCTATTAAAGTCTCCGACAATAATGCAGTTTGTAGTCAGTTATTTTCATTTTGAAAGTGTAAGGTCCTATCTGCTGGGCTATACAGATTGTAAATTCATATTTTCATGTCCTTTATCATTATATCAACCTATAATTTCTGTTTGGTTGTCAGAGGTCACAGATACTTCACTGCAAGGTAATGTGTTTTGTGTAAATACTAGAACTTCTCCTTTGTGTCCTTTGCGATTGAAACATGTGGCCTGATATCCTCTGACTGATTATCTGCAATTAGCGTTGAGAGGTCTCTGAATGCAGTTTAGTCATTGGATCAACATCATGACACAACGGGTTTAACCATAAGTGCTCCGCTTTCCTCCTAACTCAAACCTGAGTCTGGAGATACTCAACTCAATGCACAAACTCCGTAGCATCGACGAGGATCCTGAAATACTTTGGTAGATTTTTAACTCGAAATTTTGCCCGGGCAGCACCGTTAGGCTACTCTGCCAAGGGAGTTTTTTTAACATGCGCAACAATACACATGGGCGGTGTCCGATCTCACTATCCAGAGACCGGGGAGAAATTTATTTACTGGAAGTCCATGAAAAAGTCCCAGTCCTCACCGGGGCTTGAACCCGAGACCTCCAGCACTCGAGGCGGACACCATACCTCGAGACCACTCAGTCCCTGATCTTGAATGCATGCCACATCTATTTTATCTTTATGAAGACGATTTGTTAGGGAGACTTTCTTGTTAGAAAATCCTTTGGAATTCCACTGTAGTATGTTGAGTGTCTGGGGTGTTTCAATAGCTCTTACCCTACTCCTCTGTGCCTTGACACCACAGCACAGGGGAAGGTGACCATCAGTAGAATTGGTGATCCCTGTCACCAACTGGCTGGTGTTAGATCCCAGATGGGCAACCACTCAGCCAAAATCATTTTCTTCTACTGGTGGTTAGTTCTGGATGTAGTTTGAGATCCCCTAACTCTGTCAGAAGGGACTAATTACCACTGACTAATCCCAGAGAGAAAACGTGGAACAAATGTCTGTTATGCTGATTTAAGACACTGTCCCTGATACTCAAGAAAACAGCCAAGAAGTGGCTCGTTGAAGATAGAATATATCTATATAGATTTGGCTGTACTTGGTATCACCAGAAGTGAGAAAGGAGGAGTTAAGACATGCAACGTAATCTGGTTACTTATGACTGCATAGGCAAGATACCTCCCGGACATAGATTCCCACTTCTGGACAATATGTGTGAACCCCCACTAAATGATACAATAATGTGTGTACTTGATACGCTACACAAACATTTATAAACATTTAGAATTATACGGACAAATTGAGTTTTAAAATACAACAACTGTGTTTATTTTTGCTATTGATGATCATATGATGATGATGATTATATTATGGTATACGTAACTTAAGAGGTCACATAGGTCATGCTTCCCCCAGTGAGACGCAGTTCACTGTCAGATTGAAGGAGTCCAAATTGGTCCCTCACAAGGCTAAGTCACTTCCTGATATGGGTTGTTGACTGTCCATTGCTCCTAAGAGATCTGGGTTTTATAGTTTTGGAAATTCCATCATAATACTTCGTTCAGAAGTCCAACAGAACGAAATGTTAATATTTCTCCAGTAGGTATCCTTTTGCTATACGTGAGTTTGCGTCTGAGGATTGTTGTCCCTGCTCATAGTTTTATTCTCTCCGTTCCTGACTAGTTTCCACGTTGGCTAATCAATATGCCCCATATTAATTAACTCCACCTATTTTCCACATGGACTGTAGTTATTTCTGCCAATCAAATTGACCGATGCCCTGCCACATTCCTGAAACAATGAAACATGCTTTGGCGGCGATGCAGTTGCGTCATTACATTCCCATCTGCTGGTAACACCCGCCTTCCTGGGTTGCTGGCAAAATGTGTCAGCCATGTGTTCTTACTTTGCCGCCCGTATTGCAGTGAGGTGTTAAGCATCTGGTCCTAATTGCTCCTTTGTGGTGGCAATTACAGACGTCCCGGCTCCACAAAGTCTGGACTTTTAGATAGGTGTTAGGCCTTCATTAAATTGCCGTGTTTGGATCACACGGGGTTTTCCCCTGAGTAGCACTGCCATGTATTATTTCAGACGGGTCTGGCTGACCCTCTTATCTCCCATTCTGCCATGGCTGGTTTACACGTTAGGTCATGTTAACCGTAAGGTGTTAGGTGTCTGCCCCTATTCCAACCACAGGATTCTAAACTAACACGTCAATCTCAACTGACTGGCTCCGCGATGTATCAACTGAAAACAGTGAGTTTTCAACCTTTGATAGCGCCCGCCGCCTGGTGCCGTGGTGTCTGGGTGTTACGTTTGATCTGGACATCAAAGCTTTCTCAGACCTAGCATTACAGAAATGATGGGGCGTGCGTGGTCAAAATGTAATTTTCTCTTGTTTGCAATCTCTGTTAGTTTTTCCTTATTCCTTGGTTGGGGACTAGATTATTTTCTGGTGGACAATTATTCTTTTACTTAGAGAATGATAGAATAATTCTTGTGGGCTCTTTAATTCCTTTCAAACTTGTGTCATTCGGATGCTGCCGGGGCTGTCCCGTCACAATCCCCTCAAGGCAGGGGGCCAGGCACTATCACCGCCAGATGGGACTTCGTGGGTTTAACACCATACTGATTTTAATCTGTGGCATCATGGATTGATTAAGTTTCATTGCACTGCTTTGTCAAGCCTGTGGCCCAGTACATCCAATTTCGACAAGCAGTTTTTGGGTAAGCTCTCCTTAGCCTTTGACTATCCCCAGTCTACCTACAAGGCAGCAGGTGTGTGTCTTTCTTGGTCTGGTTCCTGTCCCTTGACCTGTCCGACATGGGAGACCCTACCAGTAGCAGTGCTACTGTCGGCATAGCTCTTGGGGTCATTGGAACACGCAAGCCCCTCTACCACGAGAAGGTGAAGACACGGCAGAGGGGCCTTTGGTGTTCTGCTATAGTATGTTTAAACAATATATAATGACACAAAGTAGTGCAGCTTTACATAACAGAGTTACGACACATACAGAATGTTGCAAAAACAATATATAATTACACAAAGTAGTGCAGCTTTACATAACAGAGTTACGGCACATACAGAACGTTGCGGCGGTTAGCCTTCATCAGCAAACAAACACATTCACAAACACAACATACAGTCAAGGATAACTCCTGTGACTACATTAGAAGGTGATGACAGGACGAGAGGAACAAATGCATGGAAAAATGGAAGCAATGAAGAGAAAATGAGAATTGACAAAATGTTAATTGAAAAGAATGTTAGTCGAAGAAAATGTTTAATAGAACAACTGTTTATAGAGAAAAAAATCTGTATACCCACCTCACGTACGGACCTGTACAGGTCCGTACGTGAGGTGAGTATACAGATTTTTTTCTCTATAAACAGTTGTTCTATTAAACATTTTCTTCGACTAACATTCTTTTCAATTAACATTTTGTCAACTCTCATTTTCTCTTCATTGCTTCCATTTTTCCATGCATTTGTTCCTCTCGTCCTGTCATCACCTTCTAATGTAGTCACAGGAGTTATCCTTGACTGTATGTTGTGTTTGTGAATGTGTTTGTTTGCTGATGAAGGCTAACCGCCGCAACGTTCTGTATGTGTCGTAACTCTGTTATGTAAAGCTGCACTACTTTGTGTAATTATATATTGTTTAAACTTTCACAGCTTTACCGCAGTTCCACCAAATTTTATGCATACTTTGCTATAGTATGTTGAGTGTCCGGGGTGTTTGGTCAATAGCTCTTAACCTATCCCTCTGTACCTTGACTCCACAGAAGCATTGAGTAGACTCCCTCGAGGAAGGGGTCTGACACTATCACCGCCTGGAAGGATTTCATGGGGGTTAAATATTATAATTGGTTCTTTTTTATTTTTATTTAAAAAAAGGGAGCAGACTCAGCTGAATCAGAGGTGCAACAATTGTTTCATGACAATTCATGTCAAGGTGATGCAATAATTTACATGGATGGAAGTTCTTAGCGAAGGTTAATTGACATTGTTTTGTGCCAGAGCGCTTGACTTACGATACCATGACATCTAGTCTGAGAATGCAGGCAGAAGGGAAGCCAGTCACTGTGGTGTTCCACTGCCAGGAGGACTCACAGCATACACATGTTATGGTTGTAATTTACTCACAAGGCTTGCTGAAAAGTGTGAAGGTAGGGCATGCTTCACTTCAAAAATGAAACATAGGGAGCAACTGTTGGATCTTTTTCCCAGGACATGCTTGTGTTTTGGGAAATGAGGAAGTGGACAGTTTGCTTGGTCTACACCGTCGGACAAATAGCATACACATGCCGTGACTGTAACAGTATCACAGAGCATGCTGAGAAGGGTAAAGGTAGGCATGCTTCAGTTAAAAAATCAAAGACAGGGAGCAGCCATTTGATCCTTTCCCCAGGACATGATTGTGTATAGGTAAACGAGCAGGTGGACCATTCTGCTGGGTCTTCACTGTTGGATGGGGAATTGGTGCATAATAAGGCAGATGTGATCAGGGCCCTTTCGAACCAATTGTAGTGTGGAGGAACAGATGAGTCATCAATGCCTGAAAATAATGGTGCAGTAAGGATTAACCAGAGATACAGGCTAACACTCAGTACACAGAGGGAAACCCAGGCGGACACATAATCAGATTGCAACTTGTACTATTAATATTGTGTGATTTTTCGCTGGCTGTTGAAGGTAAGGACAGAGTGAGTATTGGAATGTCCCAAGTACTGTGCTATGATGCTGGTTCTTGACTCAAGTCACCTCCACTCAAGTTTAGTTTCTTTTGACTTCCACAAATTTTTCATTCCTTTGTTTTTCTCTTGTAGTTTGTGTTCTTATTTTAATATCTCTAGCTTTTCTGTCCACATTTAATATCTGATTAGGTGTATGATTCCACGTCTTGAAGTGTGGTTTCACCATGGAGATTGAGTTGCTATTTATTGGGTTTTATTAGCGAAGTCCAAATATCATATAGTTGCTTAGTCAAGCATTTTTGGTTCCAGACATGAAATCACTATGTGCAGACCTAACAAAAAGTGTGAATATAACAACATAACCTCAGAATGTCTTATTATTGACTACATGCATGCTTGTCTGTGTATGTGTGCACACATGCACATCTTAGAATTCTAACATAACATACAACTTTATCATTTCAGAATTTAGTTGCCAAAATTTCTAACTTCATATTTTCTAGTTCCTCTTCACTGTCTAGTCTTCAAGTATTTTTGTTGCTTTTATTTCAGATCAGACCAAAATTGGAGCATGATTCAGCTTTCGAAAATGTAACTCTAGAAGCAGAGAGAATCCGGCTCTTTAAAGAATACTTAACGGCAATGGAAGAAGCATGTTCACATTATCATCCAAAAAAAAAAAAAACTAAAAAACACCGGTCCAGAAGATCTCGGTCGAAATCTCATTCAGTAAGTTTAGGTAGTATGAGTTAAAAGTCTGTATCATTTTTTCTGAAACTAAAATGAAGTAGAAAATCTTGTCTTTGTTTCCTCCAACTATTTTTTCTTCTCCTTTGGTTGAAGTCATTGTTAGAAAAAAATCAATTTATATTTGGCATCAAAAGTTGTAATGCTAAACTGTTTAAACATTTCCCTTTATTACAGCAATTTATTTTTTTTTATTACTACTGCACCTCTTCCTTTTTTGTCTTATTTTCCTTCTCCTCAATTCCTTGCTATCTCTTAGTATCATGAATTCTGAAACAAGCTCTAGTATCATACACCATGGTGTTCATTGTGATTGCTGTTCCTTTTACCCATCCTTTATAGATAGGTTTTTCTATGCTCTTACTCTTTATATTCTAAAAAAAATACTGGAGAGTATGAGAAATGCTACCTAGGTCTCATAACCTTGGTCGAAGGGAAAATTCCAATTGCACCCCCATGTAGTAGAGGATAGAAAACATGCTATAGTGTGTTAAACACAGCTCTAGGAACAAGAATAAGTATTCTTGGATGCCCATCGCTCTTTAGTTAGAGTTAATAGAACAGGGCACTTATATACATCAGTTATGTAAAAGGGAATTAAAGACTGACGACACAGACTGAACCTGTTGAATGTAGAAAATTACATTATCATCACCCTTTGCTGAGATTCAAACATGGTACTTTCTGAACCCAAGACAGGCACCATAATCGTTCAGCAATTCTTCCACCCCAATTTTCAGTATGATTATTAGTCATTTTTGTCTTCCAATTGTCATAACCCTGACTTTCATAATGTAATTTGTGTGTGTGTGTGTGTGTGCAATTCAAATTGGCTATATGTTACTTAAGATATTCTTCTGAAGCTGCTGTTAGTACTTGGTCATTAAAAAAAAAAGTAGTTTTACTACTTATGCCACTTCATAAATGATTTATATAGGTTATTAACAATAGATTTCATGTTAAAATATCATAAAGCATTTGTTATAATAGTAATCATCATCATCTTCCATCTTTGTTATCAAGCACCCGATGGGTGGTACAGGATAGTATCATTCTGGGTGATTGTATAATGTAATGATGTTGTCAATCCATTTTCTTATCGTGCATCCTCCTGCTCTTCTATCTGTATCTTCTATATCTTTGATGTTGGGCGCCTTTAGGTCCAGGTGGAGAAAGCGGTGGAACACACTGAGAACCCGTATGTGGAGAGAATTATATGGCAGGGGTTCTGGACGAATCTCAAAACCAAGAGGGAAAACCCCAGGAGAACCTTCAATCAGATGGCAGCTGGAACGATTAGCATTATAACTTATTTGCTAGTTGTTTTTGTTTAACGAGGGGACGGAGCATATGAGAGAATGTCTTGAGTGTAGTGATGTTATTTCTTAGCTCAACTCAACTCTTCTTTG
The DNA here is from genome assembly GCA_014155875.1 of Cepaea nemoralis. NCBI lineage: Eukaryota > Metazoa > Mollusca > Gastropoda > Stylommatophora > Helicidae > Cepaea > Cepaea nemoralis. Next base: position 617,996 of record JACEFZ010014681.1, on the reverse strand, counting down.
TAACTTTGCTGGTCGTTGATGGTGTTGCATTCTAACAAGATGGCTGAACGACTTGATCTTCTGACTTTCTTTATGTATAGCTTAAGGTGTTGATCCCACTATCTGTGTCTGATGACATCATTTTATATTTGGTCTCAGATAGTTAAGTTTGCAATTCTCAAGGTGCGGATTTTGCATACATGTGATTTGGGTCATGTTAAAGTTTGACATTGGAAGGATATGGTTCATGTGAATATGTTATTTACTATCTATTGTTTTGTGGACATAAGTATATTTGAATGTTTCAGTATGGGTGGGTGATATATAGAAGCACATTTGGTTTTGGCATCTGATATTGATTTATCTGTCTATTCTGCTGTCTTCTGTAATCATGCTTCCTAGCTATTAAATGAATCGCCAAAAAACGAGAAGTAGATTGTGAGCGTTACTAGAACACGATTACAAGAAACAAAATGGATGTTGCGGCTAAAGCCTTCATCAGCACATAACAAACAATATCAAACACACAACTTCACGAAAAACACTACATGAAAATACAAAGGTTACTTATCTGAATCCTTGTTTAATTGAATACGTCTTAAGCGCTTTATGCGTTTGATGTGGATGAAATAAACTGGATGTGTGGTTCAAGCAGGTCAATTGACTAAAGGTCAATAATGCCAGAAGCTCAAGCATAGCCACTCGATGGAAGGGATGGGGAGACACCCATGTGAGCGTACAGTAAAATGGGGATTAGCAGTGGACTATAGCTGGCTCTGTGGTGAAAGTGTCAGGACGTAGTTTGCAATTTCGCATACCGCTTTCGAAACACAGCTGTGGGTGATTTGAATGCAGACCTGTGCTGGTCGCCCAGAAAGCAATGACAAGCCGCTGAACGCAAATTTGCCAAGAAATCACAAACAGCAAAAGTAATGCTGAGGCTGATTGTGAAGTCCTGTAAAGGATATGCTACCACTTTTTTCTTGTGGACTAGACAACTGCGGGGATGAGAAGGAGGGGAGGGGCTTCTGCTGGCTGAGAGTACTCTCGAAACTCTGCAGAAGTCGCAGTTTCTTGAAAAAATCTCTTTTCTCGAGATTCATGGGTTCAACCTACGAGAAACCCATGTAGGTTCAGTTCAGGGGTTGTTGGGTGCATAATGCCAGCCCGAAATAACAACTAGAAGAAAGATAGAGAAAATTCCATGCCTGAAGACGAACACTAGCTTTCCCGAGATTAAAATTAACTCGGTTACCAGATAGCTCCGCGAAGCCCCGTCTACTGGAAGTTTCCTGTCCGTACAAACACACCAATTGGGGAATTTGCAACATATATATATATATATATATATATATATATATATATATATATATATATATATATATATATATAGATAGATAGATATAGATATATATATATATATTTAAAACATTAAGTTAAATTTTAAAAAAGTTAACTTTAAGAATGAAATATTGCTTTTATATTGAAAGTATATATGCTGTCATTTCATTCATGTATTTCTCTAAAAGATATTTCTCTCTTCTGTTTGTCTCTTTACAGAGTGATACTGATGATGGTCGTCATAGATCGGTTAGAAAAAGAAAGCGTTATTCAGTGTCACATTCAGTAAGTGGTGGTTCTGACTCAGGACGGTCAAGAGGTATGTTTTACAATATTATGCAAATAAGCATATTATGTTCAGGGTAGTATTACGAAAATATTCATCTCCTTATATATGTTGAAGGTAAAAGGTTTTTCAAATGATGTTTAGACAAATATGAAGGTCGTATAAACATAACAGGAGAAGAAACGAATTATTACCAAAATTAGAATTCCAAACACCATTACTGAATGAGATCAAGTAGATTAGATACTTCTGCTAAATAAAGAGACACAGTTTCTTGTTAAAGGAGAAAAGTTAAGGGAAAGCCTGCAAGCTTAAGGTTGAGATGCATGTGGTAGAGATCGAGTGAAAGAAGCCTGCTTGAGGGCACAAGACAGAAGGTATTGGAGACTTATTGTTTTCAATGCAGAGATTGCATTTAATTATGACATTGGGCAGAGTGAAATCACGACTCATAGTGATTATTGAAATTCCGTCCACAGCTTTGAAGAGATTCAAGGCCCAGAAAAACTAGCATAAAAGTGAATAACTTTAAGTTTTCACATCAAAACTAAAGTCTAAAGAACAATCCTAAACATATTTGTAGTCACTTTTAGCCATTGTAGATGTTATTCAATTTTCTATGATGGGAAGCCATTACGTAACTCACAATTTTTTTTTTTTTTTTTTTTTTTTTTTTACAAAAGTGTGGACCAGAAATTGTGTGTGTGTGTTGTTTCTCAACATAGTTTCCCTGCTTAGCAACACATTTGGTCCACCTGTCAACTAGTTTGTTGATGCCTTCTAGGAAAAAGTTTTTGTGTGTGTACTTAAACCAATTTTGCCCCACGTCCATTGCCTCGTCATCTGCAAACCTCTGACCCCACAAATGTACTTTCAAGGGTCTAAACAAGAGAAAGTCAAGTCATGGCTGCAAGCCACAAAACTTCAAAGCACATAGTGTATCCACGTTATGCGCAGCCATATAAGTGCAGGTGTTGTCGTGCAACAACTATACTCTGAGTGGCTGTTGCCACTACGAATGGAATACTCAACATATGACAGTGTAACAAAGGAAAAATATAACGATGATTAATGTTATCAGTTATCAGTTATCAGTTATCAGTTGGGGTATCTTCGTTGCACTCCGGACATGTCCATAGGTGCTCAGATCCTCCCCCCAGCATATGCATCAGCGTCCGGTGGCTAATAGTGCCAGTTCTGTGTTGGTTGACGAGGCGCTTTGTTATCCCGATGTACTTCTCGCGTCTGGCTGTGCCGATTCTTACTCCCAGGTCTTTCATCCTGGAAAGCGATGTGGAATCACTGGCGTCAAAATCCTCTGTTCTCGCCATATCTTTAAGGGCGTTAATGACATCGGCACGATCCATGGGCTGGCCATCTACAGGGGGTGCAGAGCCAGCCAATTTATCAGCTCGTTCATTTCCCTCGACTCCCGCATGTCCCGGGACGAAGATGAAGGTGACTTTGCGGACAACAGACTTCCGCAGCGACTCAGTCCACTGTCTACGTACAGATCCAGCTTCGACCTTCTGAATCATGCTCATTGAATCACTTAGTACACACACGTTGGTATAATGCTGTGATTCCAGCCATATGAAAGCCTGTGTAACTGCCATCACCTCCATCGTCATGCTGCTCGTGGTCATAGAGTGGGCACCACTGGATTCTTGAACGGTTCGGCCCGCTGAACGGGCTGTAAATGCCCACGCACTTCTCTGCTGCTTTACAACAGATCCATCTGTATAGATGAGCACTTCGGGGCTATCTGAGTGATCATAGATGAGCGCGTTAACCTCTGCATTGACAGCGGCAGGGTTCTGCTCTCTGCACCGTCTGTCGAGTGTGATAATGCAGGAGAAGGTACACTTAAAAGCTGGAGGCACCGGCACCCATTCCTTGCCGGGGTTGATACTGGTAAGACTGCAGACCTGTCCGACGACATCTTCCGCCCGACCCATCCATGATTTGCCCCTCTTTAGCCTGTCACCCTTTTCTCTGAATACAGCGTCATGCAGAGGGTGCTGCTCATCTGCACTTATTTTTAAGTATGCACGAGCTCTCCAGATCTTGATCCTGTGTTCCATTGTCGGGAAGTCAAGGAGGTATCTCATTGCTACACAGCTGGTGTCTCTCGTGCAGCCCAAAATGATGATTAATGTACATGCACCTACTGAAGAGAAAGAAGATGATATTAAAGAAGTCTTTTATAATGATCTGGAAGATGTCGTAGAAGAAACCCCCAAACAGGACATCCTGATTGTGCTGGGAGACTTCAATGCAAAAATAGGTAGAGAGCAAACTAATAAAAAAGTGACCGGTATGGAAAGCCTACATACAACTTCAAATGATAATGGATGGAGAGTCATCAACCTGGCAGAAGCCAAAGGACTGCAGATTAGCAGTACCAGACTACAAAGAAAGGATATACACAAACAAACTTGGAAATCATGTGACAAGAGAACCTATAATCAAATAGATCACATTTTAATTAACAACAGAAATGCATCAAACATACAGCAAGTTAGAAGTTATAGAGGAGCTGAGTGCCACAGTGACCACTTCCTCGTTGGAGCAAAATTTAAAATAAAACGTAAGAGAGCTTTCTATACTAAATTACAAAGATTACACCCAACATATAACAGAGAAAAACTACAAGAAATTACAGTCAAAGAGAAATTTACAGATGAAATAAAATTTGAAACTCTGCAAAACCCTTTGGAGGAAAGCGTTGACCAAACTTGGTTGAACATCAAGAATACAATTCAATCTACCGCAGAAGAATGTCTCGGTGTGTTAACCATGCATAGAAAGAACTGATGGTTCAATCAAAAATGTGAAGAAGCAGTCATTAGGAAAAGGAATGCCAGACATTTATGGTTAAATTACATCAACAACATCCAAAAGGAAGAGCATTATAGAAATGAATGTAAAGAGGCTACAAAAATAGTCCGACAGCAGAAGCGAGAATATATGAGTAATATAATCAAAGATATGGAAACTAATCACCAGAAAAATGAATCCAGAAAATTTTTTTAAAGAACTAAAGTCAATGAAATGAGGGCACCAACAAAACACATATGGTTTAAAAGACAATAATGGGAATATAATAAATACCAATGAGGAAATGTGCAACACATGGAAAGAATATTTTGTTGAATTACTAAATTGTGAAGCTCCAAGTAACATTTTCCCACAGGAAGAGGTTCTAACATGCGAACCACAAATTGAAGAACCTACATTTGAAGAAATCCTATATGTAATCACACGACTTAAAAACAATAAGGCAACTGGGACTGATGGAATTGCTGCTGAATTTATAAAGGCAGGTGGCCATGCATTACATCTAAAGCTATACGAACTAATAATAAAAATCTTGAGGACAGAAGAATTACCCCATGACTGGAAAGAGTCATTATTGATACCTATCTTTAAGAAAGGAGACAAGTTCCAATGTGGAAATTATAGAGGAATATCACTACTGTCCACAAGCTATAAGATACTATCCGCAGTATTACTAAATAGACTAAAACCATATTCAGAAGACATATTAGGTGACTACCAGGCGGGTTTTAGACAAAACAGATCAACAATAGATCAGATATTTATCTTACGACAAATAGCCGAGAAAAATTGGGAATATAAAAGAGATCTCCATAACATTTTTGTGGATTTTAAAAAGGCTTATGATAGTGTCCATAGGAATAGTCTATGGAATGCTATGCAGGAATTTGGAATACCAAGGAAGTTAATCAACATGACCAGACTATGCATGGAAGATACTTATAATATAGTAACATATAAAGGTAGGAAATCAGACCCCTTCCAAATAACATCTGGCTTGAAACAGGGTGATGCACTATCGCCGCTACTCTTCAATCTGGCTCTAGAGAAAGTTGTAAGGAAGGTAAAGGAGGAATGTGATATTGGAGGAACATCCAAGCTGCTTGGTTATGCAGATGATATAGATATTATAGGGGCAAAGTGAACAAAAGACATTGGAAATATTGACTCACTTAAAGGAACAAAGCACAACAGATGGGGCTGGTTATCAACCAAGATAAGACAGAATATATGGTAATTTCAAGAGACGGAATGGCTAAAAACTCTTGGCCACATACAAATAGATAATATGACCATTAAAAGAACGGAAACATATAAATACCTGGGTGCAATCTTCAACTGCTCCAACATCATAAGGGAAGAAATACAAACTAGAATCAACTCTGGAAATAAGATATACTATGCACTACAACATCTACTAAAATCAAAGGCGCTATCTCGTAACACCAAAATCACAATATACAAAACACTGATCAGACCAGTTGTGCTGTATGGCTCTGAAACCTGGAGTACAACGAAAGGAGACGAAGCCTTGTTACAAACCTTTGAGAACAAAATTTTAAGACGCATCTTTGGACCCATTAGGGATACACAAAGTGGAGAGTGGAAAAGAAGAAGTAACAAAGACATTTATGATCTAAGTCCCCGCTAATCACTGGTATCATGAAGGCTAATAGACTACAATGGCTGGGGCATATAGAAAGAATGGAAGATAATAGGGAAACAAAACTCGCTTACACTCAGGAAATAAATGACCGTAGACCCCGAGGTAGACCAAGAAGGCGGTGGAGAGATAATACATATACAGACTCACAAGCACTTGGAATCAATGACTGGCAAGAGAAGGTCCACCAGAGAGACGAATGGAGACGGATTGTGTCTGCAGCAAAGAACCTCAATGGCTCGGAACGCTGAAGAAGAAGAAGATGACAGTGTAACTATGATTGTTGTAGGTAATTTTGTCTAGCTTCTGTTATGCAAGAACTGGATCTTCGACATAGCCATTATGATGGCTATGTATTTGCTCCAGGATGATACTATCATCTACAAAGTCATCTACATGGTTCTCTTTCTTCTCTTAATCCCGATGTTCAGTCTGAACTTTTATTTGTGGAGGTCCATCAACCAGACATTCTGGTGTGGTGGCTGTCTACTCTGTCCTGGTATTCCCTATGATATACACATATCAGGTTGAAAACACCCAGGCCTACTGGAAGAACATCACAGGCTTGGATGATGAAATGTTAACCCTTTACAAGGCAGAACGTCCATTTCCGTCCGATGCCTTTAACGAGCACATCGGCCGATTGCGTCTGATACTATTATGCATTGTAAAAACGCGATTTCTCGGCTATACGATACTTCCGACGGCTGCTTTCGCTGATAACTTGACAACGTGACCACCATTTCTAAACGCAGACTATGAACTTGAACGGACTTTTACAGACTTTTTTTCATAGTTTTCGGGGTTTTTACACTTAGTTTTTCAAAACGGATTTCGACGATTCTTCAAGTGATAGCCGAGATTTCGCTAGGTTCAATTTAAGTGACATTAAAGGGCACGAAGTTGACTATTAATTGGAGCTAGATATCAGTGCAAAGCGTTACTTTGCATTAGCAGTCTGAGTGGGACTTTAAAGAAAGTGATTATGATTCTGAAAATGTGTTTGTAAATTGCCGTATAGATGACTGAAAATCACAAACAACATGCTGTATTTCGTAAATATTTGTGTTCATATATGGATTACCGACAACAATCATGTGAGTAACATATTCTGTATGCTTTTCCCTTCATTGTGTTGTTTATTTAACTAAAATCTGTTGACTAACACCTTATTTGTGATGTTTTTACTTGCGCGACCCGAAATTTCACCGAACCTGAAAAAATCTTGCCCGTTCAGGGCTAAAAAATGGACAAGCGTCTGCCCTGTTAAGGGTTAATAGACATTGGGCTTCGGAAATTTTACATCACCGGTCTGTTTGTCCACTTGCTGACATCAATATGCTTTCTGGTGATCGTCATGCTGCTGCGGTACTTTATGAAACATTCTGGAGTTCAGCAGCTTGAACCGCTACATTGTCTCTGTTGAGAATTTCAGTGTAAACAGAAGTGGTGTTGGTAGTATTTTGAGTAGAATTGAGAGAAAGACAACATTCAGCAGTGAAGAACTTCTTGGACAGAAAGCAGCAAGTTCTATGAATGTGTAGGTAAGGAGGAAAAGTTTTAATTTCAACCTTATGGTCAAAGTTTACTGCCTGCCTGTGGAGAATTCACGTCCTCAAGCTTGAGGCATTGCTGTAAATGAGGAATGTGCTCTGACAGCAGTCTATGTGTTTCTGATGGCAGAGTTGCTCCAGATTTGTCATGCTAGCACAGTGCTGTTAATATGAACAGCTTTCATTATCCTTGTCAAAATGATATTTGAGCTGCACATCATAGATAACGACGTCTGGTCTGGTGCTGGGCAGTTAGAGTGTTCAACTCAACTTGTTGCAAATTATGTTTTCTATAATTTTGGCCCCGAGTGCTGCTACATCATGACAGCCATCATTGTCAGTATCTGTGTGGACTTTGTGGCCCTCGTCTACATCTTTATACTTGCAGTCCTATTCATGTTGTTTTGCCACATGGTTGCCATCCTGTGGCCATTCTACAAGCTGACCCTGGCTATCTTTTTGACTGTCCGGTTTTCTGTTGGTCCTAGGATTCCCCTACAGCTCCTGCACTACCTCAGTATTCATCTTCAACAGCCAGCAAAGAGTACCAATACTAATGGTGCCTTTTGCAATCTGATTATATGTTTGTCTTGCTTTACCTCTGAATGACGATTGTCGACCAGATCCTCTGACCACTCCCTAATGCTGCACATTCTCTCTAGACCATGATAGTTTATCTGTTCTTCTGCATTATTCACTTTCTCCCAAAGTACTTCACCACATCAGCCTTATAATGCCTAAAATCACCCCTTAATGATGCAGCACCAGCCAATCTGTCTGCCTGTTAATTTCCAACAACACCCAAGTGTCCTGGAGAAAAGATTCAGTGAATTCTCACTATCTGTGACCTCTGAATCGATATCGGCATGCCACACTGCACGAAGAATGTCAGTCCTCACCTTTGTCAGCATGTTTTGTGAATCAATTACAATCACATGTGTATACAGTTTGTTCTCCAACCAGTGGAATGACGCAGTAACTACCTCCACCTCCATTCTCAAACTTGAGGTCATATGCCAAGCTCTCCTTTACTAACCATTGGCCATTTCTTTTGCTATGAATCCCCAGGCACTTTTGTTTGCCTCTTAACACAGAGCCATCGGCATAGATAATCACATCGCCAAGCCGAGAGCAGTAATGAATTAATCGCTTAATTTCTGCTTCCGTGGTGCATCCTGGCCGCACCCTACACCCACGGCCCAGTGTGATTATAACCCCACGTGTCTGAATTTCTATTTGGCGCCGCACAAAGCATGAATTCCATAGCTCCAACAATGACTCCCTGGAGTCTTCTGAAAAGTGCACTCGTGAACCAAAAAGGCAAACCAGTCAGTTCAGCAACAGCCGGCCACTGTCCCGAACATGCAGCGGACAACAGCGTGCAGATGTAAAATCCTTCCACACGAATTTCACAGCTAACAGTGTCGTGCCACGCACTCGCTCAGTAGCAGGGCTACAGAAGCATGTACTAGTCCAACATGAGGAAAGTGCAAATGCAAATCGTAGCCACAAGCATAAATATGCCAGAGGTCTTAATGGTTCAATGCCTAACCGCCATGTTGGGGACCGGAAGTCCATTTCTGTAGAGTGATAATCCTAAACCCATTTAGCTTTGAGTGATCTTTGTCTGGTTTAGGAAGTGTTTAATAGCTGTTCACCCAATCCTGAGGGTACTGATGACATCCTGATGCTTAGGTTAACCCTTTACCGGGGAAAACGCCAGAGAACGTTTTTACCCCGGAACGGGCAAACCATCCGAAAGCATTCGTGACTATTATGCATTGTAAAAATGTGATCTTGCGGCTTTCCGAGACTCCGATTGTCTACTTTCGGTTATGCTGATAGCTTGACAACGTGGCCGCCATTCGCAAGCGTGTACTTTGAATTTGAACGGATTTAAAAAATAGTTTTTGGGTGTTACGCTTTGTATTTCAAAATGGATTTTGACGATTCTTCAAGTGATAGTGGAGATTTCGCTGGGTTAAGTTTAAGTGACATTGAAGGGCATGAAGTTGACTATTAATCGGAGCTAGATATCAGTGATCAGTGTTACTTTGCGTTAGCAGTCGTGAGTCGGACTTTAAAGAAAGTGATTCTGATTCTGAAAATGTGTTTGTAAATTGCCATATAAATGACTGGCAATCACAAACAATATGTTGTATTTTGTAAATATTTGTGTTCATGTGTGGATTACCGGGAACATTCACGTGAGTAAAATAATCTGCATGCTTTTTACTTCATTTTGTATTTTATTTAAATAAAATCAGTTGACTAACACCTTTTATGTGATGATTTTACTAACGTAACCCAAAATTTTACTGAACCTCAAAATTCTTCTTGCTCGTTCAGGGCTACAAAACAGACAAACGTCTGCTCTGTAAAGGGTTAAAGCAAGACCTAGTGTGGAGACCTAGTGTATGTGAAAGCCTAATACTTCACACTCCTACTGCAGTGTACTTCTTGGGATTAACTTTATGTGTCTATATTTTAGATGATGATGAAAAGACTGCAAAGCGACACAGAAAAAAGTCAAAAAGGAAGAAGCATGCATCACAGTCAGTAAGTCTTAGATTGTCAATAAGAACCTTGATAAGATGTTGAGTTGTCAACTCATTATATTGTGGCCAACTATATGCCTAACACTTCACACAACTGTTGCAGCATCGTGAGATTACCTGTCATTTCTGCATAGCTGTTAATATCACAAATATATTTATACAAAGCAACACTTCTAACAAAGTAGATCTCAAATCATGCTATCAAAATATATTGTTAATAAATACAATTTGTCAGAAATATAAATTTAATATGGTTAGTATTGCTAACTTTTTTTGTATTGATTTTTTTTTTTTAATATCCTTTACAGGACATCGCTGTCAACAGCAGCATCTTTCAGCTGTCTGTTGATTTCTTGACAAGATTACTGCTCAGTAGTTTGCCATTGCTTTCTGAGCGGCCGGCTCAGTATCCCGCAAGTCACCAGCGGGGGTCGAACCGCTCCCAGGTCTCTCCCGCTACGAGACTCTGCGTGATAAATGGGATTACGGAGAAAGTGTTGTAACCCCTCAGCCAGAGAGACCGGCTTGTATTGATTACTTCCGGTAAAAATGGCGACTACGTAACGAGTTTATGTGAGACGCTGTTTAGTGTTTTCCTGCGGATTATGTGGTGTTATTTCATTATTTCGGGCTGCCGCCAGATATTCGTTGGTTATGGTCTCAAGTTTCGCGACGGCAGGCAGAGGATCTCTTTCCTGAGGCAATGGCTGCGGTCACCCGACCAGTATGGTTACTGCCATAGAGGAAAGCACCGGCAAACTACCTCTTTAAAAGTGCCTAGTACATTATGATTCGCCTAAAGACTGATCATCGCAAGACAAGGACAGAGACATTAACATTAGCAATGTGGAATGTTAGGACACTAAACGACGACAAAAAATTAGATAACATGAAATAAGGAAAGAGAAAAACATTAATATTTTAGGGATGTGCAAAACGAGATGGACAGGAGCAGGCATCAAGATAGATGAAGATTTTAAGATGATTTATTCTGGATTTGAAGATCGACAAAGGGGAGTGGCTATTATTTTGGACCGGAAATTATGAAAATCTGTTCAAGGATATTGGGCCGTGTTGGGCCGAGTTCTACTAGTTAAATTAAGTGGCAGACCTTTTAACATAAATGTTATTCAAGTATATGCCCCAACAGGAGAATCCAGTGAAGATAGTGTACAGGAATTTTATAATGACATAGACTCTGCCTTATAAAGAAATGTAAAAATTCAGAAATATACATCATAATAGGGGACTTCAATGCAAAAGTAGAAAATCAATGTGATAGATACACAGCAGGAAACTATGGTTTAAGAGAGAGAAATGAAAGAGGAATCAGACTCGTAGAGTGGGCAAAAGAACAGGAAATGATTGTAGGAAACACCTGGTTTAAGCAACACCCTAGAAGATTATGGACATGGAGGAGTCCTGATAGCAGGATTAGAAACCAGATTGACTACATTCTCATTAGCAGAAGATTTAGAAACTCGCTAACAGTAGCAAAATCAGTTCCCAGTGCTGATTGTTATAGTGACCACAGAATGCTTACAGGAACATTGAGGATAAAGTTGAAGAAAGTCAAGGAAACACTAATTATGATTTGCGTACATTGAATAATGACAAGGAAATACAAACCAAATTCAACATAGAAGTACAGAACAGATTTGATATATTGTCTGATCTAGAGATCCTATTCCAGGATATGGCTGATCAATGGGAAATGTTGAAGAATTCAATCAGTTGCCGCAGAAACAACTATTCCAAAGTTAAAGAAGGTGGGTCGTAAGAAATGGATGACTGAAGAAATTTTACACCTAATGGAAACAAGAAGACCCAACAAACATAATTCTGCCAAATATGAAAAAATTCACAGTGTCAACATCTTGTATCACACACAGGCACTCTCGCTTCTTCATCCGCACCCAAAGAAACATCAGTTGTGCAGATGGTACATTCCTTATTTTTTCAGGCGAACCTGATATAGTTACAGAGTATACACAGGCGGTGGCTGCCTTAACAAATATACAACTGCCGCCTTATATACAATTATCACATACAGTCAATTGCTCAACCTCTACACTTGCTATCTTCAACTAGCGCCCTCGCAAACTAAGCATTTGCACTCGGAAATACACAAGCGTCCTTCTCTGAAAACTGTCTGGTCCCATCTGACGTTTCCCAACCGGTTGGCTGGCCTTGTCACCCTAGACCCCGTGCTGTCCGTAAAACCCCGTGCTGTCCTACCAGTCTCGTAGTACAGCAGTCTATCCGTGCTAAGCTGGGTTGTACTAACGTCTAGTCCGTTTAGGGTGGTATCCCGTGAACTGGCGTCCCCTCCTATCTGGTTTGGTCCTGCCGGTGTCCTGGTTATGACACGTCTGTGTCCCCACCTAAGTCCTGTCTCCTGTTTATCTACTGTCCTGTAAATGTCCTGTCTTATGACCATTCTATGTCCTGACTTGTGTTATGTCTCTACTCTATCTGCTATACTGTAGATGTCCTTATCTATGTCCTATATGTCATCTCTATTCTGTCCCTTGTCCTCTATGTCCTGTATGTACGTCCTCAACACTCTGACACACAGAAAAGTCAGAATATTATGTAAGGAGGCAAAAGAAGCATGGCTTGAGGAAAAGTGCTTAGAAATTGAAAAACAACACCAGTCAAAATACCAAATTAGTGCACAAAAGAACTTAGGAACTTACTAATAAAAGAACAAGTACATCAGCAGGCTGTCTAAAAACTAAAGATGGCATAATCATAGAAAAAGATCAGATTCTACATGTGTGGACAGATTATGTGAAAACCCTTTATGATGATAACAGAGAGGAACAGTATGATATTAGATTTAATAATGAAGGACCCCCAATTTTGAAGATGAGGTTCGAAATATTCTTGATTGATTGTTTTAGGAACCGACATCACAGCAATCGGGTCATTCCCATAAGCGCTCCGTCCCCATCCTCAGCAGCCAGTGAAGAGTTCCAACAATAATAGTTCCAGTAGCAATCTGATTATATGTCCGTCTCGCCTTTCCTCTGAGTGTTGAGCGTCGGCCAGATCCCCTCGTCACACCTGGCTACCTCATTCTTACCAGACTATGGTGATCCATTTGCTCCTCCGAGGTGTACATGTGCTCCCACAAGGCCGCAACGACGTCTGTCTTGTCATGCATCAATACTCCACCAAGTTTTGCTGAGCTAGCCAATCTATCTGCCTGTTCATTCCCCAGCATACCGGCATGCCCCGGAAAAAAGATCCAGGTGATGCTTGCCACCCGTGACCTCTGAAGCCACTCTGCACGAGGCCTGCCTGTCCTCACCCTCCTCAGCATGCTTTCTGAGTCAGTCACAATCACAATGTGTATCATGTTCTCCATCCAGCGGAAAGCTGATCTAGCCGCCTCCACCTCCATTCTTAAGCTAGATGTTGTGGCATCATACGCCAGGCTCTCCTGCACCAGGCATTTAGGGGCAATTAGGGCATCTGTAACTGTTGACGTAAGTCACTCTACTGTCTCCAGGTAGATAGGGCACATGTAATATTCATGTTCTATTGTTCTTATTTGCCCTGGAGTTGATTGGTAGTAATACTCTTTCTACCTTCTCTAAATCACCACATATATATCACATAACAGTTAACGCCACAGTAACAATGACTTCTTCATAACACGACAGCTGCATCAGTTTTCACACAGTGTATTATATCTTTCCTTTAAAACACATGTCACATCAATGTCACTAAAACAACACTACTTGCACTCGATCTCTATCTTGTATATCTGTCACTCAACAATCACTGACGTTGACATTCGTCCACAAATTCACCAACGCTCAATCTGTACAAACGTGGCGGCTAGATGGACTTCTGCCATGTGTCATTCTCCGTCCGACCTCGAACGCGGTCCAGACGTGAATGATATCTCACGGACCTATAGTCCGTGCTTGACCTTCGCTCTGGTTACTTCCGGCAGAGTGGTTCACAATCCACTCGATCTTCACGTCTGTCACTGAAATGTGCAAGACTCTAGGACACCTCACTGAGTGGTACTTTGATCCTCGCCAACTCCATGGCACTCCCCCCTTGTTGGGCAAAAAATGTGTGTAACACATTTGTTCTCACACATAAGTTTACAACAAATAATTAATGTCTAATTAAATTAATATATCTTGTCTGTATCTGGAAGTACATCTTGGGATCTGAAAAAATCGGAAATCTGTGAATCTTTCGTTTCAACTAACTAATGTATACATATCATCTTAAGGCGATGCTATCCGTAAAAAATTTAATTCCATAATACTTAATTTCTATGTTCTTTTATGATATAGAGTTTGATACTGAAGACTGCTGATCGATAAAATATTGTTTTAAAAATAATAAATAAAAATATTAAAATAATCAAATTGACTTTGCACTTAACGGTTGCTATGGAAACCAAGATAAACAGCGGCCATATTGAATTTCTTAATGTACAGGCTAAATTCTTTGTATTATGTGTAAATAAATAGACCCTTTACAAGTTTAGTAGAAAATTTTAATGATATCTCCTTGCAGTTTTTTTTCTTCATAATTTGAAAATGTTAATGACATTTTTCATGACATTTTTTTTTTTAGTGCAGCACAAAAACTTAAACTTAATTTTAAAGATTGATCTACTCACAATGTAAGTGATATAATAAAGAATATCTCTGCAAAGTTTGATTAAAATCTAACGGATAGTTTTTAAAAAAATTGTACCTATATATAAAAAAACTGGCGAAATGAGAAAACGGGGAAAAACTAATTATTTTTTTGTTTTTTATTACTAATACACTCTTTTACAGAGAAAAACAGTGTAAAACTTTACCTGACTGTTAAAATAGTCCTGCTGAATATGCAGGACCTCCCTCCAGGGCATGCAGCTCACCTTGTCTCTTCAGTTTGGCCGCTCGTACAGTGTCACGTCTTTTAGTTTGTTTGTCCTTCTTGTACTTCAGACTATTTCTTACTTGCTTCTGCATCCTAAATGTTCCTAGTCTCTGCATATGCAGGCCTGTAGAAAGTCCATAAAACTGGGCAGTGTCTTGGGCAGCAGCAGCTCCAAAGTTGAACTCTCTTGCTGCAGTTACAACTGCAAACTGAACGCGCTTGCGAGAGGCAAAGTTGTCTTTAGTGCATCGAGCCCATATCAAGCTGTGTAAACACTCATTTGAATTTTGAGTTTGTCCTGACACACATCTACTAAGTAGTTTAGTGTCAGACAGCCTTTCGTAAATTGGCAACAGATATTTCTCAAGCTTGTCACGGTTGAGCCATGTGTGTAACATCTTGTCATGAGGACCTGGTACCTGATGCTTAGCCAGGGCGGATTGAAAAAAACACCAAGATTGCTCTCCACTTGGGCACATTTCATGACGTGGACTTTTGTCTGTTGAAAAACAGTGATGCAGTGAAGCCATAACACTTTTCCGCATGGACTCTACACTTGTGTTGTTTCGAATGGCTCTATTGTAATAAATTGTCAGCCTACGGATGGCATTTTGCATAAGCTGACCTTTACCGCGTCCTCCTAGGGTCACACCTTGCTTTCGGCAGTCAGCAACAACATTGCGGAGTGCTGTTCCAAGGCGTTTACTGACATGGTTGATACACTCCTCTTTGTCTATCTGAATGTCATCCCCATATGGTTTGATCTTGGTAAGTTCTGCAAATGTTTTGGTGTCACCATCAGAAAGTATTGACGTGTAGCGAAGTTTATGACGGGCCACAGACCGTCGCCACAGCACCCTTGCAGCCTCAACCTCCATCATTCCAGCAGATCCTGTGAAATTGTTATCACAATTTAGATGATGTTCTGCCTTCCATGCTGCAAATTCATCTGGTTTGTCCCTGGAAAGTGTCTTACCAGTGGTTTCACACACCTGACAATATGTGGACATAACATGGGCATCTATGCAAAGTCCTGTAAGAACATCCACTGCACAGCCAACTCCAATGTGGGATGTGTGGCCTCTAGTCAGCCAAGTGCCATCAAAGCTGACACTAATATCTAGCACATCATTGTCATGTAGAGTTATGCCTGACTGTTGTGCATGAGCCTGTCGAACATACTTTACGGTTTGAGAGAAAACAGTGTCCTCCAGATCTTCTATCTTTGAATATAGTTTATTTGCTTTTCTGTGAAATGTTTTGTGATGAAGACCTTGCAGGTTCATATTTTCACAAAAATTATTGAATGTTGTTGCACCCATCCCACAAACTAATGCTGAATATACTGACTGGCTGTTGACAGCAAAAGATCTATCCCCATCATTACTTCTTTCAGATAGGTATCTTCCACACACTACTTCTTCACAACAAGAGCAGTAAACCTCTGCATACCAGCTAATCCCTTGGCTTTCTTGCTGTCAGTTTTCAAAATAAGACTAGCATTTTTACAAACTGGACAACATAACATTTTGATTATTGCCTCAATTTCTGAACAATCAACTATTGCTCTTATGTTCCCGTTTTTGATATCCATTGTCGTCACCAGAAGCATACTTGCTGCTAGTGGATGTTGTGTATTTATACGTATCTCTTTTAAATTGGCTTCGGGTAATAAAAGAATCACTTCCACAACTTTGAGAAGAACACGATAGCACTGATTCATTCAAATTCACTGTCAAAACACTTGGATTTGGAAGAAGTGGCACGTGCACTTTACCTGGGTCGCTTTCAGTAGTTTCAGAATTGTCTGTATCGTTTACGACGTTCTGATAGGCTTTTCGCTGCTTACGAGCATTTACGAGGTGTAGTCTGAGAGATTTCTTACGTTGAGTAGATGACTGGATGTTACATTTCTTAGAACGAGGCATATTTCAATGCGTGTCAGTCTGTCATCAACAATGAACGTTCAGCACGTCGCGAGGTGTAAACAACACAAAGCCGCCATTTTGGAAACCCACGTGATCAATTTCAGCCATCGGCTAACGCGGATTGCTTACGATGTTCCATATAAGGAAGTTTCCGGAAGATGATAGACACGAATAAACCCGATGTACACAGAAGAGCTTCCGATTAGACGAACTCGTAGTTTTACGAACAGTTACGGAAGATCACGACCTTTCCAGGGATACCTTACATGTGCGTGTCGTGTTTTCCTGAGATATCGTTGCTAGAATTTGAAAACCGTCAATTTCGCAACAATTTTCAATAATTAGACAATTTGACACAGAGGGTGGGTTCAGTAAATTATGAATATTGCATAAAAATAACAGTTTTTAAACAAAAACAAGTACAGAATCTGATAGAAGACATGATAAGGTGTCTAAAAATGAACTATTCCAAAAATAGCCAAGTTGACCAAAAATCGATGTTTTTACTGCCGCACATCGCCTTAACTTAATCTATTAAGATCTCCATTTATTAGACCATTCTTCAATTTGTATTTATTCTTATTCTTTATACATCATATTGAAATATACTAACAAAGTTTCAGTTTTATAATCTATATGACTAATAATAATATATAAAATCTACTTTCAAATTAACTATTAATCTTACATCTATTATATACTGATAAATTGAATCACTTCAGAATATTGTTGGCTGTTAGCATTCAACATGGCCCTGCTGAATTGACCATTGCTTCACTTCCTCTTGTATGCCATTATGCAATCCTACTTGCTCCACACTTTGCCTTGAGTCTACCAGGATTGTCTTTGTGGATTCACGTTTGAACCTCTGGCCATATTACTCTAATCATAATAATATTTTTGGCATACTTATCCATACACTTTGCACTGACTTGTCCTACAGACATCTCCGAGAATTATATCCCAAAATGAAAATAAATATTTATATTGGAACCGCTTAAAAATGTGTGTAGCCTCAGCCTCCTTTACGATTCAGAGGACTGAGGTCTAATCAATATGGGTGCAATGGATGGACCTCCTACCATCCTCCATACGTTCCTTAACCGTTTTACTGGAGATCAAATCGCTATGGGTGCAATGGATGGACCTCCTACCATCCTCCATACACGTCCTTACCTATGTTTTATACTGGAGATTGAATCGCTATGGGTGCAATGGATGTCTCATATCCATCCTACACGTTCATGGACATCCTCCATACATGTCCCTTACTTATATTCTACATAGGCTTTCTACATTCTGGTAGTGTCTTACTTTCCGCATTCCTTAAGCATTGTAGTATGTACTTTGCCTTTTTGTTTTACCATTTGTCAGTGTTTCCATTTCACTCTGGTATTATGGACTCGGCTTACTTTGCATATAGTTGCTGCTGGCATAGTTTGAAACACTTGTCACACCGACCACTGTTTCGAATTGAGTTAATAGTGCCATAATCTCTAGAAGTGTATATCTTTTTTTAACTATATATAATTTCTACATAATCACATCATAAAATGATGATTCGACAATATCTAGTTAATTTATCTCTATAATAATCTAATAACAAATACATAATAAATAAAATAATAATCAACATAATATATTCAATGTTAATATTTCACTCATATCTATCAATAACTATAATTAATAACATATAACCAATAGTAATAATCACCATTTATAATTCATTAATAAATGTAACATATATCAATTCCTACATTAATTTTCAATATCTATAAAACTATAATATATAATTCATAATATTCATCAACAACATCAATAATAAATATTTAATGATGACAATACTACTGTGTTCATAACAATAATAATTATTAGTTATAATCTAATTTTATAAACTTTTATTTTATGAATACCATAAAACCAATATCTTTACTCATTAAATTATTGAATAATCACTCAGTATATAATTATATCATCATTTCATTAACCACTTAGTGCTCAACGGTATATACATACAACTCTGACCTGTTTATAATTATAAGTCAAATTTTGTTACCAAAGTGTAACAAAATCACATAGGGTTTGATCCAAACCAGTGATCCTCCCCATCAACCTGGCGGTGCCGTATCCACAGAACACAAGGCAGATGTTAAAGCCAAAATTCAAAACCGCCAAGATAATGTGAAGACCTCACTGACACGAACTGGACCCATCCAATTCGTTTTACTAATATTTACTTCAATACATCTACTGACTTAACCATAGTTGATCTCAACTTGACCCGATGCCTCCCCACCGATTGCTCAGGTGGCAATGTGTTCCACACACCAAAAAATAAACACATTACCCCCAGAACAATGCAGGAATCCACCGTCTCGAACAGAAACCATATTGCCTTCCAGGTGTTGATCGCCCATGTAAAAATAAAAAAAAATTAACGACAGTAGGGATAACTGATAATAATTGTCACGCAAACAGGAGCAACTAATTAGTTCCGTTATTACCAATTATTAATTTTATAACAATAAATGTAAAAAAAATATCATGCAAACAACAATAAAACTCAGCAAATAATAATAATATGCCATAATCATGCAGAAAATCAACATCAACCTCAATATTAATATGAAGTTTAAATAATAAACAATCAATTGCTTAATAGACTTCATACTTAATCCAATTCCTCTATTATTAATATTCATATATGAATAATAAAACTTCAACAAACAACTTTTCAGTTATTAATGTCATACAACTTCCATCAATAATATAATATGTAATAACCAATAATTTCTAATAACCTTTAAATCTTATGTTTAAATTACTAACTATATTTTATTTATTATTACAATATTCATTCAAAAGAAAAATAATATTTTTTCAATAATAATAATAATATATTTAACTTTTAAGATTTTATAACATAACAACAACAAATTAAATTCTCTAATTTTGTGTAACTAATGATTATAAAGATTGTATGTTTACTATTAATTCATTGTCCGTTATATTATATAACTATTCTAACAATTAAGCTGTATGGTTATATTAGTTCGGCCGCTATAACAACCAACACTCTATAAATAAACTATATAATCTGCTAAAAAAAAATCAATAACTAAATATCTTCACATAAATAAATGTTAATTTAACTATCATATTAATATTACTAGTTGTATCTTATTTACTTTTATATTACTAATTTATAAATTAATATTTTAATATATTTCTATTATAATATTACCAATTATATAATGTGTATGTTTTAAGATCCATTAATAAATTACTGCAAAATAAATATGTTGTAGTAACTGTATTACTTATTAGCTATTGTTATTCTAATTCACAAGCAACATCTTTTATAATGAATTAATCTTTCTAATTCTTAGTCCCCCTTATATATCTGTGATCTTTCCTAACGTCACGTTTTCCTATCAAAGACTAGTAATAAATTCTAACTCAATACTTTTACATCTGCACAACCTATGTCATAAAATTGTGCAATAATATATTTCACCTAATTAAACTAAATATATTTGTCAATATTGTTTACATTTTTATAGTTAATTTATATTGTTGTAAAACTATACTGTTATCCGCCGCTTAACGGTTAACGTTCGGTCACACGCCACAATGGAATCATCACAAATAACATCTACACAATTTATACACACGCTTCCTAATTACACACTGTCACTATTTTGTAACTCTCGCGACATTTATAAAATAATGAGTCTTTAATATCACAATCTTCTCGAATGTCTTTAATATCACAATCTTCTCCAATGTCCATGCAATTAAATATTAGTTTTATAGTTGAGCACTTTGTTTATAATATTCACACTTCCTATCAATGTTTACATTGTTCTACTATTTACTATAATTCTTTAACACAATATTACTATGTTGTACTCACTACACGATTTTCATTAAACACATGTCTTATTTATAATTTACTCGAATGTTTCTCCGTGTTATTCATTGTCAAGATTCTATCAATCGACTAATGTTTATTCCTAATCTTGAACTGTTCCTGTGTTGCTGTGTTGACATAGGTTTGCTGTCGTAGTTTCCCTGTGTCTGGCTTCACTGTGTCCGTCTCATGTTGACCATCAATCTGTCCGCAGGTTGAAATTAGTGTGCGATGAAATTTGACACAGTTTAGTCTCTTGTGAAGAAATTGGTGGTGTGTTCTTTCTTGATCGAATAATATTCAGTATATTCTTTTACTTGACGTCTCATGTGTAAATTTTTATGCGTTGTCATGTATTCTACATGGAAAGTTTCTCTCTGTCGCAATAGATTGTAGACAGCACCTAGACTTCTTTCATCTTGAAAGTAATTTCGGCTCAGATTTTTCGCTGTTGTGAGTATCAGCGAAAATGATCTTGTCGTAGACCTTTTAGACTGTTATGTTTCAATTCTCGTTTTCTTTATCTAGGGTTTATGTCTCCGAGTAGAAAATGTCTGTTGCTAAGAATCCCTAGGCACTTCTCCTACCTCTCAACACCGAACCATCTGTGTAGAAAATCACATCACCCAGGCAAGCATTATCCTGAATTAGTTGCTGGATTTCCACTTCCGTAGCCCCTGCTGGCCACTCCCTGCACTCCCGGCTCAATGTGATTATAACTTTGCACAAGTCTGACTGCTCCGCTGGCACTCTGACCCACTCCTCTCCTCGCCTAATGTTCTCCAAGATTCACACCTGTCTGATCGTATCCTCCTGAGCCATCCATGATTTCCCTCTTATCAGTCGCGGACCCTTAACTACGTCCAGCGCCTCATGCAACGGGTGATCTGTGTCAGCAACTACTCTGAGGTATGCCTTCGCCTGCATCACTTTGAGCATACCAGCAACAGTCGGCAAACCAATGATGTAACGCATACACACGACTGGGGTGTCTCTGGTGCATCCCAGAATTACCCGCATAGCTTCGTTTTGTATGCACTCTGACACTTTGAGACAGTGAGCAGTCCTAGTCCATAATCAATCACTGAGAGAATCAAGTGCTAGTATAGTGTGAAAAGCATCCTCTGCTCTGTGTCCATTGCAGCCATAGTTTTAAGTGCATTGAGTCCCTTTTGAGATTTTGTCACAACCGACTCCACATGGTCCTTGAAGGACAGGCTCCTGTCAAATGTGATTCCCAGAAACTTCAGTTTGTTCTGTCTGTTGACGGGCTCAATCTACCCGGGGGCAAGAGGTTCCAGCGTCTCATTACTGGCGAACACAGCATATACATGTATACAGGGAGTAGAACCAATGTAATAAAAAATCTATAAATAGTACATAGTTAAAGTCACTACACAATGGGAACATAACTCTCATCCGGTCGATAGTTGAGCACCATACGAAGCAGTGACGACGTCAGTAATCTGGTTAACTGTATACGTTGAGCTCTGCAGTACGACATGTGACCAAATCACACATTGACACAACCAGGATAACACACATGACTTCTGCCATATGTTAATAGACTAGGTGGAATTTGTGAATTAGCCTTGTGTTTTTGAAGCTAAATATTCTAGCTAAAGTGCATTTAGATTTTGTAACCGGCAGCTTGGGTGCATTGGATTTTCGCTTGGAAATTGTAACCAGAGTTTCATTCAGAATGTCCAGATGTTGTATCAAGGACTTGTCATCGAACATGCTCGTCTCTCGGATGGCGCCCACTACTTTCCCAAAGGAGTAGATTCTGAACATTGGCGGGATTTTTATATCCAGTCTTCTTACATAGATCGGAACTGCCGCAAATTGATCGTTGTCTTGATGCCTTGCCGCTTTTTTGAAATTGTCTAGAGCTTGAAGAAGTTGAAGGAGTGGCTATAGCGTCGTGTGCGTTTTCATCGGCCGGTACAGTGCTGCTCAAGTTCCCATATATCGAGCTACTTTCTGGGGTGGAAATGTTCTTAAGCATATGAAATCTGACAAGACCCCCGGTGCAGATAACATCACAACAGAAATGATTAAAGTTTTAGAAGAATATGGAATAGATCAAGTTACCAGACTGCTGAACACATTATATGATACTGGAGATATACCTTCTGAATTATGTAATTCTGTATTTATTGCAATCCCAAAGAAATCAGGAGCCTTGGAATGTGATCAACATAGAACAATTAGTATAATGAGTCACATCACAAAGATTTTGCTATGAATTATCATGCAAAGAGTGAGGAAGAAATACAACCTGAAATAGGGGAAGAACAATGTGGGTTTGTAGAAGGAAAAGGTACAGTAAATGCTGTGTATATGCAAACAGTTATTGAACGTGCTACAGAAGAAAACAAGGATATTCATCTTTGCTTTATTGACTACACAAAGGCTTTTGATAGAGTTAGACATGTCAACATGGTGGATATGCTTGAAGATCTACAAATTTATGGGAAAGACATTAGACTTATAAGAAACATATATTGGAAACAACATGCTGCCATAAGGATTGATAATGAAGTGGGACAATATCAGCCTATTAAGAGACAGACAGGCAGGGAATGTGTAATGTCTCCAGATCGTTTTTCCCTATACAGTGAAAATCTTTAAAGAAATGAAGATATAAATGGAATCGGCATTGGAGGACGAAACACCAATAACATTAGATATGCAGATGATACAGTATTGATTGCAGACAATGTGCAGGATCTGCAACAATTAGTAGATTGATTGATTAATTGATTGATTTAGGAACCGACATCACAGCATTCGGGGCATTCCCATAAGCGCTCCGTCCCCATCCTCAGCAGCCAGCAAAGAGTTCCAACACCAATAGTTACAGTTGCAATCTGATTATATGTCCGTCTCGCCTTTCCTCTGAGCGTTGAGCGTCGGCCAGATCCCCTTGTTACTCCTCGCTGCCTCATTCTAGCCAGACTATGGTAATCCATTTGCTCCTCCGAGGTGTACACATGCTCCCACAAGGCCGCAACCACATCTGCCTTGTCATGCAGCAATACTCCACCAAGTTTTAAGGAGCCAGCCAATCTGTCCGCCTGTTCATTCCCCAACACACCAGCATGCCCCGGAGAAAAGATCCAGACGATGCATGCCACCTGTGACCTCCGAAGCGAAGCAAGCCACTCTGCACGAGGCCTGCCTGTCCTCACCCTCCTCAGCATGTTTTCTGAGTCAGTTACAATCACGATGTGTGTATTTATCGTGTTCTCCATCCAGCGGAAAGCTGCATTGACCGCCTCCACCTCCATTCTTAAGCTAGATGTTGTGGTATCAATTAGTAGATGCGGTTGTTGTACACGGTGAGCAACTGGGGTTAGAATTAAATTGTAAAAAGACACATGTTATGGTAGTTACTAGGAAGAACAAAATACCACAATGTAATATACAAGTAAATGGGAATATACAATACAAAGATGTGTGTAAGCGGGACATGATTGATACAGGAATTGATAATGCGCATTGTGAGCAAGTCGCCACTGAACATGTTGCTCGTTGAAATGGAATAAAGACAAAGGAGAAAATGATTGCAGATAGGTCACACACTTAGCTTATGAGACTTAAGATGGTACATGATGGTGAAAATGACCATGTGTTCACATACGTCCACTGTGGACGAACATTTACAGCGCAAATTGGCCTTATCAGCCACATTCGCTACCGCCATGGGTTGTAGTTATTTTCCTTTTTGAAGCACAATGCAACAAACTATTGTTTTTATTCTAGTAATGTTGTTCTTGTATTTCTATGAATCTATATATAAAAGAGTTTCTTCTTCAGTTTTTTAAAATTAAGCACCTATCTCTGAAGTCGAAGTGTGTTCGCCTGATGGTGAGGGGCACTGTTACTAGGGAAAGTTAATCCACACAGAAAATTCAATCCAGCACTACTAGAAGTAGTGTGTATGGACTACGCTTGAGTTCAAAGCGAGTGGAAAATTTTTTTTGTGTGAAGAGCATCGTGTCTTATCCCATCTTCTTTGTGCTCAACTTTTCTAGTTTTATCTCATCTCCATTAGGCCAAACTTTGAGTGTTTGTTCAAAGGTATTTTTACAACTGACTGGAACAATTTATCAAAAGGTTAATTCCTTTTCCATGCTCATAATTATTTTACAAATATGTATTAATTGTCCAGAAATGTTTTGCCGGAGCTAATTACAAAACACATACTAAATGTCCAATCTACATTTTGAATAATTATTTCATTTGATTATTATTATAACAGAATTTGTGATGACTCAGGTAGGATAAAATTACTGCTGTCTTTGTATTTAACATATTTACCAGGATGAAACTTATTCTTGCAGGCCTCAGCCTCTGAAGCATCAGATAATGAGAGAGAGCGCATAAGTTCATCCAGAGCATCAAAAAAAAAAATGGATTCAACAGAGCTACAACTAGCAAATAAGGATAAACAAAAGAGCTCCAAGGTAGGATACACGAGGAACATACATTTGATATTTGACAATTCTACATTATTTTAAAAAGTGGAAAGATTGTTAACAAATCTTGTCTTCTATTAGATCAGTGGTTCTCAACCGGTGGGGAATTCTTCACCCCCTTCCAGGGGGGAATTTTGGGGTTTCCAGGGGGGGGGGGGGGGGGGGGGGGGGGGGGGGGGGAATGAAGATTATTTCAAGATTGCGTTAATACAAGAACCGATTACTTGGTCTTGTTTTTCCCTTATACTTTATGGTTCTATACATCTCACCCTTCTAAAATTCATTTTATAAAGTAAGCAGACCCACAAATCACATTTTATGTGGACGTCTAGACTTGTTTGAGTATGTGCTATTAAATTTAGCTTCAATTATTACGTATACTGTGTAGGGGCAGGGGGAAATTTTTAGGGAGGAAATACGAAAGGGGGGGGGGAATGACGTCCTAAAAATATGGTGAAGGGGGGCACAGGCCAAAAAAGGCTGAGAACCACTGTATTAGATAGTTTAATTGTCCCATTTGTTTTTAAGGTATCTAAAAAGACTTGTTTGAATCTACACTTTATATTCACAGGAATGTAACAGTAAAGCTTTAAACATTTGTTTTACCTTAGAGGAATTTAATATTTTTATCCTTATGATATTGAAGATGTTAGTTGCATATCCTTTACAGGACATTATAGTCAACCCCAGGATTTTTTTTTGCTGTTTGTTATTTTTTTGGCAAATTTACTGCCAGTAGATTGCCATTGCTTTCTTAATGATCGGCACTCATACCATTGTATGAAAAAAACAACACTAGGAGGTCTACTGCTAAATCGCCTGCAGCTGTTTCGAATGTGGTATTTGGGATTACTCACAGCCGGCAGATGATGATGAACTTTCTGAGATTTAAAAAAAAAATAAAACATTCAACTTGTAAATGTATGAACCATGAACACCATGTTCCTTATACAAATGTATAATGTGCATAGTAATGGTAATGTAGAAGATTACTTTGGGATAACAGGTGCAAGGAAATTGCAAATGTTATTGTAATTGTTACCATTATTTTTTTCTTCTTGAGCTATGCAAGTGCAATGAAATTTCCATTCATGTTGACACTTGTTGAATGTTGAAATTGAATGTACTGTCATGCTGTCAGTGCCAAAGTATCATTATTCGTAAAATGTCGTCAATGTTCTTTTCACTGAGGATCGGTCATTCATTGGCAGATTATATGATGAAAGCTTTAGTGGTCAGTCATTTACCAGCTTGATGATATGTACTACCTGAATGGTTCGTCCTGGAAGATCTGACAGGACAATTTAAAATGACTTAGGAGTTGCTGGATATGGATTATATATACTTTGAGAATGGTGTCAGACCCCTCATCATCTTTCCACTTTAGGTACCAGGGGATGTTGTGTAAACTACAATAAAGTGCCATCTTCATTTTCTGATGTTTCACCTATAATGAAACAGACTGAAGCCACCATCAATACATCTGTAGTCCTTTCATTCCCCTCCACCATTATATTGGTCAATGTACTTGATTGTGGTAATCATAGTGTTAACAATTTTAACATGGTTATTTGAAATGCCTTGTGGTTCCCTCTAATGTTGACTTGGAAATATTAATTACCTTTATCACGAGGCATCTTAGGGATACACAAAGTGGAGAGTGGAAAAGAAGTAACAATGACATTTATGATATAAGTCCCCGCTAATCACTGGTATCATGAAGGCTAATAGACTACAATGGCTGGGGCATATAGAAAGAATGGAAGACAATAGGGAAACAAAACTCGCTTACACTCAAGAAATAAATGACCGTAGACCCCAAGGTAGACCAAGAAGACAGTGGAAAGATAATATATATACAGACCTACAAGCACTTGGAATCAACGACTGGCAAGAGAAGGTCAACCAGAGAGACGAATGGAGATGGATTGTATCTGCAGCAAAGAACCTCAATGGCTCGGAACGCTGAAGAAGAAGAAGATCTGAGTGATCTCAGAATGGCGTACTCCCATTTTGTTTGGGGATATAAAACACTTCTGTTCCCAATAAAACCTAAAGTTATACAGTGGAGTCCGGATAAGTAGAAGTCGCAAGGGCCGAAGGAATTTGTTCTATTTATCCGAAATTCTACTTATCCAGACTGCGCACATATTTACACTAATACCATAGCAGCATTGAGTAAAATGATTGTACCACTTAGGAAACACAGACAGTGAACAAATAAGTAGCAATACAATATCATAAATGTTGAAATGTTTAATTTTGAAAATTTCCAAATTAGTTAAAGAAAAAATCTATGATTTATCTTCCCATTGCCTGTTTAAAGGCACAAAATGGTGAGACTGCATCATCTGAACATCCATTCTGCATCATGTAAATGTCAATTTTGTCAATCCATGCGATACAGGCCGGTCTCTCTGGCTGTGGGGTTACAATACTTTCTCTCTGTAATCCCGTTTATCACGCAGAGTCTCGTAGCGGAGCGAGAACTGAGGCGGTTCGACCCCCGCTCGTGACTTGCGGGATACTGAGCCGGCCGCTCAGAAAGCAATGGCAAACTACTGAGCGTAATCTTGCCAAGAGATCAACATACAGCTGAAAGATGCTGGTGTTGACAGCTAAGTCCTGTAAAGGATATGCTTTAAAAAAAAAAAAAAAAAAATGCGATACAGGTTGTGCTTGCAGCCCACAGTCATCCTCATCATCAGAGTCAGGGCTGGAAGGGTCTGTTGGTTGATTGACTGGCATACATAGCCCTATAATATCAATGCTTGAAAGAGTGGCACTAGTAGAAACATCATTGTCAATGTTCACAAACTCCTCTGGATCAATCTTCAGCTCTTTATACAATCTAGCAAGTATTGGCCCCACTAAAATGTCAGTAACACTGCTCTCACTGCTCGCAGAATTATATTTAGCTAAAGCAGGTCTGAGCACATCTTCTATCTATGAGTGAGTCGTTGCTTCGTCAACTGACTGTTTCTCTCCACACACATTCTTGTAAGTGATGCAATGTCGTTTTTGGAAACTCCAAGACGTGCAAATTCTTCTGCTTTCGCAATAAGTAAAGGCCCATTTACTGGTACACTTGCCAATCTAATCAAAGTGAACCATTTTAAAAGGGCAGCATCAACAAAATCGCACGCAGCAGTTCTTCTAGCTCTCTGCTTATCACTGTCGGTTTGATATTCAATTGTCTGTAGTGATATGCTTTAAAATGCCTGATAGTGTCGATGTTGGAATACCAAATTCTCTAGCTATATCCACTTTCTTCTTCCCACTATGTTCAACCTCTTCCAACAGCTCAATCTTTCTTTTTAAAGACAAAAGTTTTAAGCTTTCGTCCACTAGCAGCCATTGTTGACATGTAGCAACATATCGTATGTGTGAGATTGTTCTCCGGGCTGAAAATACACATTCTATCGTGAAACAATTTTTTTGTTGGGGGGGGGGGGGGGGGGGGGGGGGGGGGGGGGGTGGTGTGTGAAATTAACAGTTCGACTTAAACGTGGACATTTATATAGTCGGTATTCATTTTTATGTTCGACTAATCCGAAAATTCGAGTTGACTGAATTCGACTTATAAGGAATTTTTATACAAAGATAAAGAAGGATCTTGACCGGGACCAAGCCAATAATGTCAACTTAAGCGAAATTCTAGTTATCCGAGTTCGACTTAAGTGGACGACTGTATTTTCATTGAGGTGACTTTCTTGCAAGCAACATACACTTACTTTTTTTTGGTCCAAGATGTTTTCTAGTTTTATTTTGTTGTTGCTGACTCCCTCCGCTTACCAATAATGTCAACTTAAGCGAAATTCTAGTTATCCGAGTTTCGACTTAAGTGGACGACTGTATTTTCATTGAGGTGACTTTCTTGCAAGCAACATACACTTACTTTTTCTTGGT
Organism: Cepaea nemoralis; assembly: GCA_014155875.1. Taxonomy (NCBI): domain Eukaryota; kingdom Metazoa; phylum Mollusca; class Gastropoda; order Stylommatophora; family Helicidae; genus Cepaea; species Cepaea nemoralis. Next base: position 588,639 of record JACEFZ010014681.1, on the reverse strand, counting down.
CCAAGATGTTTTCTAGTTTTATTTTGTTGTTGCTGACTCCCTCCGCATTCGAGTGCATTATGTTTAGTCTTTGTTTGGTATGGCCAGACGCTCTATTCTCAGGTCCGATGGTTCCACTGGACATCTGAGAAGGACCTCCAGTAGTTGTGGTTGGTCCCTTTAGAGGCATAGGGCCCGGCACTGCACCTGCCTGGGAGTCCAAAGCAGGGCGAGCACCATAACATTTAGCAGTAGTCGACATATTTCATGGCGTGATTGTGTGTCATTGTGATTTCTGGGGTGCGCCTCCTGGCTGATTGTCTCCGCCTTAAGCACCTTTCCTAAAGCCATTATGGTTATACACAATTGCCAGTATTATCTAACATGCAATTAATAAATGCCAGTATTATCTAAAGTACAGTTAATAGCAAGAATGCCAATCTCAAAAGCAAATATGGTACCATCTTTATAATTTAACACTACAAGTTACCACCAGATGAGAAAGCAGATGGAGGAACATTAAGGTGGGAAGATGAAATTCTCCTGAAACCTGTGAACAGGAAATAAAACCACCCACACCCCCACTGAATATAATCCACAAGTTTGAAATTACTTTAGCAGTGAGAGCTTTTTTACCAATAGAACCCTGTCTGACACTGCCCAATATCCTTTAAGATGATGTGCGGCAGCAAAAATAACGATTTTAGGTAAGATCAGCTATTTTTGGAATACACCTTAGCATGTCATCTAGATTTCCAACTGCCAAGGGATTTTTTACGTGCGCAACAATACACACAGGCATCCGATCTCACTACCCAGAGACCAGGGGAAATTTTATTACTAGAAGTCCACGCGAAAAAATCCCGGTCCTCACCGGGGCTTGAACCCGAGACCTCCAGCTCTCGAGGCGGACACCATACCTCGAGACCACGCAGCCCCCCAGCTTTGAAGGCACTTGGCTAACTAGAGGCCACACATACCACATTGGAGTTGGCTGTGCCGTGGATGTTCTTACAGGACTTTGCATAGATGTGCATGTTATGTCCACATATTGTCAGGTGTGTAAAGCCACTAGTAAGACACTTTCCAGAGACAAACCAGATGAATTTGAAGCATGGAAGGCAGAACATCTTCCAAACTATGATAAGACTTCACTGTGTTAAGAGACTAGCAGCATCTAGGATGCAGAAGAGAGTTAGAAATAGCTTGAAGGTCAAGCAAACTAAGATACGCGACAACGGCCAATCTGAAGGAGCTGCATGGAGCTGATGCAAGGACAGGCCAAATTGGTTCATTTTGTGTTCCTCCTTCAATTGTCTGGGTACCCACCTTGAGTACACTTTCTTAAATTTCAGTCGATCATGCATTATGCTGTATGCTGAACCTATGTGAGCACCCTATTGCAGATGCTACAGAGTTTATCGTTTCTCGCCTGTCACCTCTAATCATCTCCTCCACCTGCTGCACAGATGCTTCTGTTGCAATCTCAACAGGATGACCAGATCGGATTTCATCAACAATTTTAGAGCATCCTTGAGAAAATTTTTCTACGCAGTTATGCACCGCTTTACGGAACAAACATTAGTAAGCATAAACAGGAAGCATTTCCTTATGAATGTCCTTTGCAGGCAGTCCTTTTGCTCACCAAAAAAAAAAAAAACGCACAACAGCACGTTGATCTTAGGTTGTACACTCTGTAAGTACAATCACAAGTAGCCTGTCATGCGCATGAGACACCTAGCGCCACCTGACGAACGGGAATATAAAGTTCGATTTTGCTATCACCTAATGACACTTGTAGAAAACACCAACTACATTTACCTGCCATCCCACAGCACTGTGTGACTTACTTATTGACTTGCCCTCGTATAATATCAAATGGCAGATAGAAGATGAGATTGAAAATGGATGCAATAAGGCAAACCAACTCATTGGACAAATGGCACCAATACTAAAGAACAAACACATATCACTAGATACTAAAAAAAGCACTTTACATCACAATCTTCCTCCCAACTCTATGCTACCAATGCCAAACCTGGACAATGACAGAAAAAGAGAGAAAAAAAAAATTACAACAGAAATTAGATTCCTGAAAAGAATACTCAATGTATCAAGAAGAGAGAAAATCAGAAATGAAGAAATCAGGACTAAAGTGTGGGGTTATAGCAGCGCTAGATTTCATTTTAAAAAAAAAAACAGCAAGGTAAATGTTTTGGCCATATAACTAGGTTACCACCTAACAGTATACTACAACAGGCAATGATGTACAGACCAAACGGATACAGAAGAAGAGGCCGACCATGTAAATGAGGGAAAGAGGCAATAATAGAATGCATAGGAATCACAAGAAGCCCGACAGAACAGGGCACAATAGATTACGCAACCACATGTATACAAAATTCAAGATTGGTGAAACAGCCATGTGCACATGTGGATTGGCATCGCAGACAGCAGAGCACATACTCCAAGATTGCCCAAAATATAACATATCTAGGCAAACCTTCTGGCCTAGAGAGACGACAGTGGAAGATAAACTCTATGGACCGCTGTGTGAACTGAAAAAGACAATTCAATTCATACAAGAGACAGCATTGCAGTTATAGACATATTTCAAGCGAACGAAAGAACAAGAAGAACAAGAAGCCCATAAATGAGCACTCTCACAATGATTTTGTTTCACCTCGACACTGCAAGGTACAAGAGGAACAAGATGAGATGAGATATGCTGAAATCTGTATTTATAGCTATACCAAAAAGACCAGGAGCAACTGAATGTGAAGATTTTCATACAGTTAACCTCATAAACCATGTCACTAAGCTTCTACTCTGAAATATAATAAAAAAGAACAAGTTAGTTAGTTAGTTAGTAGACAGATCATCCTCATTGCACATCGAACCATTCAGTCCATAAGTGCTTGGATCCCCTCCTCAGCAAATCCCGCAGCGTGTAGCAGCTAACGACGCCAGTTCTGTGTTGGTTTATCAATATTCTTTGGCTTCCTACATAGTGAAATTGTTTAGCCACACCTCTGTTCTCGGAGTCTGACCATGGTGTAGATTCACAGTCATCGCTTGGTTCTCGCAAAAGTCTTGCTTTTCATAGAGCATTCAGAATGTCAGCCTGGGTCATGGCACGTCCGCCCTCCATAGTAGCCTTGCCTGCGAGCTTGTCAGCCCGCTCATTTCCTTGTACTTCCACATGCCCTGGCACACAGATGAAACTAATCTTTGAGACAGCAACCACTCTCTTCGGATCCACCTCTGATCTTGAGCATGCTAATTGAGCCGCTAAGGAAACCTGCCCTAGTGAATGTCTGTGTCTCAAGCCATGTTATTGCTTTAGTTACTGCCATGACTTCCATAGACAGGCTACTTGTGGTCTCAACAAAAGCACCAGAGTCCTCCTTCACAATTCTCCCTCCGGCCTGAGCTGTAAAGGCCCATGAGCTTCTCACATGTCGGATGATTGACCCATCTGTGTAAACGACAGCATCACCGTCTAACAAATTCTCGAAAATCAACGCTTGTACTTCTGCCTCCACAGCAGCCGGATTTTCTTGTCTGCATTTTCTGTCTAGTTGAATGCAAACAGAAAAGGACGTACAGAAATCAGTTGGCACTAGTACCCACTCCTCGCCAGGTTCTAAGTCCTCAAGTGAACACACCTGTTGAAGAATGTCTTCGGCTTGACCCATCGTCTTTTTAACCTGCTGCCTTTCACCTTCCTAATTTCACTATGCAGTGGATGTTTTGTGTTTGCGTTAACTCTGAGATAGGCACATGCTCTGTAAATTTGTATTCTGTCTTCAATGGTTGGAAAATCAAGAAGGTAGTTCATCGCCCTGCGTGCTGTATCTCTTGTACATCCAAGAATAATGTCCATAGCTTCGTTCTGTATCTTTTCCAAAATTTCTATCTGCTTACGGCTGAGAGTCAGGATCGCCATCACATACCCAAAAACAGACATGACCAGCCCTTCGAATAGAAGACATAGATGGCGCTGCACACAGTTTGCTGCCGCCATCACCCGCATCGCAGCCAAACCCCGCTTGGCCTTGGTTATCACCTGGTCAATGTGCTCATTATAAGCAAGGCTTCGATCAAAACGTATCCCCAGTTAATTCATTGCCTGCGTTCTTTCCACAGCCTCTGAACACAGATTTACAGTTGGTGTTGGAATGTTGACAATATGGTTATTCAAAGAGAACCATGTCACTGTTGCCATTGTTGGGTTGACCATTACCCCAGCTTCAAAACACCAAGTACTTATGCGATTTAGTTCGGTTTGTAGTTCCACAGCAACCTTAATCTCTATTCTTACCCTGACGATACACTAAAACATCGTCGGCATACGACAGTGTCCTCCCTGGTCCAGTGATCTGCCCGCTGGTGATTCTTACAGCGTAGGCGTTGAACAGCACCGGAGACCATGGTGATCCCTGTGGTCTCATCTCATCTCATCTCATCATGTTCCTCTTGTACCTTGCGGTGTCGAGGTGAAGTATAAACTTCGTGAGAGTGCCCGATTATGGGCTTCATATATCGATATTCCCATGGACTCTGCTATTCCCTCCGTCCAACGTTTACGTGGTCGGCCTCTTCCTCTGATTCCATCTGGTCTGTACATCATTGCTTGTTGTGGTATGCTGTTGACTGGTAACCTACTTGCATGGCCAAACCATTTGACTTGCTGCTTTCTGATAAAATCTAGTGCTGCTTTAACCCCCACTTTAGTCCTGATTTCTTCATTTCTGATCTTATCTCTTCTTGATACGTTGAGTATTCTTCTCAGGAACCTCATTTCTGTTGTGATTTTTTCTTTTCTCTTTTTCTGTCATTGTCCAGGTTTGGCATTCGTAGCATAGAGTTGGCAAGAAGATTCTGTTGGAAAGTGCTTTCTTAGTAGTTATTGATACATGTTTGTTCTTTAGTATTGGTGACATTTGTCCAATGAGTTGATTTGCCTTATTGCACCTATTTTCGATCTCGTCTTCTGATCTGCCATTTGATGATATTATACTTCCTAGGTACTTGAAACTCTTGTTTCAAGGGATGTTTGTTTAGGTAAATTGTTGTTTGTTCTTCTTTAGTTATAGTCATTACCTCTGGTTTGCTTGTGCTAATTTTCATGTTATGTTCCCTACACATTTCGTTTAGACTATTCATGTGGTCTTGTAATTCAGCTTCTGATTTTGCTATTAGTGCTTGGTCATCCGCAAACAGGAGTCCTCTAATGGTTAGATTTGCAGATGGTTCTTCTTCTGTGTTCTCGTCATGCGGTATTCTTGCTATCTCTGCTTGGCTGGTTTCTTTACATATGTTGTCTATATATGTTATGAACAAGAGAGGGAACAGGACATAACCTTGTTGTACTCCAGATCTTATGGTGAAGGGTTCTGAGTGTCCTCCAGTTGCTCTCACTATGCATTCACTGTTGTTGTAAACTTCTACATAGGTTTGTTAGATGTGTACTCCATATTGTTTAAGGATTTCCCACAGCTTGTTTCTATCTACTCTATCGAATGCCTTTTCTTGATCGACAAAGGCTAAGTAGAGTGTTTCATTGAATTCGATTGATTTTTCTATAAGTTGTCTAAGAGCAAAAATGGCATCTGTACATCCTTTGTTTTTCCTAAATCCAAGCTGTGTTTCACTTAGCTGAGGTTATAAAGTAGTTCGTAATCTTTTTTCTCGAATTTTGCAAAATATTTTCCCAGTATGACTCAAAAGTGAAATGCCTCTGTATTGTGTGCAGTCTCTTTTGCTGCCTTTGTTTTTCCAAATTGGGATAATTATGGCATTTCCCCAGTCTCGTGGTGTCTGTTGTTCTACCCAAACATGGTTTTATAGTCTATGTAGCCAAGCTGTTCCTACTTCTCTTGCTGCTTAGTTCATTTGGTATTTCATCCTGTCCCGGTGATTTGTTCAATGGGGCTAATCTGCTTGCTTCTATAATTTCTTCTTTTAGTATGTCTGGTTCTAGTTCTTCGGTGACATCTGTATAGGTCTCTTGAATTCCTGTGACATCTGATGGGATGTTGAGAAGTTGTTCGAAATACTGCTTCCATCTTAAAGAAATCCTAATAATAATAACTTATTGTGGTGGGCCAGGATATATTGTTGTTAGTTCCGAAGTCCAACTGCCACACCTGAAAACTACTTTCCGTTGGAAGAGGGCTGCAGCGATCCAACTAAGGAGGAAAGGACTTATCTTGAGTTAAAGAAGCTGAAGCATTAACCCTACCAGGCCGCTGTACCAATTTTTCAGTAATTTCCGAATCTGCCGCTATACCGATGTGCCTAATTTTCGGTATTTTGCCTAGTACGTGAAAAAAATGCGCCACAAAATAAAATAACCAACCAATTGTGGTCAAACCTCATGGTTAGCCATTGTAAATGTCTGCCCCCATAGGTTTGAATTGACTTTGCTGGTTTAACGCGAAAAAATTCTGAAAATTCACAATGAAACGAGCGGCTGATGAACCAAGCACTTCAATAAGTAAGCGAAGTAGGTCTAGGCTTTGCACAGTCCAACAGGTGATCCATACTTTGGTTTATTTAGACTGGATTGGCACACAAAGGTGGAATATTGGCGCTAGATGAAAGGTAGACCTATTTTCTACAATGTCTCCAAGTTGTATCTTATTCTAACCACTTGTTTGCATGTAACTAACATTTTTCTATATCATGTTGGTTTTTTCTATTTAATGCTCAGGAGCCCAGGTAATAGATACAGTTAGGTTCAGGGCCTCTGGTCTGGTAGGGTTAAGAAATCCAATGGTACTCTGTTGTACGCGTCCTCCAGATCAATCGCTGCAGCAAAGGTTTCAATACCTGAGTGGAAATCTTCATAGACATAATGGGCAAAAACTGCTGCATTGGTCCAGGTTTCTCTTTTTGGACGGTACCTTCCCAGGGTAGGTGGGAAAACACCTCGCCCTTCTAGATGGCTTGATATTTTCCTGGCAATTAACTTCTCCAGCAGCTTGCCTATTGTATTCTGCATGGTTATTACTCAATATCCCTGAATTTGTGTGTGGTCTGTGCCAGGCTTCGGCAAGGGAATCAGATAGCTGTGTAACCACTCCTCCTTTATGCTAGTGCTCCCTATGCTGTTGTTGTAAATGTCTGCTAGTTTCTCTAGCTCGTCAGTACCCCTATTGATGTCATCGTATCTGATGCCATCTGGCCCTGAAGCGCTGTTTTTTTAATCATCAAAGCACAGCCTTTATTTCTTCCACTGTCATTGTGTCTTCATCCGAAATGTTCTGGGCCTTGCATCTGTCTGAGGTGACCTTGGCAAGATTTCGGCCTCTCATGTCTGTCTGGTTGTTCTGCTCTAGATAGCGTTCGAAGAGGGCTTTTCCCTTGTTCTCGTCAGTCCTCTGCCAGATGAGGTCAGCGCCTTGGAAGTCAGAAATTCTCTTATTCTTGACTACCCCACTCATGCTTTTATGTAGTCGCCAGAACAATTTCAGTGACTTGTCTGTGCTTACTATTTGACATACGTCTGCCCATTTTTCACTTTTGACCTCCTTAACCAGTTTTTTTTTAAAAATAGCTTTCTTTTTGTGTGCATCTCTCTTTCTAAGTGCATGCAGGGACTGGGATGGGCAACTCTGTTCTTCTTGGCATTTTGCTATTTCCTTACAACACTTTGCTTATCCACTCAGGCCTTCTCCACCTCAAAATTCCACCACGGTGGCCGCTTCCAGCCTTTTTTTCCTGCCCTGAAGCTTTCAGCGCTTGTCGCGCCTTATTGTGCTCACCACATCTTGCCCTGTACTGTCATACTGTAAAGTCTTGACCATTTACTTGTGCTGTCTGGTTCTGCCTTTCTCCACCAATATGCTGCAAGGGTGGTGGTCGCTGCCGTGGTACCCTAGGACACCCCATCTACACACTAGTGAGCGAAGGAGAAACCAGCACCAGATCAGTAGCACTATCCTCATCCCCTGGACGTCTTGCTGTCCTGGTGACACAGCCACTGTTGATACAAACCAGGTCAGTGGTTTCAAGTGCAGTCTCGAGCTCCTCCCCCTATGTGTTGGAGGAAATGTTACCCCATGATCTGCCTTTAGCGTTGAAATTGCCACAGAAAATAATATTTCTCTCGTGACCTAATATGTCACTTAGGCGCTGCCACTTATGGGAATCCACACTCGTGTTCCGGGAATAAACATTAACCAACACGAATGGTAGACCGGACTGAACTCTAACTGCCTGTATTTGTATGTCATTGAAAATATCCATCTCCTGCGCGAAAAAAGGGGATGATCACAGAACAACACAACCGTCCGTCGCCATCTTGACTGGAAGGAGATCACACACACACACAAAAAAACAAGAAAGCAATTAAAAATTTTGTGAAGAACATTTTGGATTTTGGAAGAATAGATACAAACAATGCAATATACACATTAAGAACACTTATAGAAAGATCAACATAGGCACAGAAAGCACACACACACACATATATATATATATATATATATATATATATATATATATATATATATATATATATATATATATATATATATATATATATATATATGCCGGGCTCCCTGGCTTAGGAGTTAACGTCTTTCTCCGTAATCCCGTATATTCCTGTGAGTAACGCAGCTGTGCAAGAATCGGCAGTAGTTCGACCCGCGCTGGTAACTTACTGGGGTATGTGAGCTGGTTGCTCAGAAAGCAATGGCAAACTACTGAGCGTAATCTTGCCTAGTACATCAACAGCAGCTGAAAAATGCTGGTGTTGACTGCAGCGTCCTGTAAGGGATATCATTCATTCATTTAGTAGCATGTCCTTTGCAGAACCTCGCTCCCGTGTCAACCTTCCGGAAAACCTCTCGATCATAAGCAAGATGTCCCGCATCTGATACACCCATCTGGAGATCATCAGCCACATCCTGCACCCATCTTCTCTTTGGCCTTCCTCTTCCTCTCTTCCCAGGCATAGACCCCTCCACTATTGTTCTCTCCGAACTTTCGTGACGTTTCAAGTGACCAAAATATTTCAATTTTCTTTGTTTTATCGTCTTTATGCGTCTAATTTTTGTAGTTCTGTCTGTCCCACTCCATAATTTATCCAGTTATTTTAGTCTTTGAAGAGCAATTGATAGTCACCGTTTAATTTCTTTCATTGTGCCACCGTTGTTGGTAATAAATGACCCAAGATATTCAGAATTTTCCACCATCTCCAATTTTTCCTCATTAACATATATTTGTTTCTCCATAGTAGTTTTATCTGTAAGCGTTATCTTTGCTTTTGCTATGTTACGATATAAGTCGTGATGTTCACTATTCAATTGGGTTGAGGCTATTAGGTTTTCTATACTATTCTGTGTTGTGGATAGCAATACTATATCATCAGCATACTGAATCTCTGGTATGTCATGACCACCGATATTTAGGGCATCATATAGCTCCCTGTTTATATCATCTCTTACATTTCTCATTATATTTTAGGCATACAGGTTAAACAAATAGGGGACAGCACACATCCCTAACTGACTCCTTGCTTGATGTCAAACCAATCAGATGTCTCACCATCTATTCTAACTGCTGCTTGTTGGTCTAGATCAGAGGTTCCCAAACCACTGCCCGCGGGCCACTTGTGGCCCGCCAGCTGTCAGAAAGTGGCACGCGGGGCCTCGTTTCAGTCGAGATTTCAAGAGTTCACAATAGAGGAGGATAATGTTGCCCTCTTCATTAATCCGTTCGCATTTCCTGATGCCATGCTCCGTCAATTACAGCAAAACCGTCAGCACGAAGTAATTGATTTGAAATGCAATTCTGCACTGAAATGTACATTTCTGGAGCTGCCTGCTTCACCTTCAGCTGATCATGTGATTTCATTCTAGGGACTATTGCCTGCCGAACAATTTGAACACCTGCGTTCATTCGCCCTGAGATACATTTGTCGTTTTGGTTATTTAAAAAAAAAAAAAAAAACCATCGTTTCAGACTCACTGACAGTAACCTTGCTGCGCTTATGACTTTGTGCACGACAGATTTGTGCCCTGACTTTGATAAACAGGCATCTGAACTGAAGTAACTGGTTATGAAGAACAGTTACAATTGAAAATTAATTACATTAATAGCGATTTTTGAAACTGATTAAAAATTTATTGTTAAATGAACTTTTGATTTTAAACCAAAAAATAGCCGTAGTGTGGTACTCATATTGAATGCCTTTAAAGCTGTAGAATTTTGTTGACGAAAGTTAAGAAAGGTTGGAATGGTATTGCAAGTTTTTTTATAATTGTATAACGTTGTGGCCCGCTTAACTACCGAAAATAGTAGATATGGCCCTCTGCTTGAAAAGCTTGGGAACCACTGGTCTAGATAGAGCATTCTTATGAGTTTATATATATATATATATATATATATATATATATATATATATATATATATATATATATATATATATATATATATATATATATATACATACACACACACACTAGCTGACCCGGCCCGGCTTCGCCCGGTCCCTGGAGGGGATCTATCTATCAGTCCGTCTGTCTGTCTGTCTGCTTGTTTGTTTGTCTGTCTGTCTGTCTGGCTGACCCGGCCCGGCTTCACCCAGTCCCTGGTGGGGAGCATCTCATTTAATTCATATAAGTAGTCATATAAGCTCCCGTTCCCGATTATCTGTCTGTCTGTCTGTCTGACCCGGCCCGGCTTCACCCAGTCCCTGGTGGGGAGCATCTCATTTAATTCATATACGTAATCATATAAGCTCCCGTTCCCGACTATCTGTGTCTATCTGTCTGTCTGTCTGACCCGGCTTCACCCAGTCCCTGGTGGGGAGCATCTAATTTAATTCATATAAGTAGTCATATAAGCTCCCGTTCCCGACTATCTGTCTGTCTATCTATCTGACCTGACGTGGCTTCACCCAGCTCCTGGCGCACAGTAACTTAAAAGAATGTCCTTCCACACACCATCCATTATTTTTAATGAAAACTGTTTTTAATCACCTACGTGACTGTAGATAAAAAGATGAGTTACAATGTTATGCATTATGCATTATTTTTATGAAAACTTTGAAAATGCCTTAAAGATTATATCATTATTTATTATAACTCATATGCTTGTAAATAACTATAGGCAAAGAGTTTATAAATCTTTGAAAACTATTCAACAATATACAAAGTATATATAGTATATAGAAACGTTATTAAAAGTTATGGCCCTTTAAATAACTTTTCTAGAGTTAAGTCCCCTTGCTATATAGAAATTATAATGAAAAATGAAATATTAAATTTTAGTAAGTAAGTAGCCGAAAAATAACTAAAAAGAGGAGAAGAAGAGAAGCAGAGGCAGACCAAGAGAAAGCATGCTGGTTGGACTGAGACAGTAGCATGGAGGAATATCGTCGGCGGAATTGATCCAGAACACCAAAGACCGAGATATGAGAGACATGAATGCCTATGCCAGCTGGCATGGCACTTGATAATGATGATGTATGAAATTCATAATCCATCTCTCATCTTAGATTTAACACCACCATCAAATAACACATCAAATCGTTTACTATATGGATTGAATGTGCAACAGAACATCATCATCATTTTACCATGAAACCAATTTATCATTTCTTTGTCGAAATGAAACAATGAACAATGGTTCAAAATAAATAACCATTCTCATGTAGTTATGAACTCATAGTTTTGTTTTCAGTGTATGTTTTGTGTAAACGATAAGAAAAATGAAACTTCATAAAACAACACATGGGGTTCAAGTTTATTCAGTCAAGCAGTAGAATGCAGGATAAATGTCTGACTAGCTGCTATTATCAACATATACTGTTAGCTATTAGTCTTAATTCCTACTGCTTGTGATACTCTGTTTAGCATATATCCAAATAACCTGACAAGCCAGTTCTTGTCTATAATTTTCATTCAAACATCACTAGGATCCCAGTAGGGCTCCTGCAATGTTACAACCTTAAATAGCCTTTGTCAACATGTTAGTAGATGGTTTGATGTGTATGGTAGCAAAAAAAAAAGTAAATGTAGAAGTAAATTTAGGAATTCAGCTTATAGCCTGATAGTGTAGTTGCACTAGCGAGTCCCAGCAATTATTAAATGATCTTGTCTATTTCAAATGTCATAATTCTCTTTCGTAGTTCTGTTAAAAATTCATGTTACTTACAGTGCATTATCTCTGCCACAATGGTTATTATGTATAACACTTCACTCTCGTACCTACAGCAGTAAGAATTAATTACTAGTATTGAGGGATCAGCACATTAAAGACAATGATTGTGCCATGCGGGTCTGAAAGAGAAAAACATTAGATCAAATTATTAATCATCTGCCATTTGTCTGTAAAGTATGTCATTTATCTACTATAAACCTATTTTACATGAATCCAAAGAGATTTACATATTTACCAGCTACCTCCTATCACTTATATAATATTTCATCTAATTCTCACAAAAATGGTGTCCTATATTTTCTATGCCGGTCTCCCTGGTGAAGGAGTTAACGACTTTCTCTGTAACCTTGCATATCCACGTGAGGAACACAGCTGTGCGAGATTCAGCAGTGGATCGCGTCGCCTTGGTTACATATGGGGTATGTGAGCCGGTCGCTCAGAAAGCAATGGCAAACTACTGAGCGTAATCTTGCCAAGAACATCAACAACAGCTGAAATTGCTGGTGTTGACGGCAATGTCCTGTTAGGGATATGCAATTTAAAAAAAAAAAAAGTTTCTATGAACATCCATGTTCATTGCCATGTTACAATCTCCTACTATTAGATCCATTGGTATGACATCGATTAGTAGTAACTGCTACGTACTATTACTACTACTACAACTGCTTGTTTACCACTACATCTGCTACAAATGCTACTACTTTAACCATGAGTACTAGTCACTTCTGATGCTGCTACGACTACTACTTGCAACTATTACTACTTCTACAAATACTACTACCACTGCTACTACTATTGTTGCTGTTAGTACTGCTGCTACCATGATTCTACTACCATTGTTCCTCTTCAAGTGCCTGCTCTAGAGCTGACATTTACATATTTTATCCATTCTTTACACTCCTTTCCATCATTGTTTCTACTGATATTTTTATGAAGTTGATGTTACATTATTTGTGACCGAGTTTAAACTTTCTATCTACATTATTCTGTCTTTCTTGTTTGCTTTTACTGCTACTATTAGCAGTAGTAACAAGTTTCTAGTATTACTGATGTTTCTACTACTACTACCACTACTGCAGCTGCAGCTACTGCTACTTCCATTGTTACCATGACTACTACTGCAGTAATCACTACTGCTACTATTACTAACTACAGCTACTACTATGTCTACTAGTAACTACTACTAGTTCTAGTTGTATCTGCTACTACTAATTGTATCTACTACTACAGCTATTCTTTTTCGAGGAAGTGCGTCACATATAGCTATACAGCTCAAAGGTCAGTGTGCTAGTGATAGCACTGCCTCTACAAATACCACTTCCAATACTACACCTAAATCGTATACCCAAATGCAACATTAAAGTGAATTAAGCCAATCTGAAATAAGTCAATCTATTTAAGTATTTGGGAACTTTAATTACAGCAGATGGAAGATGTATTAAGGAAGTTAAATGTAGAATAGCCAAAGCAAAGGCAGCATTCCAGAAGATGAACAATATTTTCACAATTTATCGCTGTCAATCAAGGTGAGGGATATAATCTTAAGAACTATAATGAACCAATTCTTATGTATGGAAGTGAATCATGGACAATTAGCAAAATAAATAGTTCTGTGGAAGCTGCAGAAATGAGATTTTATTGAAGAATGATGAGAACATTGTGGATGGATATAAAGAACAATGAAGACATACTGTCATGTGAAAGAGAAAGCTGGAATATGCCATCTTGGAGGGGAAAAGAGGCAGTCGGAGACCAAGAAAGAAAATGCTAGACTGTTTGACAACATAGCATGGAGGAACGTTGGTATCAGAAATGATTCACAGCACAAGAAACTGAAGGCTGTGGACAGACATGATCATTAATGCCATATGGCATGGACTATGAAGAAGTACTTAATTATTTAATGTAATGTTGTTTCTTAGTGTTGATATTAGCACAATGTTTGTTTTAAATATTACTCATATATTCCACAGATTGAGAAATACAAATACATTTGCAGCCAGATAAATGAAATAGTAGGCAATAGTGCAACATGTGATTTTTTAAATTATTTTAAACTTCACTTCTCAGGAAGAAGTAAAAGAAAATGTTACGTTGCTGTTTGGAATCAGACAATGGAATACATATTGAATGTATTTTAAATGAATTCTGCTTGCATGTCCATCTGTTTGCATATTTCTGAAACCTAGTTTGATTGTTAATTTGGATGTTATTTTAAGTGCATTGATATCTTTATAGAATTGTTTTTTTCAGCATGCATGTCCTATTGTTACATGTTTGGATTGGAACAAACCTTTCATAAAATTAAAGCTCACACCAGTCATGTCAAGATTTTAATCAATTGATACTGTCCAAGAAATTACAGTCAGATGTGTTAGTGCTATAGATGGGTTAAATAGCTTAGTTTTTGTAGGTGGGCTGAGTATTTGCTATTTAAATAAATGCAAGTTTCATTTAAGTATCGTAATTTGTATTTCAGTTAACCTCAGCAAGTCAGTGGGAAAGTTCTGACAGTGAAATCAGTGAAGGTGAGCTAGAAAAACAAAGAAGAATGCTCCTTCAACAGCTGCAGGAGAATGCTTAAAGTATGCAAAACTATTTATATTTCTAATAAACTTTGTTAGTTTATCATAATGATTTAGCAGTCTTTATTTCTTAGTGTAATCATGAAGAAACTGTTTACATGCACTGCACATTTTCCTAAGCAGTTGTAAGTAGCCAGCATGGAGGGCGATTATTGGCACTCGCACTTAAACTTACTTTGTGCTGACGAAGGGGAAATGGACTTGCTGTACTCACTATTCATTTGGGCTTTAACAATGGCTTTTCATTCAGAAAGCAATGGCAAACTGTTGAATGTAAAAATTGCCTAGAAAATCAGTCTTTGGTTGATCACAACATCCTGTAAAAAAAACCTGCAAATTTAGTTTAAAGTTCTAAATGCAGTTAATTTTTATAATTTTAATTTAAACAGTTATTTGAGATTGAAAAAGTTTATGAATTTTAATTAATATGTATTCCCCAAAGGAAGAACATCAAATAAAAAAAAAAGGTTAGGTAAATCAGTCTGGAAAATAAAACATAAATAGCATAGTTGAAAAAACTCCTATAAAATTTACACAGAAAGTCCCAAGATAATAGTTTATTGTACCTTCTGTATATGGCCACTCATGCATACTTAAATGTGTGTTTCATTGTTAATGACAGTTTACATTTTCATATTTCTTGTGTGTTTTGGTTTTTACTTATTAAATTTATCAAAAGAACATGAAAGTTAATAACAGTTTACAGTTTCATATTTCTTGTGTGTGTAAGATTTTATTTATTAAATTGTTCAACAGAACATGAGAGCTCAGACCCAAAACAATGAAGGCAGGATGAATTAGACTAGAAAATCATCATCTTCATGTGAAATGCCAATAAACATGGGTGGTCTATGTATTTATTGTTTTGCCGCCCCCTTGCTCTTTTCCTATAAAGTTTTCAAGTTTATTTCTTTTCAGAAATCGTCAAAGAAATGTTGACTGTCTACATCAAATTTCTCTACAAATGTACAGTTTTCATTTGTTTGTTGAAGGATTTTGTTATTTGCTTTTTAGGGTACATCCATTATATTCTCTGCATTTCCCTCAGAAACTACATTCCACTGTCATTAGATGTATCTCAATGTGTTTGCTTATTATCCATGTTTCACATGCATACCTTGTGGGTTCTATATAGCACTTCAACACTCATGTTCTCATTGTAATTGACAGCAGTTTATTGATGAGTATGTTTTTCATCTAGCAAAAGGCTGCCTTTTCTATGACAATTCTTGTTCTAGAATAGAATAGAAAATACAAATAGCAAACACACATTACTAAAGATAAATATAATTTGAATAATGAAGACACAAACAATATTGCATAATTTTAGCCTGCCATATTTCGCCGTATCTTGTTGTGTGCACACTACAGAAAAAATGTTAAATTTTCTTGATATAATAAGCTTTAAGTAGCGTTATGAAATCTTCCATCTGATGTTGAACTGTTTTTTTTTTTTATGCACTCAATGACATACAGCAAAATATGCTTGACAACAAGTTGTGCAATATGTTGCTTGTGTCTTCATTGTGCAGGAAAACAGTTTTTGAATAAATTTAATTGTTGGGAGCATATAATATAAGTAAATAAAAGACGTAGTTAACTAATTTTTTGGTTTTTTTTTTGGTGTTTTTTTGTTTTGTTTTTAAGATTAATTATGAGGGGATTCACCGTCGGAGGACATCAATATCAGATATGCAATATTGTACACACTGAACAACTAGGGTTATAATTGAAAGAAAACTATTTATTGTACAATTACTTGTGAGATTATGGTCATCTCACAGAGGAAAGAAATACCACAGTGCAGCAAAAAAATTCTTAAACAAGTAAATCAGTGCATCTATCTCAGAACAGTCTGATAGACGGTGCCTTGCAGAGATTTTTAAAAAAAATGTTAGTTGCATATCCTTTACAGGACCAGCATTTTTTGCTGTTGTGATCTCTTGACAAGTTTACGTTCGGTAGTTTGCCATTGCTTTCTGAACGACCGGCACCCATACCAATTGTTAAAAAATCAACTCAACGCAGTCTGATGCCAAATCGCCCACAGCTGTGTTTCGAATGTGGGTATCACGAACCGCGCCCATAACCCCGTCGCAGCGGAGCCGGTTTGCAGAGATTAGAACAAGAATTTCTATAGCAAAGGTGGCTTTTTGCCTTCTAAAACACAGATGTAATTCAGGACTCTGGTGATCATGTGAGATCATGAACTTTTACCACCCACACTTATTGGCATTGCACCTGATGATGATGACATATGATCTCATTCACTTTCATTCACATTAGTTTTCGTTGTTTATTTCTAAAATGTTAATGCATTTGTTTTTCTATTTTCTCTCTCAGTATAATTTTATTTCTTGGTCCTTTTGTTTTAAGAATCAAAATCATTTTGTTTGGCAAACCCACAGATGTTCTGCTTGTCTCAACAAATGTTTTAGGGTATAGAAGTTGATCGTTCTACCAAAGAATTTCTTGTATGAGTATCAGATTTATACCCTCAAATATCCCTCCTTGTAGGATCCACACTTAAATTGAAACTCGACATCCTTAAGTATGTTGTTTGATCTGTTATTGTTTTTTCACCTAGCAGACATTCATAGATAGTCTTCAGAATATCTTCCTTGTTCTCTGTGAATGTCCCAATTTTTTTTTCACCTAGCAGACATTCATAGATAGTCTTCAGAATATCTTCCTTGTCCTCTGTGAATGTCCCGTCTACTGGCACTCTTGAAGCCAAGAGATCTGCTCAGTCGTTTCCTCACACTTCCATCATGATTTGTACAGTATATCCATGTAAGAGGGATGTGTCTATGCTTGGTACCAACTTTTGCCGCAGCTGTCTATTTTCAGACCGGTAATATTGTATTGTAGTGTTGATCATATTTAATGTCTATCTATACCTCCATGCTAATTTGGTAGATTGATTCGTTGTTCGTATATTGAAATGTGTAAGTAGACTTAAGTACAATATTATTGCTTCTTAGTTCAAAGTCTAATTAATCTTCTATTATATGTTGAATGCATTTCCAAAGAATACACTGTTTATACAGTAAGAAATAGCTGCATTCCTGTATTCTATCATTTTGTTATTGTTTTATTTTTATTTTTGGTGTCACTTGAAGTGTATGATTTTATTGATATATTGCAAAGAAATTAAACAACGCAAAAGCTCATTGTTAACTTATTCAATCCTGTAGAACTTCCTCTGTTGTTAACACCACACCATCTGCTCAGTGGGCTGAACATATAGTAGTATTGTATTGGCACCTTGCCGTCTTGACAGACGATAGTTTGTGCTTTAAAAAGGCATAATAACTTTTACCTATGGCAGTAGCGAATGTGACTGATAAGGCCAATTCGCGCTGTAAATGTCCGTTCACAGTGGGTGCATGTGAACACATGGTCATTTCCACCATCATGCACCATCTTACATCTCACATGCTCGGTGTGTGACTTATCTACAATAATTTTCTCCTTTGTCTTTATTTCATTTCTGATATTTGCCCTCCATGCAACATGATCAGCGGTGCCTTGCTCCCAATGTGCATTATCAATCTTCTTCAGCGTTCCGAGCCATTGAGGTTCTTTGCTGCAGATACAATCCGTCTCCATTTGTCTCTCTGGTGGACCTTCTCTCGCCAGTCGTTGATTCCAAGTGCTTGTAGGTCTGTATATGTATTATCTCTCCACCGTCTTCTTGGTCTACCTCGGGGTCTACGGTCATTTATTTCCTGAGTGTAAGCGTGTAAGGCATTATCAATGCCTGTATCAATCATGTCCCGCTTACACACATCTTTGTATCGTAGTAGAGGCCGACCCTGAGATCTCTTACCCATCTGTAATTCACCAAAAAAGATGTCCTTTGGTATTCTACCATCATCCATCCTCCTAAGATGTCCTATCCATCTACATCTACGAAGACTGAGCATGGAATAAACCGTCACACAACTGATCTTTCCAATACGTCAGTATTTGTGTGATTTTGTCTTGCCTCTTAATACCAAGAATTCTTCGCAGACACCGCATATGAAAGCTGTTTAAACGTTTCTCTTGGTGTGAGTAAGTTGTCCAGGTTTCGCTGCTATAAAGAAGAGTACTAAGGACACAGGCTTGATAGACAAGGACTTTTGTTTTGGCAGTAAGCTTCCCGTTCTCCCAGACTCTTTTTCTTAACCTGTTCATTGTTGTTGCTGCCTTATCAATCCGGATGTTGATTTCCTGATCTAGGGATAATTTGCTATTTACCACTGATCCTAGATATGTAAAATGGTCTACCATCTCTAGTTCGGCGTCGTCAATAAAGATTGATGGTACCCCATGTACACCTTGTGACATAATCTGTGTCTTCTTTTTGCTAATTGTTAAACCAAATTCAGAACAAGCATTGGAGAATGCAGATAGTAGACATTGCAATTCTTCCTCAGAGTGGGTCGTAACATGCAGCATCATCTGCAAAAAGCAACTCTCTGATCAGTACCCTTTGGTCTTGGCCTTCAATCTCTGAGCATTGTAGAGGCCGCCATCTGAGCGTGAGTGAATGTATATACCACCATCCTGATCACGAAAGGCATATTTCAGTAGAAGTGAAAAGTATATTCCAAAGAGGGTGGGAGCTAGTACACAACCTTGCTTAACTCCACTCTTGATTTTAAACGCTTCAGAAGTTGCACGATCAAACTTGATTATACCCTTCGTGCCTGTGTGGAACGATTCCACAATGGGCAGAAGAGTTGCTGGGCAGCCAATCTTCTTTAGTGCCTTGAACAGACCTTCACGACTGACCAAATCAAATGCCTTTGTGAGGTCGATGAAGGCAATAAACAGTGGTTGATTCTGTTCACTGCATTTTTCTTGCATTTGTCGCAATGAGAATATCATATCAATGGTAGACCGGTTCTGTCGAAAGCCACACTGTGATTTGGGGTAGACTTGATCTCCTAGGACTTGAAGTCTGTGCAGAACAATTCTGGCAAATACTTTTCCAACAATACACAGAAGTGTTGCAGTCGCGCCGATCGCCCTTGTTCTTGTACAGTGTTATGATGCTTAACTGTCATTTACTGCCAAAATATAGTACCTTGCGGTGTATGGCAGAGGGGTCTTTGAGCCTGAGGAATTAAGGCCGCCTGGCTAGTGCAGTCGCAGCGAACTGTGCAGGTTAGGATTTTCTTTTTGCCCCCGACAGAAAAAATCCCACACCTTACCGAGGGATCGAACCCGAATCTCCTGAATGAGAGTCTGGCATTCTAGCCACTCGGCCAGCCGCTCCTCTTTGATGCTTGAATCTTTGAAATCCTGTGGGACTTGTCCTTCTCGCCAGCATAGCTCTATTAGCTGGTGGATCTGTAGAGTAAGTGTGTCTTGCCCACTCCTGATAACCTCTATTGGAATCCCATCCTTACCTGGAGCCTTGCCAGATGCAAGTTCATTTATAGCACACTTAACTTCTGTTATGGTGGGAAGTGTGTCCAGGTGGTCAAGAGTTGAAAGAGCCTCTATGGCGTTGAGGGCATCATCCGCTAGTTTGGTCTCACTTGAGTAAAGCTCCAAATAGTGCTCTACCCATCTGTCCATCTGCTGTTTCTTATCAGTGATGATTTCTCCAATCAAGGTTTTCAATGGTGCACTTCTTTTGATCACTGGACCACAGGCTTTCTTTATTCCTTCATACATGCTTCTTATGTTTCCCTTATCACTTGCGATTTGAATTGACTCACATAACTTGATCCAGTAATCATTTGCACAATGTCTGGCAGCCGTTTGCACATCCTTCCTAGCTTGCCTTAGCTCACTCAAGAATGAGGTGAACTGCAGTAAAGCTTAAAAAGGCAATGAATGAATCACCCAATCATCCGGTCTATTGATCCACTGGCTACCAACGCGTGTCAGACTTTCCAAGCCAGGACACAGAATTCAGATGAGTACATTTAATTTTAATTAGTTTAATAGTTTAATATTGTCATAGTGTGTTTCATGTAGTTTTGTGTTGGTTTGTATTTGTTTGTCCTGTGCTGACGAAGGCTTTGGCCGCAACGTCCAATTTGTCTCTTGTAGTCGTGTTTTAGTAAAGCTCACAATCTACTTCTCGTTTATTTTGGGTGATTCATTCATTGCCTTAGCTCACTCAGTTACTCGTTGGTCTTTCCTTGTTTCTTAAGAGAGCTATCTTCTTCTTATCAATCAAGGGCTGCAGAGTCTGGCTATTTACCGCAAACCAGTCCTGCCTCTTATGATCCACAGTGCCGTAAACCCCTATCGCAGTTTTATAAAGTTTTTCCTTAAGTTGACCCCACTTTTCATTTACTGTACAATTTTCTGGTGTATCAGTGAAAGCGTCTTCAAGTTGCTGTTGAAACTGAAAGCACTTTTCAGGATCGTGAGTGTTAATAATATTAATCCTGGGGCTAGATTTGTGTTTAGCTGTGTAGATTCTCTTTGGTCTCAGTCTAACCCTTGCAACAACCAAAGAATGATCCGTATCACTGTCAGCACTGTGGTAACTTCGAGTCAATGATATATGGTTCAGATGTTGTCTCCGTGTGATGATGAAGTCCAGCTGATGCCAATGGCTGGATCTTGGATGTTTCCATGTGACCTTATGCATCTCTTTTGTTTTAAAAAAGGAGTTTGTAATACATAGGTCATTTTTGGTGCAATGCTACAGCAGCCTTTGCCCATTTTCATTCATGCGACCGATGTTGTATTTTCCAGGGCACATGAACTTCCTTGCCCACACGAGCATTGAAATCACCGTGCATTTGGAACTGCCTTGATCACGGAGTCTAACTCCTCATAGAACGAATCCTTCACATCATCAGAGGAATCGAGCGTCAGTGCATATGCAGTAATAATGGTGGCAAAACCACAAGAGGTTGCCAAGCGCAGGGATAATATTCTTTCATTTCCTCCTGCTGGAATTTCAATCATTCCCAGTAGTGAATTCTTCACTGCAAAGCCCATACCATGTTGCCTTTTTTCTGCCTGCCCTCTACCCTTCCAAAAAAGGTGTAATTGTTTTCCCTGAGTGACCCTTTCTCAGCGAGGCGAGTCTCCTGCAGGCCAGCAATATCAATGTTAAGACGATTGAGTTCGGCATCAATCACAGCTGTTTTTCTCACATCGTCAATATTGGTCAAGTCAGTGGAAAGTCCTGGACGCGGTTCTCACGTTCCAGGTTGTAAGCCGTAGCTTGAGGTTTCTTTTCTTTTTATTAGTACCTGGTGCATTGGTTTTACAGCATGCGATTCAGATTTTGTCCTAGCCCCAAGCACCCATTGAAGCAGGCAGGCTGTGGCGGATCAGCACCCAATTGACCGGGGGCTGCCCAGCTTGAGGTGGGCTGTAGCTGATCAGTGACACCTGTAGGTGTCTCCCACCGTCAGAGGCAATGCGTGGCGCCAATTGACGGGACTTATAACCCGTAACAGTTGCCTCTCGCTTTGATTCCGAGACTAGTTAAGACCAGGGATGGAGTTATTGCCTCTCCATAGCACAAAATCTGGGCTAAAATATAGAGATCATGTGTTGCTCATGCAGCATGATCCCTCTCTCGGCCTGCCTAGTTCACTCCAGAGGAAAGGTAACACCTCTACATCTGGAACAAGACAAGCTGCAGAAGCTGCCGGATCAGCAAAGCAATGCTGTAACTGTCCGCCTGTCGGAGCTTAGATCCTAGATCAGCTGCCAACCAAGGCTTAGGGCCTGGTCTGCCCTGCCATGACATTTTGTCTTTAGGATGCATTTCCTGGCACCAGAGTAAGGCTTGTACCCTCCCAATTGCGCTCTTCCGCCTGAAGCCGTTGGCACAATGTGGGGTGTCGGGTTTGGTAAGCGCCGCCCAACGTCCGGCGCTAATAGAAAGCAGGTAGTACCGTCTACTGTTATACGGTAGCTCAGTCATATCTGACTAAGACCTGACACCTGAACATTATATGTAGATACTTATGAGTATGCCTGTGTGAAACTATCTGAATGAACTGCTAAATAGTTAAAAATTGTTAACCTACTCAAACAGTGGCATTTTATTAGCTTCAATCACTAAACATATATTAAGAGATTAATTAAGCATGATCTGGTAAAGAGGCTAGCTTTATGTACAGCTGTTGGTTTTAATCCCATCAGTGCATCACAATTTGTAAAGACCAATGTATCTTCATACAAAGACATGCAGACACTGGGCAATAAAAGGACTAAAATGGACTGATCAGCAGGACAGCGCTATTAGGGATACGGTCAGAGAGGCCCTGCCACAGGCTACTGTGACGAAATGATACAGGTAGAGGATATTAGACATGTGCTGAATGTCCTAGGACACAGCACCAGCCCGGGTAGGGGTTAGGCACACCCATATGAAGAACATGAATGATAGTGACTTGGAGGATTTTGAATCAACTTTAGCATGAAAACGACAGAAATACCTCAGGATTGGTTGCACAACTACCTTAGAGGGGCTTGCGTGTAACAATGACCCACAGCTACAGTACAGGTCTAGGGATAGGAACCAGACCAAGAGAGACATACATCTGCTGCCTTGCAGGTAGACTGGGGACAGGCATTCAAAAGCTAGGGATAAGCAAATCCATAGCACTAGTCCGAATCAGGCGCACGATGCCACTACATTCTTTGTCCAGACACATATTCAACGGCTCTCAGCTGAGGGATATGGCTGAATGCCTTTCAGTCAATATCCCCCAGATGCGAGGGCCGGGCCAGTATTCACCCACTGCAAAATGGAGGTGAGATGCTGAGCCTGCTACAAGCTTAGTCCAGATACCTGTTCTACGGCTCTCAGTCGAGGGATATGAGTGAGAGGGCCTGGTTGTTACTCGCTCTCAGCTGCATGGAGGTAAGATGCTGAGCCGGCAGCACGTGTAGCCTACCTCGTGAGCGTTACTAAAGGTGGAAAAAGCTTTTCAATCTCATTGAATGGTTACAAGTCTGTATTTAAAAAAAAACTCATTGAGTGAGCGTAATCAAAGGTGGAGAAACATCTCATTAACATGAAATGGAACTCTTGGCTAGCGAATCCATTACGTGGAAGTCCAAAGCGAAAGCTTACTGAGTGGATGTTGTCTCATTAACACAAAATGGAATTCTTGGCTAGCGAATCTGTTATGTGGAAGTCCGAAGCAGAAGCTTGCCGAGTGGATGTTGTCTCATTAACACGAAATGGAACGCTTGGCTAGCGAATCCATTACGTAGAAGTCCAAAGTGAAAGCTGCAGAGTGGATGTCGTCTGCAGACTAAGGTGGAAAAACGTCTCATTAACACGAAATTGAATGCTTGGCTAGCGAATCCATTAAGTGGAAGTCCGGAGCAAAAGCTTGCAGAGTGCATGTCATCCACATGGGGAGCGGCCAATGGCGAATGAGATACCCAATACATGGAAGTGAGAAATTAAAGCAGCAATGAGCAGGACGTGGCAATTCCACGGGTGAGCCCAGTACCAGAGCCCAATGGGCCGGCTCTGCAATTATGGAACCCTCCTTGAATGGCGGGGAATGCCTATGGTCTGCACCTGCCTTCCCTTGAGTGTTGACCGTGATGTCTTTGGCTGTTCTACCATGACCAGCTGAGATGTGGGCAACACAACAGAATGTTACTTGAAACCGCCAGGAAGGCTAACCTGACCACACACACAAAAACACCGGCAGAAGTCAGATTTGCCGGCCTAAAGGTTGGAAATAAATTGGCACAACGCAAAAACGTCAGAATGAAATGTCCCTCGTGCCTGGAACAGCTCTGAATATCTAGTCTTCCTGGCACAGCGTTCAGCACACATCCGAACCGAAAGCTCGCTGAGTGGATGTCGTCTGCAGACCGACCGTACTTGGCTCGTGCGAGGAACGACCTGTGGCGAACAAAATGCCCAATATATGGAAGTGAGGCATTAAAGCAGCCATGTGCAGGACGTGGCGATTCCTTGGGTGAGCCCGGTACATGAGTGCTATGGATCTGCTCAATTGTGAAATCCTCTTTGGATGGCGGTAAATGCCCATGGACTGCCCCTGCCATCCCCTGGGTGCTGACCGCTAAGTCTATGACCGTTCTAACTTGACCAGCTGGGATGTGGACAGCACCATAACATTTGAGTCCCCCAGGACGGCTAACCTGGTTTTAAAAAACATCTGCTAAAGTCGGATGTGTTGATTTAAGGGTTTTGGGCTAAGGGTGCATAACGAGACACACCGCAATTACGCCTGAAAAAACATTCCAGACGAACGCAGAAGAAGACGAAAGGTTGGAGTGCATACAGAAAGCGTCCATGTAGGTGATACTGGGGTGCACAAAGGACACACCAATTATATGCATGAGGCATATCTTGGTGCTACCAACAATGGCGATATGCCAACTGGTACGTGAGAGTTGCAGCAGATAAGGATCACCCCTTCCTGGGCCCTGAGGGCCCTCACTGTTGTCGGAGTGTATACCCATATCAGTTATATGTGGAAATACGTGCGTAGACGATATAGATATACACTCTGACGACAGTGAGGGCCCTCTAGGCCCAGGAAACATTTATTGCATCCATCGATCGGTCTAATAGTCCACCACACATTCAATAACTGTACATATCGCTCCTAAATCAGCATATCGCCCCAGAACGAGCATAATCAACTAATGAGGCCCTGTAAGGAATACTTTTGACAAAAAATAATTTGGGACCGTTATTCGGAGGAGTGCCAAAATATCTCTGTACATCAGGTGTATGATCTAGAGACCATCAATCGTGAAAAAAAGTGGATTGAAATACCAGAAGACATGACGGACTGGCACAATGTAATAATCACACTAGGTCATGAGTGCAGAGATTGGTTGATTGATTGATTTAGGAACCGACATCACAGCATTCAGGGCATTACCATAAGCGCTCCTTCCCCATCCTCAGAAGCCAGCGAAGAGTTCCAACCCCAATAGTACCAGTACCAATCTAATTATATGTGCGTCGAGCATCGGCCAGTACTCTCGTCACTCCTCACGGTTGCATTCTTGCCAGATCGTGGTGATCCATGTGCTCCCACAAGGCCGCAACCACATCTGCCTTATCATGCATCAATACTCCACCAAGTTTTGCAGAGCCAGCCAGTCTGTCTGCCCGTTCATTCCCCAGCACACAGCATGCCCTGGAGAAAAGATCCAGACGATGCATGCCATCCGTGATTTCCGAAGCAAAGCAAGCCACTCTGTACGAAGCTTGCCTGTCCTCACCCTACTCAGCATGCTTTCTGAGTCAGTTACAATCACGATGTGTGTTTTGTGTATCGTATTCTCCATCCAGTGGAAACCTGCACTGACTGCCTCCACCTCCATTCTTAAGCTAGATGTTGTGGTATCATATGCCATGCTCTCCTGCATGAAACGTCGACCATTAGCCTTTGCCAAGAACCCCCAGGCACTTCTTCTACCTCTCACCACCGACCCATCTGTGTAGATAATCACATCACCTGGGCGAGCATTATCCTGAATTAGTTGCTGGATTTCCACTTCCGTGGCCACTCCTTGCACTCTCGGCTCAATGTGATTATAACTCTGCACGTCTAACTGCTCCGCTGGCACTCTGACCCACTCCTCTCCTCGCCTAATGTTCTCCAAGGGGCACACCTGTCTGATCGTATCCTCCGCCTGAGCCATCCTTGATTTCCCTCTTATCAATCACTGGCCCTTAACTGCGTCCAGCGCCTCATGCAACAAGTGATCTGTGTCAGCAGCTACTCTGAGGTATGCTTTCGCCTGCATCACCTTGAGCCTACCAGCAATAGTCGGCAAACCAAGGATGTAACGCATACACACCACTGGGGTGTCTCTGGTGCATCCCAGAATGACCCGCATAGCCTCGTTCTGTATGTGCTCATTTCACCAGCTGACTCTTTGAGACAGTGAGCAGTCCTAGTCCATAATCAATCACTGAGAGATCAAATGCTGGTATAGTGTGAAGAGCATTCTCTGCTCTGTGTCCATTGCAGCCATAGTTTTAAGTGCGTGGAGTCCCTTTTGAGATCTTGTCACAACCGTATGCACATGGTCCTTGAAGGACGGGCTCCTGTCAAATATGATTCCCAGATACTTCAGTATGTTCTCTCTGTTGACGCTTCCACCATCTTTTGTGAGGCTTGGGACATCAGCTCTCACAATCCTGTTGTCCAGAGAGCACCAAAAAACATCTGCCTTTTCCGGGTGGATGACAGCACCCATTTCAGTGCACCAGTCAATCACTTTGTCCACTGTCGCCTGTAGCTCCTGGGCTGTTTGCTCCCTATCTCTCCCCTGCCTATATGCAAGAATATCATCTGCAAATGTTAGTATCCGTCCAACTCCTGCTGTTTCTAGGTTTGCAATTTTGCTCGTATACACGTTAAAGAGCACCAGTGAGATTGCGGATCCCTGTGGCAGTCCCGGGGTTAAAATATGTGGCTCTGAGGTCCATGCACTCAGATGGAGAGCAATCCGACGAGAATGCAGGACGGCCGCTATCCAGTTCACCAACCAGGGATTGACCCCCTTCTCAATCAGTGCGGTCATCAAAATATCATATCGAACTCTATTGTATGCATCCTTGAGATCAAGCGCTGCCGTCATCGTTTCCTGTCTAGTCTGGAACCCCTCATAAACATCAAAGGCAAAAGTGGCTGCATTTGACCAGGTATCTTTTCCTGGCCTAATGTTCTCCAAGGGGCACACCTGTCTGATCGTATCCTCCGCCTGAGCCATCCATGATTTCCGAAGCAAATCAAGCCACTCTGTACGAAGCTTGGAAGAAGCTTCCCTCTTTCCAAAAACTCTTGCAGCTTGACAGCGACTATCTTTTCTAAAACCTTCCCAAATGTATTTTGAAGGGTGATGATCCTAAAGCCGCTAAGCTTTGAATGATCCTTGAATGGTTTTGGGAGATTGATGAGATAACTGTGTACCCAATCCTGCGGTACTGAAGATGTCCTACTGCTCTGGTTAAAGCAGTCGGTCATCTCCTTCAGGTCTACATCGCTCAAAGCCTTCATGTGGCCATACCTGACCCCATCAGGCCATGGTGCTGTGTCTTTTGCCTTTTTCAAAATATGTTTAACATCTTCAACCCATATGATGTCTTCATAATGCCTATTCTCCATTGTGCCAGATAATTTCTCTCTTACTGCATTCCTGGTATCCGCATCATTATGATTGGTCTGCTCTAAAAATCTCTGGAGAAACGCCTGCCCTTTCTCTTTGTCTGTTGTCACGCGTACACCATCCTATATACCAGTGTTTCCCAACGTGGGGCCCACGCCCCACAGGGGGGCAATTCGACTGTTAAGGGGGGCAATTCGAAAATGGAAAAAATCGGCTGAATATAACAAAACGGGGAGACTTGACACTGAAGTTAACTAAATTGGAACCTGACATAAGATCTCTTTGCAGCAAGCATCAAGCGCAAGGATCTCACTAAATTTAAATAATAAATAATTACTAATAATTAAAATAATATAGAAAAATCTTTCATTAAAATTATTTTGTACTTGAATTTCAGCTCTCCATTATATGTTTTGAAAATTTACTTACTGTGTTTGCTCAATAATTACCTAGTGATTTCTTCCTAAAACCTACCATTCAAGTTTCTTTAGTGAACATTTCAATTTTTGAATATTAAAAATAATGTATATGTTGAGGGGGGGGGCGTGGGGCAGGGGAGGGGAGCAGTATGAATTTTAGAAAGGCTTAAGTGGGGCATGGCACAAAAAAGGTTGGGAAACACTGCTATACATTGTTCCCACTGTCATTGGCCGATCTTTTCTTTGCATTTGTCTGTGCAGTTTCCAGAATTTTCGCAGTGTTTTATCACCTCCAGTCTCCTTCATAAAACATTCCCATTTTACATTCTTGGCCTTTGCAGCAGCGCGCTTGAAAACCTCCACCTTGTCTTTCTTGACATTTTCCGCTGTGTCCACTTCCTCTCGTGAGCTTCAGGGTGTCTGTCGCATTTTCCTTAGCTGCTTCACTGCAGCTCTCTTTGCTTTCCAAGCCTGGTCTACTTCTGGGGTCCACCATGGGGGATGCAAAAAAATAGTTTTAACAGCCTTGTTGCATGCCCCCTGTCTGAGGCATCCAAGAAGGTTGTCGGTCCACTCATACCGGAAGGTCTTGTTCGCTCTCCTAGCCTTAACTTTCCTGGATTTAAAGATCAGGACTGAGCATGGCATGTGATCACTCCCATGGTCATTCAAAACAGTCCACTTTACATCAAGGACTGATGACTGGGAGACAAGTGCCAAGTCAATAGCTGTGTCCGCATCGCTAGGCCTCATTTATGCAGACCACATCGGAGTCCACCATGGCATCCGCAAGGGCAATTCCCTGTCGGTTTCCTTCACTGCTGTCTTAATCTCTGTTCCTCATGAGTGCAGAGAATTGGCAGCAGGCCGCGCAGAGTTTGAGGTGCAACAATTGATCCAGAGTAACACACATCAATATGGCATAGTGATCTGTATACTAATCAGTCAGTGGAGAGAAATAGATGTAGTTGTTGATGCTTGAAAAAAAAAAAAAAACGAGAAAAAAGCTTGAAAAAAAAACAACGAGAGTCTGGCATATAAAGATTACAACCTTCAGCATGAGAATGGAGGTGGAAACAGTAACAGCAGCCTTCCGATGGTTGGAGTAGGCCGCTGCAACACACATTGTATTCATTCGGACTCACAGAGTATGCTAAGAAAGGTGGAGAAAGGAATGTTTCATGTAGGAAGGCCTGCCTTGCTTCAGAGGTCACAGATTGTGAGAGTTTTATGGATTTTCTGGCCTGGACATGCAGGAGTGTGGGGGAATGAACGGGCTGATAGGTTAGCAGGGAAATTATCTCATGGTGGTAGATTACCTATAGGACAAGGGAGAGGTGGTCAGGCATCTGGGGTACCAGGTGGAGAAAGCGGTGGAACAGACTGAGAACCTGTATGTGGAGAGAATAATATGGTGGAGACTTGGCAGGGGTTCTGGCTGAATATAAAAACTGAGAGGGAAGACCAGGAGAACTTTCAATCAGATGGCATTTGGAACAATTAGCAATATGGCTCTGTGCTGACTGTTGAATGAGGGGACAGTGCGTATTGAGCCATGAGCGTGAAGCCATGAGGGTGATTCTGGGATGTGCATGGGACACCCCGATAGTGATACCACATGGTATGTGTCATAATGTCTGGCATTCCTAGATCAGAAGAAGATATTGGGCTGACAGTATTAAGAAAACACTCCTCTGTGTTACGAAAGCACTCCCCTATGTTAAGAAAATGCCCTTCTGTGATAAGATAACATCTCTGTGTTAGGATATCACCACTCTGTGTTAAGAAAACACTCCTGTGTTAACAAAAAATAAACACCTATCTGTGTTAATATAACAGTGCTGGAGACTAAGGTGATGTGGTGTAAACAGAGCAAACGAGAAGTCATGGCTGTAGCTTCTTGAAATCCCACTTTATTAGTTCATTATAGTTGACATTATCAAATATAAACTGACTCTCGCTCCAGATGTTGACATCACGTCGTGCCGGCAAAAGCTATAGTTGGTAACTAACTTGTTCTCTACCCTCACGTCACATCGTGACATTCCCTAGTTACGTCCCAGCGGGGTGCTCACCCGCGCATTGTTGAATACTAGACCCCCATTGCACACCAAATCCAGATTCCCCATCAGAGAGACTCTGTTACATTAAGACAACGCCCTTCCGTATTAAGATAGTATCCCTTGTGTGTAAAGTAAACGTACCTCTGTGTTAAGAATATACCCCTCTGTATTAAGACAACACCCCTATGTGTAAAGAAAACACTCCTCTGTGTTAAGAAAACACCCCTCTGTGTTAAGAAAACACCTTCAAAAAGATGAAGAGGAGAGAAGATTTGGTAGATAGGATTTAAGAGATTAATGATGCAGACGCAGTTTTAAAGAAAGGACAAATCCATAACAGACACTTTTGGTTGGAGACTAGGTGATATTGCAGCTGTGAAATGGCAAAGTGATCACGAAGAGTACAATTTAAGAAATGATATTTTAGATAGAATTTAGGAAAGCATGTGTAGCAGATAGTGGCAACATTGAAGAAAGTATGGAAGGGATGGTTGAAGTTTTGACGATGTGAAATGTGTAAAATATTGACGCAAAAGAAAAAAAATTTTGAACATATCTGGCAAACAGTCTTAGAGAGCAGTGATCAAAATGCCATGCATGAAACAATAGATATGCAGAAACCAGAACAGCCACAGGAACTGATAACCACTGTACTAGAGAGAAAAAAAAGTATTCGACACAACCACAGAAAATGACACAACCACAGAAAATGACACAACCACTTAGACACAAACAAAGAAACAGACAACAAATGTAACAGACACTATACCAAAAAATCCTACACAACCATAGAAAATGACACGCACTGAAACTCAGACAGCCACACGATGAAATTTACACAACCAATTGTCACAAAGAAGCCAACATAATTAGTGAAACTGAAACATACAACAAAATCTATTCAAACACTACCAAACAAACCGATACAACGACAAAGTGACACAACCAACAGAAATCAACACAAAACACCGAGAAAAGTCCCTGACACAACCATAATATTGCATTGCAACATCAAAATGACTTTTCAAAATACGGCTCAATTACAATTTCCATTCCCAGACGACAGTTCTAGAAACGCTGCATTTACATTTCACTGAGGGAGATGTAGACCTCAGTATTACTAAATAAACTAAAACCATATTCAGAATACATATTAGGTGACTACCAGGCGGGTTTTAGACAAAACAGATCAACATTAGATCAGATATTTATCTTACGAGAAATAGTCGAGAAAAATTGGGAATATAAAAGAGATCTCCATAACATTTTAGTGGATTTTAAAAAGGCTTATGATAGTGTCCATAGGAATAGTCTATGGAATGCTATGCGGAAATTTGGAATACCAAGGAAGTTAATCAACATGACCAGACTATGCATGGAAGATACTTATAGTAACATATACAGGCAGGAAATCAGACCCTTTCTAAATAACATCTGGCTTGAAACAGGGTGATGCACTATACTCTTCAATCTGGCTCCAGAGAAAGTTGTAAGGAGGGTAAAGGAGGAATGTGATATTGGAGGAACATCCAAGTTGCTTGGATATGCAGATGATATAGATATTATAGGGGAAAATGAACACAAGACATTGGAAATATTGACCCACTTAAAGGAAAAAGCCCAACAGATGGGGCTGGTTATCAAGATAAGACATAATATATGGTAATTTCAAGAGAAGGAATGGCTAAAAATCTCTGGCCACATACACATAGATAATATGACCATTAAAAGAACGGAAACATACAAATACCTGGGTACAGTCTTCAGCTGCTCCAACATCATAAGGGAAGAAACACAAACTAGAATCAATTCTGGAAATAAGATACACTATGCACTAAAATCAAAGGCGCTATCTCGTAACACCAAGATCACAATATACAAAACACATTGATGCCCAGTGGTCAGCGTGACGCACGAAGCACACGGGGAGCCAAGGTCTAACGAGAAACATCGGCGTTAGCTCAGACTGGTTCAGGACTTCGAGACAGGACGGACATGAGAGACCTTTCTCTTTGTCTGTTGTCACGCGTACACCATCCTCTATACATTGTTCCCAGTGTCAGTGGCCGATCTTTTCTTTGCATTTGTCTGTGCAGTTTCCAGAATTTTCGCAGTGTTTTATCACCTCCAGTCTCCTTCATAAAACATTCCCATTTTACATTCTTGGCCTCTGCAGCAGCGCGATTGAAAACCTCCACCTTGTCTTTCTTGACATTTTCCGCTGTGTCCACTTCCTCTCGTGAGCTTCGGAGTGTCTGTCGCACTTTCCTTAGCTGCTTCACTGCAGCTCTCTTTGCTTTCCAAGCCTGGTCTACTTCTGGGGTCCACCATGGGGGCTGCAAACAAATAGATTTAATTGCCTTGTTGCATGCCCCCTGTCTGAGGCATCCAAGAAGGTTGTCGGTCCACTCATACCGGAAGGTCTTGTGCGCTCTCCTAGCCTTAACTTTCCTGGATTTAGAGATCAGGACTGATCATGGCATGTGATCACTCCCATGGTCATTCAAAACAGTCCACTTTACATCAAGGACTGATGACTGGGAGACAAGTGCCAAGTCAATAGCTGTGTCCGCATCGCTAAGCCTCATTGCCATTCTAGTCGGCCTACCATCATTTATGCAGACCACATCGGAGTCCACCATGGCATCCGCAAGGGCAATTCCCTGTCGGTTTTCTCCACTGCTGTCGTAATCTCTGTTCCTCATGAGTGCAGAGAATTGGCAGCAGGCCGCGCAGAGTTTGAGGTGCAACAATTGATCCAGAGTAACACACATCATTATGACATAGTGATCTGTATACTAATCAGTCAGTGGAGAGAAATAGATGTAGTTGTTGATGCTTGAAAAAAAAAAAAAAACGAGAAAAAAGCTTGAAACAAAAACAACGAGAGTCTGGCATATAAAGATTACAACCTTCAGCATGAGAATGGAGGTGGAAACAGTAACAGCAGCCATCCGATGGTTGGAGGAGGCCGCTGCAACACACATTGTATTCATTCGGACTCACAGAGTATGCTAAGAAAGGTGGAGATAGGAATGTTTCATGTAGGAAGGCTTGCCTTGCTTCAGAGGTCACAGATTGTGAGAGTTTTATGGATTTTCTGGCCTGGACATGCGGGAGTGTGGGGGGAATGAACAGGCTGATAGGTTGGCAGGGAAATTATCTCATGGTGGTAGATTACCTATGGACAAGGGAGAGGTGGTCAGGCATCTGGGGGACCAGGTGGAGAAAGCGGTGGAACAGACTGAGAACCTGTATGTGGAGAGAATAATATGGTGGAGACTTGGCAGGAGTTCTGGCTGAATATAAAAACTGAGAGGGAAGACCAGGAGAACTTTCAATCAGATGGCATTTGGAACAATTAGCAATATGGCTCTGCGCTGACTGTTGAATGAGGGGACAGTGCGTATTGAGCCATGAGCGTGAAGCCATGAGGGTGATTCTGGGATGTGCATGGGACACCCCAATAGTGATACCACATGGTATGTGACATAATGTCTGGCATTCCTAGATCAGAAGAAGATATTGGGCTGACAGTATTAAGAAAACACTCCTCTATGTTACGAAAGCACTCCCCTATGTTAAGAAAATGCCCTTCTGTGATAAGATAACATCTCTGTGTTAGGATAACACCACTCTGTGTTAAGAAAACACTACTGTGTTAACAAAAAATAAACACCTATCTGTGTTAAGACAACACCCTTCCGTATTAAGATAGTATCCCTTGTGTGTAAAGTAAACATACCTCTGTGTTAAGAATATACCCCTCTGTATTAAGACAATACCCCTATGTGTAAAGAAAACACTCCTCTGTGTTAAGAAAACACCCCTCTGTGTTAAGAAAACACCTTCAAAAAGATGATGAGGAGAGAAGATTTGGTAGACAGGATTTAAGAGATTAATGATGCAGACGCAGTTTTAAAGAAAGGACAAATCCATAACAGACACTTTTGGTTGGAGACTAGGTGATATTGCAGCTGTGAAATGGCAAAGTGATCACGAAGAGTACAATTTAAGAAATGATATTTTAGATATAATTTAGGAAAGCATGTGTAGCAGATAGTGGCAACATTGAAGAAAGTATGGAAGGGATGGTTGAAGTTTTGACGATGTGAAATGTGTAAAATATTGACGCAAAAGAAAAATATTTTGAACATATCTGGCAAACAGTCTTAGAGAGCAGTGATCAAAATGCCATGCATGAAACAATAGATATGCAGAAACCAGAACAGCCACAGGAACTGATAACCACTGTACTAGAGAGAAAACATTTATTCGACACAACCACAGAAAATGACACAACCACTCAGAGACAAACAAAGAAACAGACAACAAATGTAACAGACACTATACAAGAAAACCTACACAACCATAGAAAATGACACGCACTGAAACTCAGACAGCCACACGATGAAATTTACACAACCAATTGTCACAAAGAAGCCAACATAATTAGTGAAACTGAAACATACAACACAATCTATTAAAACACTACCAAACAAACCGATACAACCACTAAAAACTGGCACAACGACAAAGTGACACAACCAACAGAAATCAACACAAAACACCGAGAAAAATCCCTGACACAACCATAAGTATTGCATTGCAAAATCAACATGACTTTTCAAAGTACGGCTCAATTACAATTTCCATTCCCAGACGACAGTTCTAGAAACTCTGCATTTACATTTCACTGAGGGGGATGTAGACCTCAGTATTAATAAATAGACTAAAACCATATTCAGAATACATATTAGGTGACTACCAGGCGGCTTTTAGACAAAACAGATCAACAATAGATCAGATATTTATCTTACGACAAATAGCCGAGAAACATTGGGAATATAAAAGAGATCTCCATAACATTTTTGTGGAATTTAAAAAGGCTTATGATAGTGTCCATAGGAATAGTCTATGGAATGCTATGCGGGAATTTGGAATACCAAGGAAGTTAATCAACATGACCAGACTATGCATGGAAGATACTTATAGTAACATATACAGGCAGGAAATCAGACCCTTTCTAAATAACATCTGGCTTGAAACAGGGTGATGCACTATACTCTTCAATCTGGCTCCAGAGAAAGTTGTAAGGAGGGTAAAGGAGGAATGTGATATTGGAGGAACATCCAAGTTGCTTGGATATGCAGATGATATAGATATTATAGGGGAAAATGAACACAAGACATTGGAAATATTGACCCACTTAAAGGAAAAAGCCCAACAGATGGGGCTGGTTATCAACCAAGATAAGACAGAATATATGGTAATTTCAAGAGAAGGAATGGCTAAAAACTCTGGCCACATACAAATAGATAATATGACCATTAAAAGAACGGAAACATACAAATACCTGGGTACAATCTTCAACTGCTCCAACATCATAAGGGAAGAAATACAAACTAGAATCAATTCTGGAAATAAGATATACTATGCACTACAACATCTACTAAAATCAAAGGCGCTATCTCGTAACACCAAGATCACAATATACAAAACACTGATCAGACCAGTTGTGCTGTATGGCTCTGAAACCTGGAGTACAACGAAAGGAGACGAAGCCTTGCTACAAACCTTTGAGAACAAAGTTTTAAGACACATCTTTGGACCCATTAGGGATACACAAAGTGGAGAGTGGAAAAGAAGAAGTAACAAAGACATTTATGATCTGTTTAAGTCCCCGCTAATCACTGGTATCATGAAGGCTAATAGACTACAATGGCTGGGGCATATAGAAAGAATGGAAGATAATAGGGAAACAAAACTCGCTTACACTCAGGAAATAAATGACCGTAGACCCCGAGGTAGACCAAGAAGACGGTGGAGAGATAATATATATATACAGACCTACAAGCACTTGGAATCAACGACTGGCAAGAGAAGGTCAACCAGAAAGACGAATGGAGACGGATTGTATCTGCAGCAAAGAACCTCAATGGCTCGGAACGATGAAGAAGAAGAAGATGTAGATCCAGATTCCCGTAATGTTTGTTTTACCTCATGTGAACGGAAATCTCCTTATTATATCATTGCAAGGAAAACACCGCCCGAGAATTCACTAATTGGGTAAACAGGATGCGTGACCAACAACAGGATAACATGACCATCACCAAAACCAGAGAATGTCCGAAGATATTTGCTTTACCCCATGGATTTATAGTTCGGACATTCCTCATTAGGTAATGAGCGATGTGGGAGGAAATGTTTTAATTCTGTATAACTTAGATACAGAATTTCATCCGATGTCAATGAAAGGTAGCTCTGAGCCAAAAAGGTTTTGCGTGTGTGATTCTTTTGGATTTGCCATATGTCAGAATCTC
The DNA here is from genome assembly GCA_014155875.1 of Cepaea nemoralis. Taxonomy (NCBI): domain Eukaryota; kingdom Metazoa; phylum Mollusca; class Gastropoda; order Stylommatophora; family Helicidae; genus Cepaea; species Cepaea nemoralis. Next base: position 551,989 of record JACEFZ010014681.1, on the reverse strand, counting down.
CATCGCCTGTAGGTGACGGACAAGCACGACGATGAACCCGACGGGCAGCTATTACGCAGTTGATGCCCAGTGGTCAGCGTGACGCACGAAGCACACGGGGACTAGAAGCCAAGGGCTAACGAGAAACATCGGCGTTAGCTCAGACTGGTTCAGGACTTCGAGACAGGACGGACATGAGAGAAAGTGTTGCGTGTATTCGTGTATTATTCTATGCTCGTTGTGAGAAAGCCTGTATGTTTAGTAGATTCTGTGTGGGGACTGAGTGAGTGCTTTGTTCCATTCATCTATGAACTTGTGTATTGCATATATGTATTTGTAATGGCATTGTCGCTAATTGTGAGCGCAGAATCATATGAATGCCGTTGAGGAGAGTGGTTTATAGTGATTAAAGTGTTTCAGTTATGTTGCCGCGTATCTGAGTACAATCATTCTTTGTGTATGATTGTTTCACTCCTGTTAGAGAACACTAGCTACTGTTAGTGTGACGAAACGACGCTTTATCTGTCTGTTGTCGTCGGGATTCCGCACTATTTTGGCGTGTCATCGGGGACTTTCCCAGTTATAAATAGACTGAGGGAAGTCGATGGGAATTTTCCGTCTAGAATCGTCTCGAAACACCGGGATTTGATTGACCCGGGTTGCCGGGTACTTCAACAAATTCCCGTGCAGAAAGATCTAGAAATTCTAGTGCGGGGAATGAATGATGTCCGAGAAGTTGACTTTTCTCAAGGAGCACTCACTTCTCGTGCGCATGAGTTTGCACGTTGGGGAAATGCGGCTAGAATAGTCATTCACTTTCTGACTCTCACGGAGAGAAGACGCATGGCTGTGGTAAGCCATTTGTACAGCGTCTCACCTCAACCAAGTTGCAGCTGACTGTTATCACATACGGCATGTTTGGCCAATGAACAGTTCTGGTAGCTGACTGGAGGCTGGTTCAAGTCATTCAGGTATTTACTTGGTTAATTAATTTAACTTTGTAATTGTTCACAAAACGCATTAAATATGCAGTCGTCTTTGCATTGCTAATGAGAAACCGATCGATACAGCGGTTGAGAAACTAGGACATGTGTAGCGTTTGTTTACAAGCGTGTGTTGTTGAGTTACCGGCTTGAAATGTAGGCCTGTGATATTGGCGATTTGTGTTCAACTAGTATTTACCATGTGTGGCAAATCGTCGCATATACTATGTTGCTGTGTTATAATAGGACATAGTTAATAGTGTATGATATGAACCTAAAACTTATGTCAGTCAGTAGCTGAAGCTAGAAGAACTGTTGGATAGCAAGGTAAGTTGTTAGGTGGAGATTCAGACAGTAATGTACTTAGCTACTAAGTAAGGAGAGAACTTAGTGCTTAACCACAGGGAATGATGTAACTATAGTGTGTTATCGTAATAGTGAATTCATTATGTGGGACACTGGATTTCTGTGAGAAGGTAGGTCTTCATTGATGATATATATAGAAATGATGTATCATGATGTATATATATTAGGTCATGTTCTGTGATACTTCTTGGAGCGATACCGAACGCCGAGTGGTTCGACGCGGGATAACAAAATGCGTACCTTCACGATGTCAACATGAGTTCTTAATTCTTGTCTTTACTGTCCTGTTCTTTCCTGCGTGCACAAGTGCGAGTCAGTGCTGGTGTGATAGACGTATGGAAGGACAAAAGGAGGTTGCATGAGACACGGGGACATATGGGATATGGGGATTGAGAGCAAGTTATGAAAGTATGGAGCTGGCAGACCAGGCCAGCTATGAAGTTCGGTCCAGACCAAGGCTAATTCACTTGGAAGGGCAGAACTGGGACATAACCCTTGGAACATGTGGGGAACATGTTTTACCAAGAAGGCTTCTTGACTCTAGGGAAGAGTCTGATAAGAAGAGTTTTGCTATAGAGTGGGTCCCACCAGCAAACCGGTGTGTGTAAATACTTGATGTGATCATGTTTATCCCTATATCTTGAGGGATGGTACAGTGATCAGTATTATGTTTACTATTGAACATGTCCAATATAAGGAACGAGTCCAGGGACTCTTCACTTTAATATTTAGTTCTGTTAATTTTCGAACTATGATAACTGATTACTATAGCTAGATAGCAACACTGTAGCCTACCACGCATGTCGTAAGAGGCGAATAAGGAGGCTTTGGTTCCGCCGCCCTGCTACTGAGTGAGTGCGTGGCGCGACACTGTGAGCTGTGAGTTTCGTGTGAAATTCTTTTGAATCTGCCCGAGGTTTTTTGGAACGTGACTGCATGTTCGGAGCGATGGCAGCTGGCTATGTCCCAGAGTTGACCGGTTTTTGCCTTATGCAGAAATGCGTGGTTGCTGGGCTTCTGGTTGACTGCCACTGCCATCGACGATGAACTGTATTTTCGTGGACTGTGTGGGTGAACATCTAGGAAACATCCAGATGGGAAAATGACTGCCGATTCCATCAGAGATAAACTTGATGTTTCGTGGGGGACTATTGTGTTGACATTCTGGCGGCGGCATTATGCACAGTGTATCTGTGCGGGCTGTTGTTTGTCGAGACTCCTGTCTTTTCCACTTTTTGCAGTGGGGAGCGTTTTATGTGATATTCACTGGCACAGGAACGGAGCATAATGGGGACGATCCGTTGCTGTGAAGTTGGAACCGTGACTAACTAACTAACTAACTATAGCGAGTGACGTTAGCGACAACTGGTAGATGATTAGGGATAGTTAAGACATACGATCAGACTCGTCATTCTGATTACTTGCTCTGTTTGACGGGCTGTTCTTTGAAGCCAGCTGACATTGACAGAAACCCATGCTTTACTACTCTCAATATAGAGATAATGCTTTAGTTATTTGAATAACTGTAGAGCCTGACTGAAGGTTGAGTAGTCAGGGATAGGATGCATGTGGACCAATGTTTGGGCCAGAATACTCTCACCGATCGCTCTTCCTTTCAGGAGTTGCCTGTTGAGGAACCAGTCTAATACAATTGTTGTTTGCCTGAAACCACTTCGTGTACCACAGCGAAGGGTAGAATCACTTACTAACCACGCCTGACTGAATCACATCATGTGAAAGGGTGAATCATCATGACTGAATGTTATCCAGTGATTCCAGTGCCCTGAATTGCACATGTGGGACGTGCTGGTTTGTGTCATTTTTCTGAATTAGCAGATGCTCTATTTCAGCAAGGAGAGGTTCAGCAACCTGAGCAATCACGCTCAATGATTATAGACAATAGACTGTTTGGAATTGATGTAGCTAGATTAACCCAGTGAGGTGTATCAAGTAGGGGTACTCTCAGCTCTGGGAGCGCATCCAGTCCAAGCCTATTGTGGTTCCGCCTAAACGTCGGAAACTTGAAGCAAGATTGATCTATAAACTTGTGCGGTTCCTACGGCAGCTTTAGTGGAAGGTCATGATGAGACCTACACCAGCTTACGTATAGAAACTATGTCAAGTGTTATCAGGTATAGCGGACAACTAATTATTGTCCTAACTGAACAGTGTTGCCTCCGGATGAAATATGTGCATGATCCAAATTGTGTACTTATAGAGTCTAGAAACTGAACTGTTTTTCTTGTAGGACTCTAGTGAAGTATCAGCAGAACTATCTGATTACCCAACCAGGTGTACTTACTATTACTTAGGGGCCATTAGATTGGTAATTGGCTTATTACCCAACCAGGGGTCTGTGCTTCGACTTAGGGACCATTAGATTGGTCATTGGCTACAGACATTTAATACAGTCAAGAGTAACTGGGGTCACCTCAAGGAGGAGGGTCTCCCAGCTAGGCTGTTTACAGAGAACTGTTTATTAACTTTAGCAGTGACTCAGTAGGAAGTGATGAAGTTGTAGTTCGTCCAGTTGAGTGAGGTCCAGGGGTAACGGTCTTGTTGTGAATCCAAGCTCTGGGGACGGAGTGGTCTCCAAGGTTCTAGTCATCTCACTGGAAGGAAGCCGGGTGAGTGGCGGACCGACTGGACGGGACATCTGCATCCAATCTACTTCTCAGCCTTATGATGAAGGAACCATATCTCTGATTCTGTCTCTACTCTATCCTCTACTTGTGTAAATAGATTATTCTATCAGGGTGTTCATTTCAGTTCTATATACTCAAGGGTAGAATAAACTTTGTGTATGTTGACTTATTCTTTGTATAATTATTGAGTGTGGTCTCGGACGATGCCTCAGTGTTCATTGTTCCAAGGGAGTAGGTAGTTAGTGGGGTTCTAGAATCTGGAGGGGCTTGTAGACATATTAAGCTAATACGAGGTCAACAGCAGAGGAAACAGTGTATCTACCTGTCCAACCCCTGGGGTTAGAATACACGGGAGTGCTAGAGACACCGCGGGTGTGGTTAACTCGAACTATTCAAGGCGATCTTGTCACAGTTAGTATAAAGTAAGACCCTGACACCATAGCAGCCATCTGGAAATCAGTAATAGGATATACATGTCGTAACAAACAAGTGTTTAAGGAGGATTTGAACCCTTCAGTACTTCTCTCTGTATGTTAGAATAGGGTTTGGAGCCAGTCTTGATAAGTGAAATAATCTGTATATGTATATGTATATGTGTATATACATATATACACACACATATATATACACACACACACACACACACACACACACACACACACACAGTGGTACCTTGTGTTACGAACTTAATTCGTTCCAGAACTCGGTTCGTAATCCGAAACGTTTAAATCAATGAAATAAAGACAATCCGTTTCAAGATGAAAGAATCGTTCTTTTTTTATTAACATCCGGTCGTTTACCTGTCAAAATGCAAAGAATACGTGTATTTATGCAAGAATATCATCTGCAAATGTTAGTATCCGTCCAACTCCTAGTGCTTCTAGGTTTGCAATTTTGTTCGTATACACGTTAAAGAGCACCAGTGAGATTGCGGATCCCTGTGGCAGTCCCGGGGTTAAAATATGTGGCTCTGAGGTCCATGCACTCAGATGGAGAGCAATCCGACGAGAATGCAGGACGGCCGCTATCCAGTTCACCAACCTGGGATTGACCCCCTTCTCCATCAGTGTGGTCATCAAAATATCATATCGAACTCTATTGTATGCATCCTTGAGATCAAGCGCTGCCGTCATCGTTTCCTGTCTAGTCTGGAACCCCTCATAAACATCAAAGGCAAAAGTGGCTGCATTTGACCAGGTATCTTTTCTGACCTGTAGCATCCCCAGGCCTCTTGGAAGAAGCTTCCCCCTTTCCAAAAACTCTTGCAGCTTAACAGTGACTATCTTCTCTAAAACCTTCCCAAATGTATTTTGAAGGGTGATGATCCTAAAGCCGCTAAGCTTTGAATGATCCTTGAATGGTTTTGGGAGAGGGATGAGATAACTGTGTACCCAATCCTGGGATACTGAAGATGTCTTACTGCTCTGGTTAAAGCAGTCGGTCATCTCCTTCAGGTCTACATCGCTCAAAGCCTTCATGTGGCCATACCTGACCCCATCAGACCCTGGTGCTGTATCTTTTGCCTTTTTCAAAATATGTTTAACATCTTCAACCCATATGATGTCTTCATAATGCCTATTCTCCATTGTGCCAGATAATTTTTCTCTTACTGCATTCCTGGTATCCGCATCATTATGATTGGTCTGCTTAAAAAATTTCTGGAGAAACGCCTGCCCTTTCTCTTTGTCTGTTGTCACGCGTACACCATCCTCTATACATTGTTCCCACTGCCATTGGCCGATCTTTTCTTTGCATTTGTCTGTGCAGTTTCCAGAATTATATAAGGCATATAAAGATTACAACCTTCAGCATGAGAATGGAGGTGGAAACAGTAACAGCAGCCTTCCGATGGTTGGAGGAGGCCGCTGCAACACACATTGTATTCATTCGGACTCACAGAGTATGCTAAGAAAGGTGGAGAAAGGAATGTTTCATGTAGGAAGGCCTGCCTTGCTTCAGAGGTCACAGATTGTGAGAGTTTTATTGATTTTCTGCCCTGGACATGCGGGAGTGTGGGGAAATGAACAGGCTGATAGGTTGGCAGGGAAATTATCTCATGGTGGTAGATATAAATAGATATGCAGAAACCAGAACAGCCACAGGAACTGATAACCACTGTACTAGAGAGAAAAAAAAGTATTCGACACAACCACAGAAAATGACACAACCACTCAGACACAAAGAAAGAAACAGACAACAAATGTAACAGACACTATACAAGAAAACCTACACAACCATAGAAAATGACACCCACTGAAACTCAGACAGCCACACGATGAAATTTACACAACCAATTGTCACAAAGAAGCCAACATAATTAGTGAAACTGAAACATACAACAAAATCTATTCAAACACTACCAAACAAACCGATACAACCACTAAAACTGGCACAACGACAAAGTGACACAACCAACAGAAATCAACACAAAACACCGAGAAAAATCCCTGACACAGCCATAATATTGCATTGCAACATCAAAATGACTTTTCAAAGTACGGCTCGATTATAATTTCCATTCCCAGACGACAGTTCTAGAAACGCTGCATTTACATTTCATTGAGGGGGATGTAGACCTCAGTATTACTAAATAGACTAAAACCATATTCAGAATACATATTAGGTGACTACCAGGCGGGTTTTAGACAAAACAGATCAACAATAGATCAGATATTTATCTTACGACAAATAGCCGAGAAAAATTGGGAATATAGAAGAGATCTCCATAACATTTCTGTGGATTTTAAAAAGGCTTATGATAGTGTCAATAGGAATAGTCTATGGAATGCTATGCGGGAATTTGGAATACCAAGGAAGTTAATCAACATGACCAGACTATGCATGGAAGATACTTATAGTAACATATAAAGGCAGGAAATCAGACCCTTTCCAAATAACATCTGGCTTGAAACAGGGTGATGCACTATACTCTTCAATCTGGCTCCAGAGAAAGTTGTAAGGAGGGTAAAGGAGGAATGTGATATTGGAGGAACATCCAAGCTGCTTGGTTATGCAGATGATATAGATATTATAGGGGAAAATGAACACAAGACATTGGAAATATTGACTCACTTAAAGGAAAAAGCCCAACAGATGGGGCTGGTTATCAACCAAGATAAGACAGAATATATGGTAATTTCAAGAGAAGGAATGGCTAAAAATTATGGCCACATACACATAGATAATATGACCATTAAAAGAACGGAAACATACAAATACCTGGGTACAATCTTCAACTGCTCCAACATCATAAGGGAAGAAATACAAACTAGAATCAATTCTGGAAATAAGATATACTATGCACTACAACATCTACTAAAATCAAAGGCGCTATCTCGTAACACCAAGATTACAATATACAAAGCACTGATCAGACCAGCTGTGCTGTATGGCTCTGAAACCTGGAGTACAACGAAAGGAGACGAAGCCTTGCTACAAATCTTTGAGAGCAAAGTTTTAAGACACATCTTTGGACCCATTAGGGATACACAAAGTGGAGAGTGGAAAAGAAGAAGTAACAAAGACATTTATGATCTGTTTAAGTCCCCGCTAATCACTGGTATCATGAAGGCTAATAGACTACAATGGCTGGGGCATATAGAAAGAATGGAAGATAATAGGGAAACAAAACTCGCTTACACTCAGGAAATAAATTACCGTAGACCCCGAGGTAGACCAAGAAGACGGCGGAGAGATAATATATATACAGAACTACAAGCACTTGGAATCAACGACTGGCAAGAGAAGGTCAACCAGAAAGACGAATGGAGACGGATTGTATCTGCAGCAAAGAACCTCAATGGCTCGGAACGATGAAGAAGAAGAAGGATGTATATCCAGATTCCCGTAATGTTTGTTTTACCTTATGTGAACGGAAATCTCCTTATTATATCATTGCAGGGAAAACACCGCCCGAGAATTCACTAATTGGGTAAACAAGATGTGTGACCAACAACAGGATAACATGACCATCACCAAAACCAGAGAATGTCCGAGGATATTTGCTTTACCCCATGGATTCATAGTTCGGACATTCCTCATTAGGTAATGAGCGATGTGGGAGGAAGTGTTTTAATTCTGTATAACTTAGATACAGAATTTTATCCGATGTCAATGAAAGGTAGCTCTGAGCCAAAAAGGTTTTGCGTGTGTGATTCTTTTGGATTTGCCATATGTCAGAATCTCCATCGCCTGTAGGTGACGAACAAGCACAACGATGAACCCGACGGGCAGCTATTACGCAGTTGATGCCCAGTGGTCAGCGTGACGCACGAAGCGCACGGGGACTAGAAGCCAAGGGCTAACGAGAATCATCGGCGTTAGCTCAGACTGGTTCAGGACTTCGAGACAGGACAGACATGAGAGAAAGTGTTGCGTGTATTCGTGTATTATTCTATGCTCGATGTGAGAAAGCCTGTATGTTTAGTAGATTCTGTTTGGGGACTGAGTGAGTGCTTTGTTCCATTCATCTATGAACTTGTGTATTGCATACATGTATTTGTAATGGCATTGTCGCTAATTGTGAGCGCAGCATTATATGAATGCCGTTGAGGAGAGTGGTTTATGTGATTAAAGTGTTTCAGTTATGTTGCCGCGTGTCTGAGTACAATCATTCTTTGTGTATGATTGTTTCACTCCTGTTAGAGAACACGAGCCACTGTTAGTATAAAGTAAGACCCTGACAGGGAGTGAACGTGGGGATCTCGTCCGGCTTTGAACAAATCACACTTGTAAGCTAGTGATTGAACATGGAGATCTCGTCCGTTGAGAAATGAGCGAAATATGTGAGAGTTAGGGAGTGTTCACAAGTGTTAAAGAGGATTGTGAACGAACGACGATTGTAAGATAGAGTGTGAACGCAGTTTGAACGTGAAAAGTTAAAAGACATATATACATTGTTGATATGATATGTGATGGTTTGGAAAATGAATTGTTACACGAATGAAATCATGAGCGAGCAAGAGCAACAGTAGTCAATAATTTGAATTTGTACTAAATTTCCATTAATCTGATAACTGACGACTAGACGACAATACATTCATACTTGACTGCATACAAACCTATAAACACTTAGTTGACCACGCATACACCACAGAGTCAAACATATACTAATATTTCTCTCTCCCAAGTAAACAGGTTTGTCAGCTATTATTGTAGAAGTACTAAATTGATCTTCCCGGCTGTAAAAGACCAAGCATCCCTTCTCTGGTGCAGTTACCAACAGACTTCCAAAGCTCCGAACCCCATCGGCACTTAAGTATTTTTTTTCCTTATATACTTTTGTAGGGGGTCAGGCCTTATCTGCATTTTTTTCCCACTATTGTATACTGTACATGTACTATATTTGATTACATATTATAATTATTTTTGTATAAGACCAGTGTAACAAAATTGTAAAAGTACCATGGCTACGTTACACGAATTTATTGAGTCTGGCCTAAAATTAGGTCTAACCGGAGACGAGTTGTCTAAATGGAGTGAGACAAAATATGCAGAACATGTCCAATTAGAAGAAAAAGCTAAAGAAAGGGAGGAAAGAGCTGATGAAAGGGAACTTAAAACAGCTGAGTTAGATGCTAAAAACAAACAAGCTGAGTTAGATGCTAAGAAATCAGAAACAGACTCTGAATTTAAAAAAGCTGAGTTAGATGCTAAGAATAAACAAGCAGAAACAGACGCTGAACTAAGAAAAGCGGAAATCAGCGCACAAAGTAAAAGAGAAGAACTTGAAATGCAGTTTAAACTTAAGCAGCTAGAAATTGAAACTTCTACCGACAGAGAATCTAGAAAACTAGAAATAAAAGAGAAAGAAAAACAATATAAGAAGTATCAAGGAATCGTTAAAAATTTCACAACTGGGGACTGTATTTCCGCATTTACTCAAAATTTTGAAACAATAATGGAACACTACCAAGTGCCACTTACAGATTGCAACATAATTTATATGGGAAGTCAATCTGGGGAACCATTAAAAGTCATAGAAACCATCCCCAAGAAGTTAAGAAAAGACTTTCACTACATGAAAGCCAAAATCATGGCACATTTTCTATTAGATGAGGCAGGTTATAGGGAACAGTTTGCTAAATTATCTCCAAAAGCAACACAAACGTTCTCTGATTATACGTCGCAAGTGCAAGACGTTTTCAGTAAATGGTTATCTTCAGCGAAAATTGACAACAATTTTGAACGTTTGAAAGATCTAATATTGAGAGATAAGATCATATCGTCGCTGCCATCACCTTTGTCACGGTTTTTACAAGAGTGTGAATGTGAGACTGTCCAGCAGATGGAGAAACGTGGATCGGCTTATTTTACAGCCAATAAAGACTGTTTTGTAAATGTTCTCAAAGATACAGAATTTGTAGCAGCCGCTGCATATGATAAATCGAAACCAACCAGTTACAACAAACCAAAACCATTTAGACAATTTAACAACTACCATTGTAAATACTGCAACTATAATCATAGTGAAAGTGAAATGTGTGATAAACAACCAGGATATCTTACATATTTACAAAATCACATTGATAAGCAAGAGAGGGAACGAAAGAACTATAAACGATTGACTAAATGTTTTCTTTGCAAAGCGTACGGCCATTAGCGTCATGCATGTAAGGGAAAGCAAATGACAAGGAAAGCCAATGATGCAATGTTCGAAAGGTCATCCTCTGAGGAAGAGCAAGAAGAAAATCAACATCCAGCTAATGCAGCCGAAACTATTGATGTATTCTAACTAGAGAAATGCACAACCTGCAACCGCTTCCATGAAGATGGTGTTTTAACATGTGGCCATTCTATACCAATAGCAAATGAGGAAGCCAATCTAGTAATAGATTCTAAAGGGAAGCTAAACATCCATCAGGGCTATGTCAACGGCAAAGTAGCCAGTGTTTTGAGAGATAGTGGCAGTACCCTTATTGGATTAAGGAGAGACTTTGTACATCCTGCAGATTACACAGGCAAATATGTAACATGTAGAACTTTTTCAGGAAATATTGAAAAATATCCACTTGCATGGGCATACATTCAAACACCTTTTTTGACAGGCAAGGTGAAATTCGCAGCATTATTTAATCCATGTTGCGATGTAATTATTGGGTATCTGCCTGAAGTTAATGATATGCCACATGACCTTGTAACATCTGGGTTTGAAAATATTTTATCAAATAACGCAGTAACAAGATCAGCTGCAGAATTACAGTCTCAGAAAAACCAAACTGAGACATTAGAACTACTAAACCCAATTATAACACCTCTCAAAGACATGAGAGAAAACTTCTTTAAGGCACAAAAAGCCGATTTATCATTACAGAAGTATTTTAAACTCGTAGGCCAAAAGCCAAAGTTAACAAAGAATGCTAGCTGGCACTTCGGTTTGAAATGCGGTATCCTAACAAGATACTACACAAAAGATGCCAATACCATAGCACAAACGGTGTTACCAACTGAACACCGGAAAAAGGCACTTCAACTAGCACATGATGTACCCTTTGCAGGGCATATGGCCTATGCCAAAACACGATCAAGAATACTGACACAGTTATACTGGCCCAAATTCTGCAGTGATATCAAACAATACTGTAGATCATGTGAGGTCTGCCAGAAGCTTGTTAAAAAAGGGAAACACCCTCAAGCAAAATTACAAACAACAGATCTTGCGAGCAGACCTTTTGAAAAAATTTCTGTAGATATTGTGGGACCATTGAACCATGTAACATCAAAAGGAAATAGATATATTTTAACAATGATTGATTTATGCACAAGATCGCTTGAGGCTATCGCCCTCAAAAACATTACATCTAAAGACATCATAGAAGTTTTCTTTCATATCTTTGCTAGAATAGGCTTTCCCAACACTATTCTATCTGACAGGGAGAGCCAGTTGATTTCAGCTGCAACTCAAGCCTTTAACAAGATAATAGGCATTAAACAATGTTTCAACAGCCCCTATCACCCTTATTCAACGGGTATTATAGAGAAAATTAATGGTGACCTAAAACACATGTTAGCAAAAGTCACCCAAGAATGCCCAAATGACTGGATACCTTTTTACCTGCTACACTTTTCACCTCACTCTAGCACAGGGTTTTCACCTTTCGAGTTAGTATATGGAGCCAGGCCACGTGACCCTTTAGCAATTTATAAGAATTTGTTAACTGAATTGAACAATGAACAAAAATCAGTGTCACCATACCAGCATGTTACAACATTACGTGACAGAATCATGAAATCATGTATATTAGCCAAAGAATCACTAAGACAATCTGGCGCCATCTACAGAGAGTATGCCAACAAAAAGAACAGAACACTAACGTTGACACCAGGACAGGACGTGCTACTTCTCTTACCCTAGCAACAAAAATCTCCTAGCAGACTCTTGGCAAGGACCTTTTAAAATACTAAGACAAATTTCAACAGTAGACTACGAAGTTGCAATAAATAACAAAAACAAAATATTCCAAGACCAAGACGAGACAGCTGCAAACACAACCGTAGTAGATCACACAGACTTAGAAAATTACAGACGAAATACCAGTCCCATCACTCAATACGACAGACACACTGCAAAACATTAAACTGTCTCCCAATCTCTCTCAGACTGAGACAGACAACTGCATACAACTGTAACAAGACTGTTACTGGCAGACATACCCAATATCCTGTCATATATAGACGACATCTGTGTACACACCAGGACAATGACAGAACACCTAGCGACGCTACGACAAATTTTTGAACGCATCAGGCAACATGGCCTGACAGTAAAGCCAGCAAAAGTAGAAGTTGCCTATCATGAAATTTATTTTCTAGGCTACAAAATTTGTGATGGATATATTACCACTGATGACAATATTGTTTCTAGAATTCTAAAATTATCACTTCCTGCGACTAAAAAGGAAGTAAGAAGTATGCTAGGATTGTTGAATTATTATAGAAGATTCATACCTAACTTCTCTAGTTTGACAGAAATTTTTACAAATCTGTTAACAAAAAACCAACCTAATAGAATTGTAGACAAGAGAGGGTCTGAGACCTGCCTTTACAAAAGTATTGTCATATTTTTCTTCCAATCCCATTGTCATCAAGCGATGCTACAGGCATTATGGGATAAACTTCTCTCGCACCACACAAAAAGATTTGTCAGTCGTACGAGAGGAATTGATTACACATTTTTATTGCCACTGGCTCTTTACATTACATAAATGCACAAAACTGTCTCTAATGAATCACATATGAATACACAGAATTTCCTATCACTAGTCGTCCCTAGCCCTACTGCTAAATCTATCTACTCATCTAAAGAAATAGGCATCGACGCTAAGCGATGTGTTCCCTACGAAGTCTGTCCCCAGTCTGACGATTCTCCGCGTGCTGATTACACAGTACGCGGAAGGACCTCGTGCGCACTTCGGCTTTTGCGTGCTCCATCATTCAACACGCTTAGAGTAGTAGTCTACGCTTGAGTTCTATTCTAGTGCTTGGTGTCCATCATGTTGGCGTGATTACACCGTGACCAGAGTGCTTACTCTCTGGTTGACACCTCCGTGTCTCATGAGAGAACTGTTTGACAGTTCCCCTTCCTATCTACTCCCTACACCTACCCTGCCCTCATGTAGGGGCACTGAGTTACCTCTAATCTACTTGAGGTAGACCACTCATCCCGGGTGGTCTTCCCTCCTATCTATTTTAGTCTTTGACACCCATATTAAAGTTGCCAAATCTGGACATTCCTTTCAGATTGAGGACTGACGCGAGCACGATAGGTATAGCTGAAGTTTTGTTACAAGCCTATGATGACATTTTACATCCAGTGTATTATGTGAGCCGCAAGTTATCACCAAGAGAACGCAGATGGTCTACACCAGAGTTGGAAGGTCTCGCATTAATTTATTCTATTTCTAAATTATCTAAGTATTTGCTACGTAAACATTTCATCGTTGAGACAGATAACAACCCATTAACCGTCATAACAAAAGGAACACCGACAAACCACAGAATCGCCAGATGGGCGTTATTACTACAGAACAACAGCTTCGAAATACGACACATCAGCGGGACTGAAAATACCATTGCAGACCTACTCTCAAGATGTCCTCTCGATAATCCAGCGACAGTTTAACGACGCCTGAGCCCAATGACTAATGCTGTTACCTACGGCGCTCAGACAAGTATCACATTCCAGCAAACAATATTCAGTAATACAAATAACGCTGTGAAAATTTACTTCCTTTGATATGGACGAAGTCCTTTTATTTATTCTAAAGATATTGTTAATTAGTGAATGTGCCGACCAGAATGTGAAAGGACAGTGATTTTAAATCGTTATTATCATTCTCACGAAGTGTTAAAAGAACAGTACTACATATCTGTATAGACTTACCGTATTCCAGCTTTCGGTAACATCCAGTAGTACCAGCGCTTGTATATACTATGAGATAAGCGCAGTGAATTTTTCGAACATTTTAACTTCGTAACAGACTGTGTTAAATAGACGACAGCAGAGTAATCCAAAGCATCAGGAACACGGTAATCTAAACGTGTACTTACAAGAATAGTGTGTATTACTACAACGTGTGAACACATTAGTTATGTACTTCTGCTTCCTTTTCTAATTATTTTCTAATTTATCAAATATAGCAGACTATACCACAAATAGTCACGAATGAATGACCGAATGAATTATTTTTGTGACGCTAAAATTTACATATGATAAATGGAATGGAAGGATTTATATATTTGTGATCTAAGAATCATTGATTGATTAATTTTTTCTCAATGGTGCCATGTATGCCACTATTGAAAATAAATATCAAACTATGACGCTTAGAATGGAAAGAACTAATGTACTTTATGTTTTTGAAAGAATTTGAAAATTACCTCCCATAACGTTTGATGATTGTACCTAAAGGGAAACAATCTGACATGTGAAAAATGTAAACATGCATATATTGTCTTTTTCATAGTAGTCCAGAATGACTACAGGTCTTTTTGTGGTATTTTTCTTTTGTTGTGAGGTAGGGCGTTGCTTGAAAGATAGCGTTAGTCGCTGTTAACTACCGGTCTGGCTTAAGTCCATTCTCAACCAAGGTACTAATCCAACTAGGGGACAATACTTGATGTGAGTAGCCTCATGGCAGCACTGAAGGAAATATGTATCATGCATCATTACCAAGGAAATGTCAATTTATAAACATACCAGAGAGTCACCTAATATATTATTAACTTAAACCATGTATAAACACCCATAATGAAAGGATATTCCTTTCATAAGAGGGGGCGGCGGAGAGTGTCAGAATCTCCACCGCCTGTAGGTGACGGACAAGCACGACGATGAACCCGACGGGCAGCTATTACGCAGTTGATGCCCAGTGGTCAGCGTGACGCACGAAGCGCACGAGGACTAGAAGCCAAGGGAGTTAGCTCAGACTGGTTCAGGACGGACATGAGAGAAAGTGTTGCTTGTATTCTTGTATTATTCTATGCTCGTTGTGAGAAAGCCTGTATGTTTAGTAGATTCTGTTTGGGGACTGAGTGAGTGCTTTGTTCCATTCATCTATGAACTTGTGTATTGCATATATGTATTTGTAATGGCATTGTCGCTAACTGTGAGCGCAGCATCATATGAATGCCGTTGAGGAGAGTGGTTTATGTGATTAAAGTGTTTCAGTTATGTTGCCGCGTATCTGAGTACAATCATTCTTTGTGTATGATTGTTTCACTCCTGTTAGAGAACACGAGCCACTGTTCGTATAAAGTAAGACCCTGACACCATAGCAGCCATCTGGAAACCAGTAGTAAGATATACATGTCACAACAAACAAGTGTTTAAGGAGGATTTAAACCCTTCAGTACTTCTCTCTGTATGAATATTCAAATATAATGTGACATAATGTCTGGCATTCAAATAGGGTTTGGAGCCTGTCTTGATAAGTGAAATACTCTGTGTATATATATATATATATATATATATATATATATATATATATATATATATATATATATATATATATATATATATATATATATATATATATATATATGTACACATATATATACATATATATATACACACACACACACACACACACACACACACACACACACACAGTGGTATCTTGTGTTAGGAACTTAATTCGTTCCAGAACTCGGTTCGTAACCCGAAACGTTTAAATAAATGAAATAAAGACAATCCGTTTCAAGATGAAAGAATCGTTCTTTTTTTTTTTTTTTTAAATTAAAATCCGGTCGTTTACCTGACAAAATGCAAAGAATACGTGTATTTATGCAAGAATATCATTTGCAAATGTTAGTATCCGTCCAACTCCTGGTGCTTCTAGGTTTGCAATTTTGCTCCTATACACGTTAAAGAGCACCAGTGAGATTGCGGATCCCTGTTGCAGTCCCGGGGTTAAAATATGTGGCTATGAGGTCCATGCACTCAGATGGAGAGCAATCCGACGAGAATGCAGGACGGCCGCTATCCAGTTCACCAACCAGGGATTGACCCCCTTCTCCATCAGTGCGGTTATCAAAATATCATATCGAACTCTATTGTATACATCCTTGAGATCAAGCGCTTCCGTCATCGTTTCCTGTCTAGTCTGGAACCCCTCATAAACATCAAAGGCAAAAGTGGCTGCATTTGACCAGGTATCTTTTCCAGGCCTGTAGCTCCCCAGGCCTCTTGGAAGAAGCTTCCTCCTTTCCAAAAACTCTTGCAGATTTACAGCGACTATCTTCTCTAAAACCTTCCCAAATGTATTTTGAAGGGTGATGATCCTAAAGCCGCTAAGCTTTGAATGATCCTTGAATGGTTTTGGGAGAGGGATGAGATAACTGTGTACCCAATCCTGCGGTACTGAAGATGTCCTACTGCTCTGGTTAAAGCAGTCGGTCATCTCCTTCAGGTCTACGTCGCTCAAAGCCTTCATGTGGCCATACCTGACCCCATCAGGCCCTGGTGCTGTATCTTTTGCCTTTTTCAAAATATGTTTAACATCTTCAACCCATATGATGTCTTCATAATGCCTATTCTCCATTGTGCCAGATAATTTCTCTCTTACTGCATTCCTGGTATCCGCATCATTATGATTGGTCTGCTCTAAAAATCTCTGGAGAAACGCCTCCCCTTTCTCTTTGTCTGTTGTCACGTGTACACCATCCTCTATACATTGTTCCCACTGCCATTGGCCGATCTTTTCTTTGCATTTGTCTGTGCAGTTTCCAGAATTTTCGCAGTGTTTTATCACCTCCAGTCTCTTTCATAAAACATTCCCATTTTACATTCTTGGCCTCTGCAGCACAGCGCTTGAAAACCTCCACCTTGTCTTTCTTGACATTTTCCGCTGTGTCCACTTCCTCTCGTGAGCTTCGGGGTGTCTGTCGCACTTTCTTTAGCTGCTTCACTGCAGCTCTCTTTGCTTTCCAAGCCTGGTCTACTTCTGGGGTCCACAATGGGGGATGCAAAAAAAATAGATTTAATTGCCTTGTTGCATGCCCCCTGTCTGAGGCATCCAAGAAGGTTGTCGATCCACTCATACCTGAAGGTCTTGTGCGCTCTCCTAGCCTTAACTTTCCTGGATTTAGAGATCAGGACTGAGCATGGCATGTGATCACTCCCATGGTCATTCAAAACAGTCCACTTTACATCAAGGACTGATGACTGGGAGACAAGTGCCAAGTCAATAGCCGTGTCCGCATCGCTAGGCCTCATTGCCATTCTAGTCGGCCTACCATCATTTATGCAGACCACATCGGAGTCCACCATGGCATCCGCAAGGGCAATTCCCTGTCGGTTTTCTCCACTGGTGTCTCAATCTCTGTTCCTCATGAGTGCAGAGAATTGGCAGCAGGCCGCGTAGAGTTTGAGGTGCAACAATTGATCCAGAGTAACACACATCAATGTGACATAGTGATCTATATACTAATCAGTCAGTGGAAAGTAATAGATGTAGTTGTTGATGCTTGAAAAAAAAAAAAAACGAGAAAAAAGCTTGAAAAAAGCAACGAGAGTCTGGCATATAAAGATTACAACCTTCAGCATGCGAATGGAGGTGGAAACAGTAACAGCAGATGGTTGGAGGAGGCCGCTGCAACACACATTGTATTCATTCGGACTCACAGAGTATGCTAAGAAAGGTGGAGAAAGGAATGTTTCATGTAGGAAGGCCTGCCTTGCTTCAGAGGTCACAGATTGTGAGAGTTTTATGGATTTTCTGCCCTGGACATGCGGGAGTTTTGGGGAATGAACAGGCTGATAGTTTGATAGGGAAATTATCTCATGGTGGTAGATTACCTATGGACAAGGGAGAGGTAGTCAGGCATCTGGGGGACCAGGTAGAGAAAGCGGTGGAGCAGACTGAGAACCTGTATGTGGAGAGAATAATATGGTGGAGACTTCGCAGGGGTTCTGGCTGAATATAAAAACTGAGAGGGAAGACCAGGAGAACTTTCAATCAGATGGCATTTGGAACAATTAGCAGTATGGCTCTGTGCTGACTGTTGAATGAGGGGACAGTGCGTATTGAGCCATGAGCGTGAAGCCAAGAGGGTGATTCTGGGATGTGCATGGGACACCCCAATAGTGATACCACATGGTATGTGACATAATGTCTGGCATTCCTAGATCAGAAGAAGATATTGGGCTGACAATATTAAGAAAACACTCCTTTGTGTTACGAAAGCACTCCCCTATGTTAAGAAAATGCCCTTCTGTGATAAGATAACATCTCTGTGTTAGGATAACACCACTCTGTGTTAAGAAAACACTCCTGTGTTAACAAAAAATAAACACCTATCTGTGTTAAGACAACACCCTTCCGTTTTCAGATAGTATCCCTTGTGTGTAAAGTAAACGTACCTCTGTGTTAAGAATATACCCCTCTGTATTAAGACAACATCCCTATGTGTAAAGAAAACACTCCTCTGTGTTAAGAAAACACACCTCTGTGTTAAGAAAACACCTTCAAAAAGATGAAGAGGAGAGAAGATTTGGTAGACAGGATTTAAGAGATTATTGATGCAGACTCAGTTTTAAAGAAAGGACAAATCCATAACAGACACTTTTGGTTGGAGACTAGGTGATATTGCAGCTGTGAAATGGCAAAGTGATCACGAAGAGTACAATTTAAGAAATGATATTTTAGATATAATTTAGGAAAGCATGTGTAGCAGATAGTGGCAACATTGAAGAAAGTATGGAAGGGATGGTTGAAGTTTTGACGATGTGAAATGTGTAAAATATTGACGCAAAAGAAAAAAATTTTGAACATATCTGGCAAACAGTCTTAGAGAGCAGTGATCAAAATGCCATGCATGAAACAATAGATATGCAGAAACCAGAACAGCCACAGGAACTGATAACCACTGTACTAGAGAGAAAAAAAGTATTCGACACAACCACAGAAAATGACACAACCACTCAGACACAAACAAAGAAACAGACAACAAATGTAACAGACACTATACAAGAAAACCTACACAACCATAGAAAATGACACCCACTGAAACTGACAGCCAAACGATGAATTTTACACAACCAATTGTCACAAAGAAGCCAACATAATTAGTGAAACTGAAACATACAACAAAATCTATTCAAACACTACCAAACAAACCGATACAACCACTAAAACCTTGCACAACCACAGAGTGACACAACCAACAGAAATCAACACAAAACACCGAGAAAAATCCCTGACACAACCATAATATTGCATTGCAACATCAAAATGACTTTTCAAAATACGGCTCGATTACAATTTCCATTCCCAGACGACAGTTCTAGAAACGCTACATTTACATTTCACTGAGGAGGATGTAGACCTCAGTATTACTAAATAGACTTAAACCATATTCAGAAGACATATTAGGTGACTACCAGGCGGGGTTTAGACAAAACAGATCAACAATAGATCAGATATTTATCTTACGACAAATAGCCGAGAAAAATTGGGAATATAAAAGAGATCTCCATAACATTTTTGTGGATTTTAAAAAGGCTTATGATAGTGTCCATAGGAATAGTCTATGGAATGCTATGCGGGAATTTGGAATACCAAGGAAGTTAATCAACATGACCAGACTATTGCATGGAAGATACTTATAATATAGTAACATATAAAGGCATAAAATCAGACCCTTTCCAAATAACATCTGGCTTGAAACAGGGTGATGCACTATCGCCGCTACTCTTCAATCTGGTTCTAGAGAAAGTTGTAAGGAAGGTAAAGGAGGAATGTGATATTGGAGGAACATCCAAGCTGCTTGGTTATGCAGATTATTTAGATATTATAGGGCAAAGTGAACAAAAGACATTGGAAATATTGACTCACTTAAAGGAAAAAGCTCAACAGATGGGGCTGGTTATGAACCAAGATAAGACAGAATATATGGTAATTTCAAGAGAAGGAATGGCTAAAAAATCTGGCCACATACACATAGATAATATGACCATTAAAAGATCGGAAATATACAAATACCTGGGTACAATCTTCAACTGCTCCAACCTCATAAGGGAAGAAATACAAACTAGAATCAACTCTGGAAATAAAATATACTATGCACTATAACATATACGTTATTTTTTCTGAGTGCGGCCGGTGGCCTACACTCACCTAATAATGGTCGGAATCGGGTTGCTCTTACCAGGTGTGTTCTTTCTTCAACAGGTTCTACTCGATTGCTCCACGTTATTCTACCAAGAAGCTAGCAACAAAGTCATAGAAAGTCATGGCTCGAGTATTGAAGGCAGAGATTACTGAGAGGCTTTTGCACTGGGCCCATAACCCAGATGGTCTGCAGGAACCTGGCCTCTGCTGAGCAGGAAATTATTATTATATAAAGGTGTTTATTACGTGATAGTTTACATCACATAAAATTCAGGACACTGAAAATAACACCTGTACCAGGAACACTAGTAAATATAAATACCTGGAACAGTAACATTGTGTGTTAACATTGGAGAATTCTTACAACAAGTGAAATACTAAAATTTAGATTTTCCAAAGTGACAGTAACAATAATTTTAGGATTCTCTGATCACCAGAACTTTTATGAACAGAGTAGTTACACTGTGTGTGTTAGACCGATATTCAATATTGGACTGTTTCCAATATTGAGGACCAAGCATCCTGATTGTCCACGAGCTATCTGAGGAAGTCGAACTTGGCCTGAGAGACACATCATCTGGGTGAGATTTTCTGTCCCTGATATGGTGTTGTGGTGTGGCCAGTACGATGATGAAGCAGACTGTGCTCCTTGGCTGCTCGGTCTGATTCTGCATACACACTAGAGTATACGGCAGACATTCTACGCAAATACTTTGGACATACAGGACACTTTTCTCTATTAAACTAAATTGTTGTTTTTGTTAGAGCCAGTGTTGTGTAGTGTGTTTTGGGATAAGAATGAGAGGGGGCTTGGTACAATAGTCAAAGAGAGAGAGATACAGACAGAGAGAGAGAGAGAGAGAGAGAGAGAGAGAGAGAGAGAGAGAGAGAGAGAGAGAGAGAGAGAGCGAGAGAGAGAGAGAGAGATCCGACGGGGTTTTGTGGACAGAAATCAAGAAGATCCTCAAGATAGTGATATGGGGTTCAAAGGATGTCGATGTTGATTCCCCTCACCCCAGGGACGATATATAAATAAAAATACGGCATTACTGGGGTATCGTCCGGTATATTTTGACACGGGATATCTTGACACGGGATTGCCTGATACGGGATATCTTGACACAGGACCGTTTGACACATGATATCTCGACACGTGACGGTGATATCAGATTAACGAGGATCCAGCTAGGGTGAATGTGGATAGGAGTTAAGACACATATCTTACCTGTTCACACTTCACACGTCTACTGTCAACGTCCTAAAGACCTAGGGAATGAAACTCGGGTTCAGACAGGTACCAAACTCCATACTGTATATTGATAATCTAATTTATTATCATTAACCTGGCGAAGAATGGTTTCGCAGTTAATCACAATATCACAGTTGGTACATCAACAAATCAATCATACACATGACTATCACAGCATAAGTCTATCAAACTCTCTCATTAATCAAACACTCTCAAGTTTCTGTGTATCTAGTCCCCCTAAGCTAAACCCTGCTTCTTGTCCGCTGTCCAGTATTCGTCTGCCCTTCGACGTGCGTCGGGCGGACACGGAGTATGACTCCCCTTGAGCTTCTCGTGAAAGTGGCCCCTGCACGCTACAGGCGGGTTCCACCTGTGTCAACGAAGCAGTAGGCAAACTGACCCCTCGTTCTCGAAGGCCCGAGATTGTTCGGGCATTCGAGCTGTCGCAATTAATTCCCTTCTTAGGGTTTCTGTATTGGTGTTATATCCCTTCTATATATCCCCTATATCTCTATGTCCATATATACTTTATGTGAGACCTTGACAGGGTTCCCCTGCCCTCCGTTCTTGTGGGTTACTATATGCTAATTAGTCTGAACTAATTCTGTCACGGGATCACATGAAGCTATGGCAGTTTGTGGTTGTAGTTTCGTGGATGGGAACTTAGTAATCTATATCCTTGCAATATGAACTCATGTATTTTCTAGTACACCAATTCAGGGTGATTGCTGAAGAGTTCAACTCTCTTCCATATTCCTAAACCTGCTATCCGACCGAAGTTCCCTGACGCTTCCTGTTGTATTTACAACTGCGCCCTTCTCAAGTATCCAACATGATACCAGGACAATGAACTCTTTATTAGAGAGTTTCATCAAGACGAATTGTCTTGGCTAATTCAGGAACACATGCAAATCTAGTCGCTGACTGTGTATTTTGATACACTTTTACTTCCGTATGTTTTATATAGTGCCCAATATATGATCACTTTTGTTTTCACCACGTAACTACTTATGTCCTTGTTTGCATGTTAGTGTGTCTACTCCCTCTTTACTTACTGTAGTAAAGTGTATGTGCTTTACTTGTTGGTGTTTAGTTTTGTGAATGTATGTTTTACCTAATGTATATAATGTGTGCTACGTGTGTGTATGTGGTGTGTAGTATACTTCTAAGCGTCACGAGCTGGAATATCCTTTATTATGAATTATGCCATATGTGTAACGCATGAATTGGGTATTCAAACAGTGATTCTTAGAATAATCCTATTATATCTAACTCTAGACATGTATAAAATTTTTAGACAAGTGTTACATTTTAAATAAAACGCAGACAAATTAAAATGACTAATTTTTTTCGTACAATTTGTGCGCTCAGTATATCGCCCTCTCCTTTAATTCTTTTACTCTCTGATTCATCTCTGATTCATCTTTCATTCAACATAGTTTTTTTTGGTTAAAATATACAAGTTAAGTTAAGGTAAATGTTATCGCCCTTAGAAAAGAACTCGGCGACCTATTATGTTGAAAACCTCAAGTACTACCTGTACTGGTGATAACAGAATGGTTTATAATTTAAATTGAAATAGTTTTAGAAAGAAAATTTTGAAATTGAACGATAATGTTTATGACATATTATGATAGAAAAATGAAAAATTGACATGTTCACATATGTTATGCATATAATAATACAATAATTTATTACATATTTAAGTAATTAAATTAAACTAATTAACTCCATCGACGATCCGTGTGTTGTCGTCCTTTGTCGCTGTGTGTCTAAAATGCTGTTACAGTTGATAGGTAACGCATTACTGTCACAGTTTCATGTAGTTGTTTCGCACATGTCGTAATAGTAGTGACATACAGTTGTGGGTCTGTTTAATGTTCTATTCCGTTAGTTGTTGAAGTCCCTTCACTTTCACTAATACACAACGTTCAGAATGTTCACATTGTATCATTAGTTGCTAATTTGTCCAGTTGGTGAAGTAGATTCACGTTTCTTAATAGGTAAAGTTCATACTGCATCGTTTCTAATAAATGTGGCAAGATATGACGTTTGTGGCTCTTTATTTTAAGCAATCTAATCTTTAGCGTTGGCTGTCGATATAAATAGCCTGTTGATAATCATGCAGTTCTGCAGTAAGTTTAGAGATACACTGGATTTGATGCATCAGATTAAAATATCAGACAAATATATCACAGTTTGTCATATGACAAATATTAGTGTGCTTAGTGTCACTCAGCTGGTGCATTGGGTAATCTTGATAAAATATCAGGAATTAAATCATCTGTGCCTTTGATATGGTGAATTTCAAAATCAAAATCGTGTAACAAAAGGCACCATCTTGCCAATCTGTGATTTTTGGGTTTCCCCTCTCTTATGATCAGCAGTGGCGAATTATCTGTGAGGACAACGAAGTGGGTGCCTAGGAGGAACTTACGTAATCGAAGAACACAGAAAACCAAACTTAAGGCCTCCAATTCAGCTGTGGAATATCTGGTCTCAGCTGCTTTCAACTTCCGGCTTACAGTACAAGACTGGGATGATTTCACGCCCTCATATTCTTGCATTAGCATCCTCCGATCGCGATAGCACTTGAATCTGTGGTTAATATAAATGGTAAATCTATGATTGAGTAATCTGAGGATGGGTGGTTTCGGAAAAAATAGATTTCAGTTTGCAAATTGTATCTTCTAAACTGATGCTCTTACAATTCCAAATAATACATAATTGTATCAGTATTAATGTAATACTAAATCTAAACAATGTAAGAGTGAATATGAATTTACAATAGGCATATATCAGGGTTATATGAATGATTTTGCACCAATAGGAGTTACTGAACTGTATAATGGTTTTTACAATCTTCATATGGTGGCGAATGCTTGCTGATATATGAGTGCGATGGTGAGTATGAAGGATGGTTGGTTTGTTCTCATGATTGTTGTCCAGGATCTATTTTGAAAGATATGTAGTGTTGTTGCAAGTTGTGTCGACAGCAAAAGTAGCAAGAGTGTCAGTAGTTTGACTCTGTTCATTCTACTAGTTTGGTGAATGTGATTGTCTAGTCTTGTTGGTTGAGTTGTGTGTTTCAAAGAAATTGCTGTATTTGTCTGCTAAACTGGTAGATGGTGATTTGCAAATGTTGCTAGTTTTTCTGCTGATGGATTTCGACACGTATCGTTTGCTGTTTCTGTTCATGCAATAAAGCGGTTTGTTTGTATGCAATCGTTTCTGACTTTGATTTTGTGTGAAGTCAATTGTTTGTGTTTGTTTATTTGCATACTGTTTGCTTGCATGATTGCTGTTTGATGATGTTATTTCTGTATCTGCATAACTTTCTGCAGGTTTCTGTGTTGTTTCCGTTTTTGTTTTATGTGTCATTGATAGATGATAGATTTGCGATGAATACATATGATGACACTTGTTTGTTGATAATACTTCTTTGTCACTAATAGTGTCCCTTGGATATTTTTGTATTTCTTGGTTATGTTTCCTGTAATTAATAACGTCACTGTTTATTGTTCCAAGAGAAACACATTGTTTCGACTCATGTAGTTGGTACTTCTGAGTTGTCTCAGTCAATGGTTTGGTAACTGCGTTTTTGTCTTCAAGAAAAATTGTCAGTGATGTGAAGTTGTCTTCATTGTCTTTGTCGTAAAGAAAATTTGTCGTTAATGTAGAGTTCTCTTCATTGTCTTTTGTAGCAGTGTCTTTAAGAAGTACTGTCGGTGTCGACCTTCTGTCTTTGTTGTTAGTTAGTTAGTTAGTTAGTTAGTTAGTCGACAGATCATCCTCATTGCACATCGAACCATTCAGTCCATAAATGCTCGGATCCCCTCCTCAGCAAATCCCGCAACGTGTAGCGGCTAACGATGCCAGTTCTGTGTTGGTTTATAAATCTTCTTTGGCTTCATGCGTAGTGTTCTTGTTTGGCCACCCCTCTTTTAATTTGCTGCTCTCGCAGTCTGGCCATTGTTGTAGATTCACAGTCATCACTTGGTTCTCGCAAAAGTCTTACTTCTCGTAGAGCATTCAGAATGTCGGCCTGGTCCATGGCGCGTCCGCCCTCCATAGTAGCCTCACCTGCGAGCTTGTCAGCCCGCTCATTTCCTTGTACTCCCGCATGCCCTGGCACGAAGATGAAACTAATCTTTGCCAGTCGAGACCGCTCCAAAGGCAGCAACCATTCTCTTCGGATCGACCCCTCCTCTATCCTCTTGATCATGTTAATTGAGTCGCTAAGGAAACAAGCCCTAGTGAATGTCTGTGTCTCGAGCCATGTTATTGCTTTACTTACTGCCATGACTTCCATGGTCAGGCTACTTGTGGTTTCAGTGAAAGCACCAGAGTCCTCCTTCACAATTCTCCCTCCGGCCCGAGCTGTAAAGGCCCATGAGCTTCTCACATGTCGGACGACCGACCCATCTGTGTAGATGACCGCGTCACCGTCTAGCGATTTCTCGGAATTTCTTGTCTGCATTTTGTATCTAGTTGGATGCAAACTGAAAAGGATGTGCAGAAGTCTGTTGGCACTTGCACCCACTCCTCGCCAGGTTCTAAGTCCTCAAGTGAACACACCTGTTGAAGAATGTCTTCGGCTTGACCCATCCACGACCGTCCTCTTTTTAACCTGCTGCCCTTCACCTTCCTAATTTCACTATGCAGTGGATGTTGTGTGTTTGCGTTAATTCTGAGGTAGGCGCGTGCCCTGCAGCCTTGTATTCTCTCATCAATGGTTGGAAAACCAAGAAGGTAGCGCATCGCCCTGCATGCTGTATCTCTTGTACATCCAAGAATAATGCGCATTGCTTCATTCTGTATCCTTTCCATCCTTTCTATCTGCTTATGGCTGAGAGTCAGGATTGCCATTGCATACTCCAAAACAGACATGACCAACCCCTCGTACAGAAGACATAGATGGCGCTGCTCACAGTTTGCTGCCGCCATCACCCGCATCGCTCCAAACCCCGCTTGGCCTTTGTTATCACCTGGTCTATGTGCACATTATAAGCAAGGCTTCGATCAAACCGTATCCCCAGGTAATTCATTGCCTGCGTTCTTTCCACCGTCTCTGAACACAGCATAACAGTTGGTGTTGGAGTGTTGACAATATGATTATTCAACGAGAACCAAGTCACTGTTGCCTTTGTTGGGTTGACCATTGCCCCAGCTTCATCACACCAAGTACTTATGCGATTGAGTTCGGTTTGTAGTTCCACAGCAACCTCCTCTCTATCCTTCCCCTGACGATACACTAAAACATCATCGGCATATGACAATGTCCTGCCAGGTCCAGTGATCTGCTCACTGGTGATTCTCACTGTGTAGGCGTTGAACAGTACCGGAGATAATGGTGATCCCTGTGGTAGGCCAGGATATATTGTTGTTGGTTCCGAAGTCCAACTGCCACATCTAAAAACTACTTTCCGTTGGAAGAGGGCTGCAGCGATCCAACTAAGGAGGAATGGACTTACGTTTAGTTCGAGAAGCTGAAACATTAAAAAATCCAGTGGTACTCTGTTGTATGCGTCCTCAAGATCAATCGCTGCAGCAACGGTTTCAGTGCCTGAGTGGAAACCTTCATAGACATCCTGGGCAAAGACTGCTGCATTGGTCCAGGTTTCTCTCTTTGGACGCTCTCTTTTATCTTTGTTGTGGTTCATATCAGTGTCGTTTATGTTAATCTGGTTACCGTCCCCTGTTGTCTCTGTCTGGTTTTTCATGTCCATGTTGTTTCTGGCATAATATGGTTTCAGTTGGGAGTAATTTGACTGAGTCGAATCGGTGTGTAATGACTCGTCAAGTTGTTCGTCGTGGGTTTTCTGAGTAGTTTGTCTGGTCACTACGTTAGCGTCTTCTGTTTGGTGTTGCACATTTGCCGGTTCGCAGTTTTGTTATTTGCAGGCATCCTCAATTCGACGTTTTATTCTGGTGGTATGATCGAAAGATTCGACTGCCCCTGTGTTGTGCACCTCTGTAAATTCGTTTAGAATTTCGTCATTGGTGGTCTCCCTTACGCTTTTGACAGTTGGAGACATAAAATTATGTTCATTTATTGTGGGATTACTGCTTGGTTTTAGAGTGCAGTTTTCTAGCTCCCATTGTTGGATATCTTCTTCTTCTGAACATGATTTTACGTTGGGTAGATTCCCCACAATAATGTCCGCGCACGGGTTGTCTAATACCCCACACAGTACTTGTCCTGACTCAAAAGGTTTTTGAATTTCGGCCAGTGCCAAGGGGTATCTTTCTCTGGTACCTGCGAATGTGCGACATGTCACATAGTCGTTTGTGTAGTCACTGTCCTTAATTAATGTCATTTTAATGCCAACCAGAGTCGCCCCGCTGTCACGCATGACTGTACAAAGTTGGTTATTTACAAGACCTTTAACAAATTGCAATTTGTCTTTTGAAGCTAAGGCTGCGTTTGCCATTTCGTTGGATATTGGAATGGTATGGCCACATTTAAGGGTGGTATCCAACTGAAACTTTTTACATATGTTACAGGTGTTTGTTCTAATATATGTGGCTGCATTAACTTTTGCTTCTTGTATTTGTTTTACCCCTTCACATTCAAAGCGTGTGTGACCAAAAGCTAAACAAAAATGACATTTGATTCTATATAAGACATACGGAAGTAAATGTTTATCAAAATACACAGTCAGCGACTAGATTTGCATGTGTTCCTGAATTAGCCAAGACAATTCGTCTTGATGAAACTCTCTAATAAAGAGTTCATTGTCCTGGTATAATGTTGGATTCTTGAGAAGGGCGCAGTTGTAAATACAACAGGAAGCTTCATGCGGCTTACTACAACGGTTGGTCTAAAGACAGATCTCTTGAGGTGGGAGATAAAGTCTTGTTGCTACTCCCAACGGGAACCCCAAATAGCCTGTCAACGTTCTAAAGACCTAGGGAATGAAACTCGGGTTCAGACAGGTAACAAACTCCATACTGTATATTGATAATCTAATTTATTATCATTAATCTGGCGAAGAATGGTTTCGCAGTTAATCACAATATCACAGGAGTTAGTTGGTACATCAACAAATCAATCATACACATGACTATCACAGCATAAGTCTATCAAACTTTCTCATTAATCAAACACTCTCAAGTTTCTGTGTATCTAGTCCCCCTAAGCTAAACCCTGCTTCTTATCCGCTGTCCAGTATTCGTCTGCCCTTCGACGTGCGTCGGGCGGACACGGAGTTTGACTCCCCTTGAGCTTCTCGTGAAAGTGGCCCCTGCACGCTACAGGCGGGTTCCACCTGTGTCAACGAAGCAGTAGGCAAACTGACCCCTCGTTCTCGAAGGCCCGAGATTGTTCGGGCATTCGAGCTGTCGCAATTAATTCCCTTCTATATATCCTCTATATCTCTCCATCCATATATACTTTATGTGAGACCTTGACATCTACATAGGTCTTTGGTCCCAATTCTACTCTTGTTATTGAGAGATTGGTTTGTGTTGCGCTGTGTGGTGTTAAATATATAGATACAATTTAACTAGTGAATATCTATATATTTTTTAGAGAAAGTTACACTCAACCTGCTGACTCACCTCTATGAAATATGGCCACTCCTAAATTAGATTTGGCAAAACTAAGAGCAAAGGGGGGGGGGGGGGAGAGAAATGGGCTTGTCGGGTTCTGCACTAGCAGATTACATACGGGAGGTGGAGAGAGATTTTCGTCAAGCAGAAAGGGAAGATCGGAAGGCCGAGATGAAATTAAGAAAGATAGAGTTAGAGCAAGCTGCTTATAAACTTGAAACTGAGCAAGCTGCTAAGAAACCTGAAGCTGAGCAAGCTGCTAAGAAACTTGATGCTGAGCTAGCTGCTAAGAATCTTGAAGCGGACCAAGCTGCTAAGAGATTGGAAGCTGAACAAGAAGCTCAGAAACGGGAGCATGAGTACCGAATGCGGGAACTCGAGCTTAACAGGCAATCTAGTGGGGAAACTGAGGGTGCAGTGGGAGGTTCCTCTCTCCCTGGCTCAACCCCAATGGGTGGACATAGTTACCATGCTATGAAGTTTCCTTTGGCTGTCTTCGAAGAAGACAAAGAGAAGATCAACCAGTACTTACAACGCTTCGAGGCCATGTCTGTTGCTATGGGTCTGGATCGTGACAAATGGTGTCTTAAGTTGACCCAGGTATTACGCGGGACAGGTTACGAGGTCTATTCTCGCCTGCCGCCAGGACATGAGAACAATTACGATGAATTGAAAAAGGCCCTGCTGAAACTTTTCGAAGTTACGTCACATACCTACCGGAAAAAATTTCGATCAGCGAAACGAGAACCGGGAGAGTTGTTTGCCGCCTACAGTCTGCATCTGAAATCCTATCTCCATAAGTGGATGGATTTGGCTGAGTTCGGGCATGACTATGAGTCTGGAAGAGCTCATGATAGTGGACCAGATGCGAAAGCAAATGTCGAAACCTCTCAGGACATTCTTCGGAGAACAAGGGGCGGAACGTATTGACATCGTGGCGAAATTGGCAGAACGGTTCATCGAGGTACATGGGGAGGCGGGAGAAAACCTTTCCCCAAACACCAAAAGTCAGGAGAAACATGACCGGAAGAAATCTAAAAGCACAGGAACCAAGAAAGTGGAACCATATGTTAAAACTTCAGAGGAGAGTTTGGAGAAGACGAAGGAGGGAAGCAAGAGCACCTCACACTCTTCACCAAAAAGACAGTGGACGGAGAGGTGGTGTTCGATTTGTAAGTCGCCCTCTCACAATACGAGGGGGTGCAAATTGAAGGCTAAGAGCCCTCACTTCGCGGCGTGTAAAGTGGCTCCAAAGGAGGTTGCCACTGAAAATGCTGAGGTCGACAAGGAAGCTCACAACCAGGAGAGCTCACCGAAGTCCGGAACTAGAAAATCTAGGACAGGGAAATGGGGTAAACACTGCAGGTCGAACACGCATAATGCTAAAGACTGCAGGGTTAAGTCAGGAGATTCTCATTTCGTCGTGTGCCCAGTAGAACCTAAGGTGGAGGCCACCGAACAGGTCGAGGCCGAGGAAGAGACTCCAGACCAGGATAAGCCACCTGTAGTGAAATTGATATAGGTTAAAGGCCGACAAGGTGAGTGTCTATACGACACTGGACTGGACGGGGAAGCCGTGATTTCTGCGAATCTGGTACACTAAGAACAATTCACAGGTGAGACCATGGAGATACAGCCTGCGCAGAAGAGTGCTGTCGCCATGAAGTTGCCAATCGCCAAAGTGGAGATTAGGTCAAGATATGTCACCGGCACAATCAAGGCAGCTGTATTGACCGATCCCATTTTCCGCGTCATCCTCGGTTGCCGTTATGTCTTTCTGGGAATGCCCAGGGAGCCAATCCATATGGGAGCAATTCAGACTCGCTCTCAGAAGTGAACGGATCAGGCAGAAGCAATTGTCACTAACCCACTGCCGGGGGAGTTGTATAACAGAGTGTCTGTTAAGGGGATCTAGGTCGGAGTGCAAGAGAAAAAGGGTCTAAACTTCAGTGCACGCGGGAGCACCCCGGGGGAATGTTAAAGTAACTAGGGATGCTCACGCGTTGACGTAAGAATAGTAACGGATTAGTTACTAGCCAGCAGTCTTAGAGAGAGGTCGCATTGAAGTTACCATCAAGTATTGTTGAGATAGCTGGACCTCTGTTATTTGTCTACGATATTCAGAGTGGACTATTTCTAAGAGTATGTAAACTTGAAGCAACTACAATAAATGTCATACATCGGGAGACTGCAGGAGTTATGTTGTTTATGAAACCATTGACTTCACCACTTCTCTACACTGTCACATTGCGAACTGCCCAGAGTGAGGACGCAACCTTACGTCCTTGCTACAAGAAGCTGCAGAGAAGTGCTGATCCACCAAAACGGGGGCAGTACTACATGAAGAATAGGATACCCTACAGGAGAGCCGGAAGGGGAGACAACCTACACGGTCAGTTGGTCGTCCCGAAGGCCTACCGTTCCCAGATTCTTCATATGGGGCATACCATCTCATTTAGTGGGCATATGGGTATTGCCACCACCATGCAGCGAATTTCCTGCCATTACTATTGGCCGGGAGTGACCGGTGATGTGCGTCGGTATGTGAATTCATGTCCTGAGTGCCAGAGGGTGGCACCGAAACACTGGACAGCGCCGGTGGTCTTGGGTGAAATGCCCATCATGAACTCTCCTTTCGAGAGGGTAGCCATCGACATCGTGGGTCCACTTCCTAGGACTAGGAAGAGGAACAAGTACATACTCACAATGTTGGATTGCTGTACGATGTGGTGTGAAGCCATACCATTGACCACAATTGACTAGAAACGAGTGGCTGACGCACTGATGGAGGCCTTTACCAGATTAGGCTTCCCTAATCAAATTCAGACGGACAATGGGTCCCTGTTTTGTGGGAAACTCATGAAGGATGTATTTAGGGTGTTCCACTCTAATCATATACATACCAGCCTTTACCACCCTCAAGCCAATGGACAAGTAGATCGTTTCAACGGCACGTTGATGACAATGCTCCGGAAACTGGCACAGGAAAAACCTGATAGGTGGGATGAATTTATCCCAGCAGTGCTTTTCGCCTATCGGGAAGTACCTCATGGCTCAACAATACTACAACCCGCTACTTTGCTGTTTGGCTGTCCAATCAAGGGACCGTTGGAAGCCATGTTGAGGAGTTGGACTGAGGAGGGGACGTCAGAAGAAGTGATCTCCTCTTATAAATACGTGGAGGAACTGAAAGAAAAACTTCACACGGGATGGACTCTGGCGACTCAGAACTTGAGAAAGGCCAGAAAAATACCATGCGGCTTACTACAACCGTTGGTCTAAAGACAGATCTCTTGAGGTGGGAGACAAAGTCTTGTTGCTACTCCCAACGGGAACCAACAAACTGGAGATAGGTTGGCAAGGACCATTTCCCGTGGAAAGGGTGATATCCAGAACCAACTATCAGATCCGGATCCGGGGGAAGTCGAAGATTTTCCATATTAATCTCCTGCGAAAGTACGAGGAGAGACCCGGAGACAAAGCAGCCCACCTCATGGCCATGGCAGTCGCAGTGGGGACTGAAACGGGAACCAACGAGGGCAGGGAATATCCCCTGGTACACCAGGAAACCTATAGGGATGTGCAAGTGAACCCTGATCTGACTTCCCAGGAGAGGGAAAAGATTACCCAGGTTCTCGAGTCTCATAAGCAAATACTGACTGATAAACCAGGACGAACGAGGTTGGTTGAATTCGAGATGACCTTGACCACACAAGAGCCTGTTCGCCAAAAGGTTTACCCAGTGCCATTCTCTAGAGAAAAGGCCCTGGAGGAGGAAATACAGAAACTGCTGAAGGATGACGTGATTACGCCATCCACATCCCCATACAATGCGGGGGTGGTTTTGTTACGCAAACCAAGTGGAGAACACCGGTTGTGTATAGACTATCGACTTCTGAACAGTCATACTCAATTTCAGGTGGAACCTTTGCCGAATCCAACGCAGTTATTCGCTAGGCTCCATAAGGCTAGGTACTTCTCAAAAGTGGATCTAAGTCGTGGTTATTATCAGATCCCGGTCAAACCAGAGGTTCGACCCCTGCTAGCTTTCAGTACTCCCAGTGGACACTATGAATTCAAGGTCATGCCTTTTGGACTCAGCAATGCACCTAGTGTGTTTACTCGTATGATGAGGACCTTGCTAGATCCCTTACAGGATCCGTCCATTATCTCGTTCATGGATGATATACTGATTGCTAGTGACAGCATGGATGACCATTTGCAATCCTTGGAGAGAGTTTTCAATAGGCTCAGGGAAGCAGGGCTTACCGCTCGCCCAACCAAGTGCATGATTGGTTACCAGACTCTGGAATTTTTGGATCACACCATCACTCCAGGACAAATTGTTCCGGAGGAGAAGAACCTAGAAAAGATCAGACATGCTCCAAGGCCAAAAACGAAGAAAGATGTGCGATCCTTTCTCTCGTTGTGTTGATTTTACCAAAAATTCATCCCGCATTTCACTGAATTGGGAGCTCCATTAACGGAAACCTTGAAAAAGGGATTCCCGGATCAAATCGTATGGACACCCGAGTGGGAGAGTGCATACAGTCAGTTGAAGGAGGCCTTGGTCAGCAAACCTGTTTTACAGCTACCCGACCTGTCCAAGCCATTTGTGTTGAGAACGGATGCGAGTGGGATTGGAATTGGGACAGCCCTGTTACAGGAAGGGAAAGACGATGCTTCGGTTTTGAAACCAGTGGCATACGCAAGCAAGAAACTTCTTCCGGCTGAAAGGAATTATTCGACCGTCGAGAGAGAGAGAGAGAGAGAGAGAGAGAGAGAGAGAGAGAGAGAGAGAGAGAGAGAGAGAGAGAGAGAGAGAGAGAGAGAGAGAGAGAGAGAGAGAGTGTTTGTCTCTCGTATGGGCCGTGCAAAAATTCCAGCCCTATTTGTATGGAGTTCAGTTTCGGGTCCAGTCGGATCATCAACCGTTGATGTTCCTGGCCACTTCTCAGAAGCTCAACGCCCGTTTGATAGCGGTGGTCGTTGCTGCTTACAGCCCTACCACTTCACAGTAGGAGTATATACCTGGGAAGGAAAATGTTGGAGCTGATTTCTCTGTCTAGACATCCAGCTCCAGAAGATGAGGAATAGATTCATCTGGATCGAACCTCCAATGAGAAAGAGTTGATGCGGACTACTCTCTTAGGAGGGGGCCTATGTCACAATTAATCTTGGGTGTCGATCGATGACAGAAAGTCGCGCCAAACTTCTACAGAACAGACGGCATTTCTTTAATATGTTGTTGATCGAGGAGGGACTATAGCGCCATACCTCTGCAAGGCGGCAGCGATCCTTTGAAGTCGGAGACACTCTGTCTGGATCTAAGGCGGCCAGATCTTTTGGTGTAGGGACAAGAATTCTCTAGATTACAGACGGCAAGACTTTTTGAAGTGCCGGGACAGGTCCCCAGATGAAAGCGGAATAGACGGCGGGTTGTTTCCACCCAGTCTAAACAGGAGAGAGAAAAAATAGATTCTAGACGGTCTAGTGTCTAGACAGTTTTGTGACGTCACTCAGATCCAGTATTAAACCAGTTGAGGTAAACAAATTTGGGGTAGTCAACCAAAAGTTGTGAAGCGCTACGGACGTGTGCAATATTCCTAGTTGTTTATAGAGAGAGACTATAGTGTCTATTTTTGATGTATATCCGCGGACATCTATCCAGTGTGTGATTTCATAGTCTCCATCTACAACAGGAATAATTATATGGTATTCTATTAAACATATCTAACTTAGATTATTCTTAGGAATAGAGTGCAGTACTGTGCGGTGATAGAACGTCGTATAAGAGCGTCGGCAACAGTAGCCTATAGCGTAGCTTAAACTAGCTGGTGTGAGATATCATTTAATTCAGTGAGTTAAGGACAATGTAGTGGGATGGTATTTAGGGAGATTGAGGATGGTTGGGGGGGGGGGGATGAAGGGAATGTAAAATGGTAGGATCTTCCAGTAAGGCATCTGCTGGGTTTCTACCCTTTTCCTTTAGTCTTTCCTTGTCTTACCATGATGCAGACCGAAGGGATGAGCTCCTCGGCCTTATGACAGAGTTTAGCTCTCTGTTATTTTTTTCTGAGTGCGGCCGGTGGCCTACACTCACTAATAATGGTCGGAATCGGGTTGCTCTTACCAGGTGTGTTCTTTCTTCAACAGGTTCTACTCGATTGTTCCACGTTATTCTACCAAGAAGCTAGCAACAAAGTCATAGAAAGTCATGGCTCGAGTATTGAAGGCAGAGTTTACTGAGAGGCTTTTGCACTGGGCCCATAACCCAGATGGTCTGCAGGAACCTGGCCTCTGCTGAGCAGGAAATTATTATTATATAAAGGTGTTTATTACGTGATAGTTTAGAGAGAGAGAGAGAGAGAGAGAGGGAGAGAGAGAGAGAGAGAGAGAGAGAGAGAGAGAGAGAGAGAGAGAGAGAGAGTGTTTGTCTCTCATATGGGCCGTGCAAAAATTCCAGCCCTATTTGTATGGAGTTCAGTTTCGGGTCCAGTCGGATCATCAACCGTTGATGTTCCTGGCCACTTCTCAGAAGCTCAACGCCCGTTTGATACGGTGGTCGTTGCTGGTACAGCCCTACCACTTCACAGTGGAGTATATACCTGGGAAGGAAAATGTTGGAGCTGATTTCCTGTCTAGACATCCAGCTCCAGAAGACGAGGAATAGATCATCTGGATCGAACCTCCAATGAGAAAGAGTTGATGCGGACTACTCTCTTAAGAGGGGGCCTATGTCACAATTAATCTTGGGTGTCGATCGATGACAGAAAGTCGCGCCAAACGTCTACAGAACAGTCGGCATTTCTTTAATATGTTGTTGATCGAGGAGGGACTATAGCGCCATACGTCTGCTCTGTCTGGATGTAAGGCGGCCAGATCTTTTGTTGTGGGGACAAGAATTCTCTAGATTACAGACGGCAAGACTTTTTGAAGTGCCGGGACAGGTCCCCAGATGAAAGCGGAATAGACGGCGGGTTGTTTCCACCCAGTCTAAACAGGAGAGAGAAAAAATAGATTCTAGACGGTCTAGTGTCTAGACAGTTTTGTGACGTCACTCAGACCCAGTATTAAACCAGTTGAGGTAAACAAATTTGGGGTAGTCGACCAAAAGTTGTGAAGCGCTACGGACGTGTGCAATATTCCTAGTTGTTTATAGAGAGAGACTATAGTGTCTATTGTTGATGTATATCCGCGGACATCTATCCAGTGTGTGATTTCATAGTCTCCATCTACAACAGGAATAATTATATGGTATTCTATTAAACATATCTAACTTAGATTATTCTTAGGAATAGAGTGCAGTACTGTGCGGTGATAGAACGTATTATAAGAGCGTCGGCAACAGTAGCCTATCGCGTAGCTTAAACTAGCTGGTGTGAGATATCATTTAACTCAGTGAGTTAAGGACAATGTAGTGGGATGATATTTAGGGAGATTGAGGATGGTTGGGGGGGGGGGATGAAGGGAATGTAAAATGGTAGGATCTTCCAGTAGGGCATCTGCTGGGTTTCTACCCTTTTCCTTTAGTCTTTCCTTGTCTTACCATGATGCAGACCGAAGTGATGAGCTCCTCGGCCTTATGACAGAGTTTGGTTCTCTGTTATTTTTTCTGAGTGCGGCCGGTGGCCTACACTCACCTAATAAAGGTCGGAATCGGGTTGCTCTCACCAGGTGTGTTCTTTCTTCAACAGGTTCCACTCGATTGTTCCACGTTATTCTACCAAGAAGCTAGCAACAAAGTCATAGAAAGTCATGGCTCGAGTATTGAAGGCAGAGTTTACTGAGAGGCTTTTGCACTGGGCCCATAACCCAGATGGTCTGCAGGAACCTGGCCTCTGCTGAGCAGGAAATTATTATTATATAAAGGTGTTTATTACGTGATAGTTT
Source organism: Cepaea nemoralis (assembly GCA_014155875.1). Classification (NCBI taxonomy): domain Eukaryota; kingdom Metazoa; phylum Mollusca; class Gastropoda; order Stylommatophora; family Helicidae; genus Cepaea; species Cepaea nemoralis. Next base: position 514,710 of record JACEFZ010014681.1, on the reverse strand, counting down.
ACATCACATTAAATTCAGGACACTGAAAATAACACCTGTACCAGGAACACTAGTAAATATAAATACATGGAACAGTAACATTGTGTGTTAACATTGGGGAAATTCTTACAACAAGTGAAATACTAACATTTAGATTTTCCAAAGTGACAGTAACAATAATTTTAGGATTCTCTGATCACCAGAACTTTTATGAACAGAGTAGTTACACTGTGTGTGTTAGATTGATATTCAATATTGGACTGTTTCCAATATTGAGGACCAAGCATCCTGATTGTCCGCGAGCTATCTGAGGAAGTCGACACTTGGCCTGAGAGACACATCATCTGGGTGAGGTTTTCTGTCCCTGATATGGTGTTGTGGTGTGGCCAGTACGATGATGAAGCAGACTGTGCTCCTTGGCTGTTCGGTCTGATTCTGCATACACACTAGATTATACGACAGACATTCTACTCATACACTTCGCACATACATGACACTTTTCTCTATTAAACTAAATTGTTGTTTTGTTAGAGCCAGTGTTGTGTAGTGTGTTTTGGGAAAAGAATGAGAGGGGGCTTGGTACAGTAGTAAGAGAGAGAGAGAGAGAGAGAGAGAGAGAGAGAGAGAGAGAGAGAGAGAGAGAGAGAGAGAGAGAGAGAGAGAGAGAGAGAGAGAGAGAGATCCAGGGACCGACGGGGTTTTGTGGACAGAAATCAAGAAGTACCTCAAGATAGTGAGTAGGGGTAAAAGGATGTCGATGTTGATTCCCCTCACCCCAGGGACGACATATAAATAAAATACGACATTTGGATAATGTCCAAGTTTGAGATCGGTAGTATAGGCTTGGTGTGAATATACTGTTTATTATCTGTCACTTTGCGGACATGGGTATATTTGGATGTTTCAGTAAGGGTGATAGTCGATATGTAAGTGCACATGCTTTTTGACTTCTGTTCTCGATTTCTCTATGCAATCTGCCATCTTCTGTGATAATACTTCCCAAAAAAAACATGCGTGTCAGGTCTTAGTCAGATATGACTGAGCTACCGTATAACAGTAGACGGTACTATCTGCTTTCTGTTAGCGCCGAACGTTGGGCGGCCCTTACCAAACCCGACACCTCACATTGTGCCAACGGCTTCGGGCGGAAGAGCGCAATTGGGAGGGTACAAGCCTTACCCTAGTGCGAGGAAATGCAAGCTAAAGACAAAATTTCATGGCAGGGCAGAGCAGGCCCTAAGCCTTGGTTGGCGGCTGGTCTAGGATCGAAGCTCTGACAGGCGGACGGTTAGAGTATTGCTTTGCTGATCCGGCAGTTTCTGCAGCTTGTCTTGTTCCAGATGTAGGGGTGTTACCTTTCCTCTGGAGTGAACTAGGCAGGCGGAGAGAGGGATTATGCTGCATGGGCAACACATGATCTCTATATTTTAGCCCAGGCTTTGTGCTATGGAGAGGCAATAACTCCATCCCTGGTCTTAACTGGTCTCGGAATCAAAGCGAGAGGCAACTGTTACGGGTTATAAGTCCCTGTCAATTGGTGTAGACATGGGGCGCCACGCGTTGCCTCTGACGGTGGGAGACGCCTACAGGTGATACTGATCAGCTGCCACATGACGTTTAGACAGAATGACGTCATCGGAATAGGCGGTAGAAAATCATATAGGGAAAACCCACTCGGACACGAAAGTGGACGTCAACAAAGGAATCCAAGGAGAATGTGGAGAACGTAATTGGACAGCAACGGGGGACGCTGGGACTTCGTGATACGGACAAGATGTGTTTATGAAGGCTCGCTGTGAAGGTGACACCTGGAGGCCGTGATTTCAGAATGAAACAGCTGGGACTCCGGAGAGGAATTTATTGAGGCGACAACGGTGAATGGATCGGGAATGGAAATCCACTTAGACTGAATTTTAGTATCTAAGAAATTGAGCTGAAGAATGGAAAGGAAGGCTTCAAGGGCGACGTGCTGGTTTGGGAGCTCAGGGGTGGATGTATTTGAGTAGGTGCCGATCCTGTGGTTAGGGATCAGCCTGCTTTTCTGCCAGAGTTTTAATCCTGTTACCGGTGGCGGAAAATAAACGTCTGGAAAAATCGTTCGCTTCACTTGAGTATGCTGTTCTGAGTTCTGTTATCAAGTTCCGACTTTTCGATGATGCTTTTTGTGTTTGCTCCAGTTTGCGTTTAGAGGACAGGCACATTGAGACATGTGGGGGTCGTTTCTGGACACTGTTTGTTGATCAACATAAATTCCCGCCAGTTTCTAAGAGCTGAACATAAGGAATTACGCTACCAGCGGCGCAGTTCACACCTGCTACACAGAAAGAAAGAACGCACGAAAACTCCACGTCACAAAGATGGGGAAGATCAGGAATTATTTCAAGTAAGTTGAAGATCTTAGACGTTACAAAGTTTACAACAGTAAGTGAAAGTGTATATATATTATAAGAACGGTACAATGAGAATTAACATATCAGGACGTAAGAACAACATTACGTAGAAGAAGTGCAGTAGAAATATAATAGTCGCACCATACGCGCGAAACTGCACGATATGAAACAAGCCACAGCGCTATATTATATTTGTAACAACTGACATTTGGAAAGATCACAGCATATTTAAGAACATTATTGTGTTTTGAAAGAATGTACGGGTATGACTACAGTGCTACTTAAGAAAGGAAGATAGTACATAGATATGAAATGTCCGAAACATTCGATACCATGGTCGATATGGAAAGTAACTATGTTGATGTGAGTAGGCCATAAGATCTAAAGAAACACTGCACTGCCACAAGTCTACACCACAATATTGTACGATAACACAACGATGGACACTGTACATTCGAGAATTGATGATTTGCTCACCAATTTGATTACAACTGCTCAAAAGTGACTTTATGCTAAACAATCTGCGGAATTTATGAAGTTCGTCATGATTCGGGATTATTATCACATTTATCGTTGGACTATTCCACATAGGATGGAGTGTACTACCGATCTGCAAGTATAGTTTACTCTATCGGAAAGACATTCGTTATTTTACGAACATTACTAACATATTAAGACTCTATAAATGTTAGAAGAACATTATATTGAATGAGAATCCATGAAATTTAATAGCGTTAATATTATCATGGAGCAAAACATGGACAGTAGAGACAAGTCATACGATTCGTTTGAGTATATAGTCGACAGGGATGAGGCTGAAAACAATTATAGTAGGCAGTGAGCTCATGTTGAACACTGCGCTGTCACATTAATCTATTAATAGATTGCTGTGTTAATTGTTGTATACTACTCCACATTATTATACCGAATATGACAACTGTGAGGAGCATGGGTCACCAGTGAATTCCGGAGGTACATTATTATAATATGTGGATAGTACCTCATATTGATTGATCTCCACATAACCCTCTCAGGACATTGTTCTTCACTGATACTGCTCTTCACAATATTCACTTACGCCACATTCACGATGTCAACAATGGCTGCTCGAGGGATTATGATGCCGGTATAGGATACTAGACGCAGGAATTTTATTTTGTACATGTTGCGCCGCCATACCAAGTGAGCAAGGATTTATTAACGACATTTCAGTCGTCACGGATACATTGTTGCTGACTATTTACAGTCGCCGAAGCAGCATTTTGTTTGTCTCACGGTGCCAGATCATTATATTAGACTGACACCTCACTGGCATAGGATCAACGGACACGAAGTTTCTTCACAGAATATCGCATTCTTTATCGTCAACACTACACATGGGACATTACTTGACTTTACACGGAGACACTACACACGTCATCATGGAGGAATAGAAGGATGGATAAGACACCACACTGTCTACTGTGGGTATCGTTGGAATCATATACCCAAATTTAACTCAAAGTTCGACGGGTGCACCATAACCGACTAGGTTTTGTCAGTCGGCCACAGACCGCGTGGGTCTAGGTGCTGGTGTAAGTGCATTACACCATCGTGTCATTTTACCAGATATTGTGTTTCGAGGAGAACCTCCATTAATTCTCGACATTTACTGACAACGATAACGTCTGGACATAACGTCAACCTTTTGTTCCACACGTCATATTGGACCAAAGGAGGCAACCCAAATATTGCACAAGGCCAGTATATGTTACTGTTGGTTAATGTGTTATTGGTGATAAATGAGGTGCCTATTATTTAATATTAAGTAAATTAGTTCAAAAATGGATAGTGGGAGCGGTTGGAAGAGCGTTTCTACATTAAGCAAGGACACTTGAATATTGTGGGGTCAACACATAATTGTTGTCTTGGGTTAAGTGTAGTAGTAAGAGAGGATATTTACGTCAAATTTCTGTAAAAGTACTATTGTCTTTTATGAAAGAAAATATCTAGTTACGTCACTCATCAGTCGTCTTCTGTCATTGTTGACTGTCTAGTATTATATATTCTTTACACTGAATATATCTTATATTATTTTCTGTTATTTACAGATAGTAACACTTAAGATATATAGATAGCAAGAAGTTACTGAATTTCGTTATTGTTCAATGTGACATTGCTGTTGAGTTGCAGTTCACATTGTGTTCAGCAGTTGTTAAATAGATTGTCTACTCCGAATTGAACATATTTACATTTTTACATTGTTCTATCACATTTCAGCTAGATAAATTATTACACAGGTAGGACACGATGTCGACACTACAATATTTCACGGAGTTGGGTGAGAAGAATGGATTGGCTGGAGCAGAACTCAGGAATTGGGTCATACTGGAATTTAAAACTCAAGCTGCACGTGAGAGGATGGAACGACAGAAAAAATTGGCGGATGAAAAAGAAGCAAAGCAACTTCAAGCTACACGTGAACGAGAATAATGGCTAGAGAAGTTAGCTCGTAAAAAGGAACAGTGAGGAAAATGAGATGGCTATCAAGCGAGAGGAAATAGCTCTGAAGGAACAGGAGATAGCTCGACAACGTGAAAAGATAGCTGAAATGAAAAAAGAATTAAAGGCAAGACAGATTGCCGTAGGCACAGAAATCAAACAAAAACGACTCGCACTTGAAAAGCAGAAGCTTGCAATTTGGAAGGAGCAAATGAGGAAACAGAGACAAATGTATGAAATAAAGGAAAATAATCACACAGGTAAAGTATGTGATGCAGTAGTGAAAGAACCAAACGCCAGAGATTTCATTCAGAAAGTAACTATCGAACACAAGTCTAACGAAACACTTACAAGTACAAATGCCCAAATTGAAATAACACAAGAAGAAGAAGAAGAAATTAAAGAAGAAAAGACGCAAATAGAACAGGGTACATCACCTGTAGACATACATGATAACACAACGGTAAATAATTGCGAATTGTACAAAGTCAACGAACCCAAACATGAAGAAATACCTGTTATTACAAAACAAATCAAACGTGATTACATGTCTCTCAATGACATTTTTCTAAAACATCCTAACAAGAGAGTAAATGTTACGCGCACTCAGTACAAACAACAGAGACAACATACTAAAGTGTTGCCTAAACAACGGCAATGGAATTTGATAACAATAATGATTGCTCAGATCATAACTTTAGCGAAGTCAACCATGACACAGGTTGAATATGTTGTCATAAATGTGTATTTTCGTACAAAAATATATGCTATTAGCAACAGTGCATACATATACGCACAGCTCAAGAAACATGGTACAAACAGGTTCATACAAACAAAAACGCATATCATAAACATGCACACAGAAGTGAAGAAGCATAGCACAAATATACACACAAAAGGCAAGAAATGGATTACATACATACGCACAGAAGTCAAGAAGTGTGTCACAAACGTACATACAGAAGTCATTAGGTGTATTACACACATGCACGCTGAAGTTAAACAGTATGTCACTAACAGATACACACAATCAAAGAAATACGTTGTGTGCGGCATTACAATTATCCATTCACAAGTTAAAAGAAGATACACACAAGCCAGAAAGAAACTTATAAATTGGTTAATAGAAACCAAGAAATACACTACACACATTTGTACGCAAATTAAAACAAAAGTTATAAACTGTGGCATACAGGTAAAGATGTACGTTACGAACTTGATAGGTAAATGCAGAGAACACTGCAAACGACAAACTACACTTGTATTTATTTACTGTAGTTATAGTTACTTGTCTTACTTCTGGTACAGATTTACCAAACACACTTCATTACAACGTATGCATTACAGAGGATACACAAGACTGAAAACAATTACATTGTTCCAATCAAAAAAGTTACAATGTACAAATATTGGCATGCGTGCAGAAGAGAGATTCTATAGGTTTGAAACAAAGAAAGAAAGAAAGAAAATGAATGAAAGGAAGAAGAAAAGAAAAGAATAAAAAGAAAAAGAAAATGGGATGAAAGTGTTAGGTTCATATCAACACATAGTACACTACAGACACATTAGGGTCTTATTACTTAGTTATCCCAGATGTCACTGTGTAAAGTTATACTTGTCAGAATTATTCTCACTATCTTTCTTCACTTAAGTGTGTGAAAATATGTTGGTTCTCTATTCTACAGATAATTGTTCGTAAATATATCGTTATTAGAGAACTTAATAATTTTATGAAGAGTATTTGATTTAAATATTTATTATATTTCTGATTTATTATCTTAGAAATCTTGAATCTTTGAGATATGATTCTTCACAAAACTGTAGGATCTACAAATCAATTATAAGCTTGCCGATATTCTAAATTAACTATAAATATAAATATTTTATTCAATTTATTCAATTCTAGTTTATTATATTTGTTTGTTCATAGAGTGTTTGGAAATATGTGTTAGATAGCACCGAATTTACTGGCAATACACACACAGATCAACAATTACATATTATTAGTGCAAATAGCTAGTTTAAGTAGTTGGATACTTCTGTCAATATGTGATTTTGACAGGATGATAAGAAATTTTCGTGAGGAGGAACCGATGAGGCATAGAGAAATTTGAGAACTTTGACTTGTGTGGCTTTTCTCCTGTGTCGAGTTTTCACTTGGATGTTTTGTGACTGGGGGTAACTACTTTAAAGGAAAACCGGTGAACACGTATTGTGATATGAATGAACATTGTATAATATTAGTATGTGTATATAGAGTTAATTTAATGAATTGTGATAATAGTTGATTAGTTAACGTAGTTAGATTAAATACTATGTTAGTATAGTTATATTTTGATCATTGATCGTTAGTTATTATTACTTAATTATGGGTTGTCAATTTTATTGTGATCGCCATTTCCAAGTATAGACACCACTACATATATCATTATGAAATACGCCGTTGAAGGATATTGTCACTCGGTCATTATTGCCACACCTTCACAAAGAATTTATGATGACTTCTTTAAGGAGCATTTACCTCGATTACGCCTAAAACTATGACGTCATAATACTAGTCCCCTACCTACCCGTTTGATGAGATTAAGATTTACGACATTGCGGTCAGGATAATTGCAATGATGGTTACAAGACGATAGTAAATGCAACTGGTACCTGTTTATTCCTCACGTCCCCTTACTCCAGGTTTTGACCTAGAGAAGGACGCTTGTCCTCAGGGACAAATGAGGGACTGATCTTTATGATTAGTTAGTACAGCCTCCCCATGGGCTGTATACACGACATCTACCGTTGGTGTGTAGATTTGAGGGCGTGCCCGTTATATATTATTTTTTTTATTATTTTGTGGGTAATGGATAGGTGTCCATAGCATCTTGCTAGTCCCATAAAAGTCATTGTGTGTACACTGCTATCTGTCAGGTTAATTCTCTTGATGTAAAGAAAAAAAATGATTACATCATTTTAAAAGGGAGGGGGGCATACTGCCACATGGCGTTTAGACAGAATGACGTCATCGGAATAGGCGGTAGAAAATCATATAGGGAAAACCCACTCGGACACGAAAGTGGACGTCAACAAAGGAATCCAAAGAGAATGTGGAGAACGTAATTGGACAGCAACGGGGGACGCTGGGACTTCGTGATACGGACAAGATGTGTTTATGAAGGCTCGCTGTGAAGGTGACACCTGGAGGCCGTGATTTCAGGATGAAACAGCTGGGACTCCGGAGAGGAATTTATTGAGGCGACAACGGTGAATGGATCGGGAATGGAAATCCACCTAGACTGAATTTTAGTATCTAAGAAATTGAGCTGAAGAATGGAAAGGAAGGCTTCAAGGGCGACGAGCTGGTTTGGGAGCTCAGGGGTGGATGTATTTGAGTAGGTGCCGATCCTGTGGTTAGGGATCAGCCTGCTTTTCTGCCAGAGTTTTAATCCTGTTACCGGTGGCGGAAAATAAACGTCTGGAAAAATCGTTCGCTTCACTTGAGTATGCTGTTCTGAGTTCTGTTATCAAGTTCCGACTTTTCGATGATGCTTTTTGTGTTTGCTCCAGTTTACGTTTAGAGGACAGGCACATTGAGACATCAGCTACCGCCCGCCTCAAGCTGGGCAGCCCCCTGCCAATTGGGTGCTGATCCGCCACAGCCTGCCTGCGTCAATGGGTGCTTGGGGCTTAGGACAAAATCTGAATCGCAGGCTGTAAATCCACTGCACTAGGTACAAACAAAAATAAAAATAGAAACCTCAAATTACGGCTTGCAACCTGGAACGTGAGAACCATGTGTTGACTGACTTGACCAATATTGACGATGTGAGAAAAACGGCTGTGATTGATGCCGAACTCAATCGTCTTAACATTGATATTGCTGGCCTGCAGGAGACTCGCCTCGCTGAGGAAGGGTCACTCAGGGAAAACAATTACACCTTTTTTTTGTTGAAGGGTAGAGGGCAAGCAGAAAAAAGGCAACACGGTGAGGGCTTTGCAGTGAAGAATTCGCTACTGTGAATGATTGAAATTCCAGCAGGAGGAAATGAAAGACTATTATCCCTGCGCTTGGCAACCTCTTGTGGGTTTGCCACCATTATTACTGCATATTCCACAACACTCGCTTCCTCTGATGATGTGAGGAATTCGACTCTGTGATCAAGGTAGCTCTAAAATATGATTACATTTTATGCTCGATGATTTCAATGCTCGTGTGGGCAAGGACTCGAATTCATGGCCAGTGTGCCTTGGAAAATACAACATCGGTCGCGTGAATGAAAATGGGCAAAGGCTGCTGGAACATTGCACCAGAAATGACCTATGTATTACAAGCTCCTTTTTTAAAACAAATGAGCTGCTTAAGGTCACATGGAAACATCCAAGATCCGGCCATTGGCACCACCTGGACTTCATTATCACACGGAGACAACATCTGAACCATATATCATTGTCTCGAAGTTATCGCAGTGCTGACTGTGATAGCAGATCATTCTCTGGTTGTTACAAGGGTTAGACTGAGACCAAAGAGAATCTACACAGCTAAACACAAATATAGCCTTAGGATTAATATTATTAACACTCACGATCCTGAAAAGTGCTTTCAGTTTAAACAGCAACTTGAAGACGCTTTCACTGATACACCAGAAAATTGTACAGTAAATGAAAAGTGGGGTCAAATTAAGGAAACTCTTTATAAAACTGCCGTAGGGGTTTACGGCACTGTGGATCATAAGAGGCAGGACTGGTTTGCGGCAAACAGCGAGACTCTGCAGCCCTTGATTGATAAGAAGAAGAAAGCTCTCTTAAGAAACAAGGAAAGACCAACGCGTAACTCTGAGTGAGCTAAGGCAAGCTATGAAGGATGTGCAAAAGGCTGCCAGGCAGTGTGAAAATGATTATTGGATCAAGTTATGTGAGTCCATTCAAATCGCAAGTGATAAGGGAAACATAAGAAGCATGTATGAAGGAATAAAGAAAGCCTGTGGTCCAGTGATCAAAAGAAGTGCACCATTGAAAACCTTGACTGGAGAAATCATCACTGATAAGAAACAGCAGATGGGTAGAGCAATTTTTGGAGCTTTACTCAAGTGAGACCAAACTAGCGGATGATGCCCTCAACGCCATAGAGGCTCTACCAACTTTTGACCACCTGGACACACTTCCCACCATAACAGAAGTTAAGTGTGCTATAAATGAACTTGCATCTGGCAAGGCTCCAGGCAAGGATGGGATTCCAATAGAGGTTATCAGGAGTGGGCAGGACACACTCACTCTACAGATCCACCAGCTAATAGAGCTACGCTGGTGAGAAGGAAAAGTCCCACGGGATTTCAAAGATTCAAGCATCATAACACTGTACAAGAACAAGGGCGATCGGAGTGACTGCAACAACTATAGGGGTATCTCACTTCTGTGTATTGTTGGAAAAGTATTTGCCAGAATCGTTCTGCGCAGACTTCAAGTCCTAGGAGATCAAGTCTACCCCGAATCACAGTGTGGCTTTCGACAGAACCGGTCTACCATTGATATGATATTCTCATTGTGACAAATGCAAGAAAAATGCTGTGGACACAATCAACCATTGTTTAGTGCCTTCATCGACCTCACAAAGGCATTTGATTTAGGTCAGTCGTGAGGGTCTGTTCAAGGCACTAAAGAAGATTGGCTGCCCACCAACTCTTCTGTCCATTGTGGAATCGTTCCACACAGGCATGAAGGGTATAATCAAGTTTGATGGTGCAGCTTCTGAAGAATTTGAAATCAAGAGTGGAGTTAAGCAAGGTTGTGTACTAGCTCCCACCCTCTTTGTAATATACTTTTCACTTCTACTGAAATACACCTTTCATGACCAGGATGGTGGTATATACATTAACTCACGGTCAGATGGCGGCCTTTACAATGCTCAGAGATTGAAGGCCACGACCAAAATTAGGAGGGTATTGATCAGAGAGTTGCTTTTTGCAGATGATGCTGCAGTTACGACCCACTCTGAAGAAGAATTGCAATGTCTACTATCTGCATTCTCCAATGCTTGTTCTGAATTTGGTTTAACAATTAGCAAAAAGAAGACACAGATTATGTCACAAGGTGCACATTGGGTACCATCAATCTTTATTGACGACACCTAACTAGAGATGGTAGACCATTTTACATATCTAGGATCAGTGGTAAATAGCAAATTATCCCTATATCAGGAAATCAACAATGAACAGGTTAAGAAAAAGAGTATGGGAGAACAGGAAGCTTACCGCAAAAACAAAAGTCCTTGTCTATGTGACGAAACGCGTTTATCTGTCTTGGGTCGTAAGGATCCCGCACTATTTTGGCGCGTCATCGGGGGACTTTCCCCGCTAAAAATAGACTGAGGGAAGCCGATGAAGGAATTACTATCTAGAATCTTCTCGAAACACCGGAATTCGAGTGACCCGTGAGGCTGGGTATTGCCCTAAATTCTCGTGCAGAGAGATCTAGAAATTCTAGGCGGGGAATGACGGTTTCCCCGAGAAAGTGTCTTTTCTCAAGAAGCACTCGCTTCCCGTGCGCATTGAGTTGGCACGAAGGGGGAAATTGGCTAAACCAGTCATTCACTTCCACTTTGCTCAGAGAGAGCAGACGCAGGCCTGATGTGAGCCATTAGGCAATTTGAACAATTAGAAAATTGTGCTTAGTTACTAAGTAAAGGAAGAACTTAGTTCTGTGCCACCAGGAATGATGTAACTATTGTGTAATAACTTAATAGTGAATTCATTGTGTGGAACACGGGATTTCTGTGGTAAGGTAAGTTTGCTTTGGTGATATATATATATATATATATATTATATATATATATATATATATATATATATATATATATATATATATATATATATATATATATATATATATATATATATATATATATATATATATGATGTGACATTGTGTATATATATTAGGTCATGACATGTGATACTTCCGGGAGTAATTCCGAACGCCGAATAGCTCGACGCGTGATAACAATGCGTGCCGTCGCGATATACATATGCGTTCTGAAATCTTGTCTGAGCTATCTTTTTCTTTCATACTGGCGCTAGTGCGAGTGAATGCTAAAGTGCTGGAAGTATGGAAGGATGCAAGGAGGCTGTATGAGACTGGGGAAATATAGGATATGGGGGAAGTGAAAGCAAGTTATGAAAGTATTGGTTGGTAGGCCAAACCAACAATGAAGTTCGGTCCGAGCCAAGGCTAAACCACTTGGGAGGGCTGCACTGGAACATTACCCTTGGAACATGTATTTTTAAGAAGGCTTCTTGACTCTCAGGCAGAGTCTGATAAGAAGAGTTTGCTATGGCGTGGGCAGGTGGTTCCACCAGCAAACAGGCTTGTGTACATATTGGATGTGATCATGTACTATTCCTATATCCCGAGGGATGGTATATTGATCAAGATTATGTTACTTAATGAACATTGATGATGTTAGGAACGAGTCCAGGGACTCTTTACCTATTTGTTTAGTTCGATTAAATTAGAACTATAACAGCCTACTATCACTACTGACGTTAGCGACGACTGGTAGATGATTAGGGATAGGTGAGACCTACGATCAGACTCGTCATTCTGATTTCTTGCTCTGTTTGACGGGCTGTTCTGTGAGGCCAGCTGACATTTGGGAACCCATGCTTTACTCCTCTCCATATAGAGATAATGCTTTAGTTATATGCATAACTAAGTAGCATGACTGAGGGTTGAGTAGTTATTGGTAGGATGCATGTGGACTAATGTTTGGGCCAGTATACTCTCACTGGTCGCTCTTCCTTTTCAGGAGTTTGCCTGTTGAGGAACCAGTCAACTATAATTATCGTTGGCAGGAAACCACTTCGTGGGACACCACGAAGGGTTCAGTTCTTTACTTATCCCGCCCGACTCAACCACACCATGTACCCAATGTGATTCACCATGCGTGAAGGTTTGCATCAAGTAATCCAGGTGCCATGAAGGTGCACGTGTGGGAAGTGATGGTTTGTGATGTTTTTCTATAGTAGAAGATACTCTGTTTCAGCCAGGAACATTTCAGCATTTTGAGTAATCAGGCTCAACGAAAGGAAACACCTGACCGTATATAATTACGGTGGTTCTGCCTAAACGCGGAAGTAAATGATCTTCAGACACTTGAATGGTTCTTTGGACAGCTATAGTGGCAGGTCTTGAGAAGAACTACACCAGCTGTTGACTTGTGGCAAGTGTTACCAGGTGGAAGGGACTATTGATTATAGTCCAACCTGAATTGTTTCCGTGAAATAGATGTCTGATTCTAATAATGTACTGTCTCAGTATGAAGATTATAAACTGTGTTCGAGTAGGACTCAGTGACATTACGGTTGCCATATCTGATTCTACAAGCAGTGTGACTGTGAGAGACCACTGAATGGGTCATTGACATATTCTTCCATCAGGGTTACTGTGATGTGAGGAAGGGACCATTGAATTGGTCATTGACATATCCTTCCATCCGTGTTACTGTGATGTGATGAAGGGACCAGTGAATTGGTCATTGACATATTCGTTCAGCAGTGTGCCTGTGCTATGATCGACAGTTCATTCGATTGGTCAGTGATTACGTATGTTCATCGAAGTCACGAATACTTGGAGTCAAGTCCAGGAGGATTGTCTCCCAACCAGTGTTGTTCGAGAACTGTATTAACAGTGACTCCGTGGGAGTGATACAGATGCAGTTGGTCCAGTGAAGTGAGGTCCAGCAGTGACTCTATTGTTGAGAGGGAGTGGTCTCCAAGGTTCTAGTCATCTCACTGGAAGGAAGCCGGGTGAGTGGCGGACCGACTGGACAGGACATCTGCATCCAATCTACTTCTCAACTCCATGATGACAACATTATCTCTGATTCTGTCTCTACTCTATCCTCTATTTGTGTAAATAGATTATTCTATTAGGAGGTTCATTTCAGTTCTATATTCTCAAGGGTAGAATAAACTTTATGTACGTTGACTTGCTCTTTGTATAATGATTGAGTGTGGTCTCGGACGATGCCTAAGTGTTCATTGTTCCACAGGAGTATGTAGTTAGTGGGGGTCTAGAATCTGGAGGGGCTTGTAGACATAATTAACTAATATGAGATCAACCGCAGAGTAAAAATGTGTATCTGCCTGTCCAACCCCTGGGGCTAGAATACACGGGAGTGCAAGGGACTCCTCGGGTGTGGTTCACTCTCACTACCCAAGGTGAACTCGTTACACTCCATCAAGCCTGTGTCCTTAGTACTCTTCTTTATGGCAAGTGAAACCTGGACAACTTACTCACACCAAGAGAAACATTTAAGCAGCTTTCATATGCGGTGTTTGCGAAGAATTCTTGGTATTAAGTGGCAAGACAAAATCACAAATACTGAAGCATTGGACAGATCAGGTTGTGTGACAGTTTATTCCATGCTCAGTCTTCGTAGACTTAGATGGATAGGACATCTTAGGAGGATGGATGATGGTAGAATACCAAAGGACATATTTTTTGGTGAATTAAAGATGGGTAAGAGATCTCAGGGTTGGCCTCTACTACGATACAAAGATGTATGTAAGCGGGACATGATTGATACAGGCATTGATAATGCACATTGGAAGCAAGTCGCCGCTGAACGTGTTGCATGGAGGGCAAACATCAGAAATGAAATAAAGACAAAGTAGAAAATTACTGCATCTCTGTTTCTTATATTATTGACACGTTTATAAAATTCTCTTGGGTAGTCTTTGCTAAGAGTCGCCATCTGTTCACCGTATATTCTCCAGGATTCTTCGCTAGATGCTCTAAAGATGGTGCATGATGGTGGAAATGACCATTTGTTCACATGCACCCACTGTGAACGGACATTTACAGCGCAAATTGTCCTTATCAGTCACATTCGCTACCGCCATAGGTAAAAGTTAATATGCCTTTTTAAAGCACAAACTATCGTCTGTCAAGACGGCAAGGTGCCAATGTACTTCCAGATTATTTGAATACTTTAACTTGTTTAAGAGATGTGCTATTTATCTGTATACTTAGTGGAACAGGAGATCTGCTAACTTGCATAACTCGGTTTTGGCTATATTTATATTCATATTGTATCTGCTGCATGTTGAACTCATATTAGTAGTATGCTTTTGCAGTCTGCTCTCGTCGCTATAAAACAGGCTCTGATCGTCTGAAAATAGAAATTCAATTATTGCATGTGGGTCTGTTGTTTCATCTGAAGTAAAGTGTTCGAAATTGTCTACATATGTTGCTTTTTTCGATACTCGGTCTTTGTAGATATTAAATAGCAGAGGAGAGAGCACACCTCCCTGTCTCACTCCTGTATTGACTTTGAACATATCTGATATACCTTCTGTGTTCTTACTGCACTTTGGCTCGAGTGGTACATGGCCATGGTGTTTTCTAATAATTGCCCTTGTATCTCGTAGTCTTCAAGGATGGTCCATAATGTGTATCTGTCTACTCTATCGAAAGCCCTTTTCTGATCTACAAACACAATAATCTGCTGGTCACTATATTCGATGCCCCCCCCCCATCCCCCACCCCACCCCCACATATTTGTCTAAGTGTGAATAGTGCGTCAGTGCAATGTTTACCTTTCCTGAAACCAAATTGTACGTTGCTTAACTGCTGTACAACTATGGGTCTAGCTCTTTGTTTCAATAGATTTGCGTACATTTTCCTTATATGGCTCAGGAGTTATACCTCTGTATGTTTCGCACTCTCTCATATTGCCTTTATTTTTCCATATTGGTACTATTACTGCCTGTTGCCTATCGTCTGGAACTTTTCGTTCTTTCCACGCTATATTAAAAAGTCTTGTCAGCCATTTGACTTCTGTTTTTTCCACATGCCAGACAATTCTTCTATATTTATTCCATCCTGTGCTTTGTTTTTAGGACTTGTCTGCATAAATGATTTGACTTCTGTGGGGATGAAGTTTGGTTCTTGTCCACAGCTTTTAGGCACAAAAGTTAAGTTTTCTATGCTAGTATGTGTAGGGTTAGGTAGTTCTTGAAAGTATTCTGCCCACCCTGTTAATCTTTGTTGTGAATTAAGAATTGGTATACCACTTTTGCTGTTTATAATGGTTGTTAGGTTGTAGCATGCATCTCTGTTTCTTATATTATTGACACGTTTATAAAATTCTCTTGGGTAGTCTTTGCTAAGAGTCGCCATCTGTTCACCGTATATTCTCCAGGATTCTTCGCTAGATGCTCTAAATCAATTTTTTGAACGCTATCTTCTTTCTGAATACGCTATCTTTAACTTCGTTGTCTCACACACCCTGTTCTTAATCTTTTGTCCTGCCTTACCTTCTTGGTTCCAAATTTATTTTCCAGTCTGTCGAGCATGGCAGCCTTGAAAATTGTCAATTACTTATCTACACCTGAGTAATCATCAGGGATATTCTTATGTAGCTTTGGGATTTATTGTTTCAGTTCGTCTTTAACCGTATTTTCCTGAAGCCTATAATTGATAAAATTTGTGTTACCTTTTTGTTTTTATTTTTCTACATGTTGAATACTTACTTTTATTTGTCTGGTTTGTGATCAGTATCAATGTCTGCATTTGGAACTGCACTTGAATCCATAAGTAGTCTTCTGTCTGATTTCTTAAGCATCTTATAGAATAAAGTCAATTTGAGAAACTTGATCTATGTTGTTCCATTCATAAACCACGTTTTGGTGTGGCTACGATGATGTTGGAAAATACTATTTGCTATTATTAGTCCTGATTTGGAGCATTGTTGAGAAGGTGTTCACCATTGTTCTTCAATAATTAAAACAACTGAATAAATTGTGGCGTGGGAAGATCAATCAATCAATCATGTGCCATGCCGGAAAGCGTGGGCGGTCATGATTCGCCATCCCACTCGATCACCAGAGTCGTTGATTAGCTCAGTGTTCCTGTCTCGTCCATGCCATGTGGCCAAGCCATCCAGGTATTTTCCTCTCGGTCTTTCTCTATGTCTGTTCCCTTCGATCTTGCCAGCTGTCACTAAGTTCTCCAGTCCATTTCTTCTCATAACATGTCCAAAAAATTTTGACTGTCTACGTCTAATTTCTCTAATCAATCTACGATTTTCATTTGTCTCTTGTAGTACTTGGTCATTGGTTTTTCTATCTGTCCGTGGGAAGATAGGTCTACAAAAATTAGATTTTTAAGAGCACGCATCTTTCCCATTGCAACATACCCTGTGAGATCCGAGTCTACACAGATGGGTCAGCACAAAATGCTGTTCGAAATGTAGGAGGGGGTATACATAGAATACCCAAATAAAGCTAGGGGTACGGCCAGGGTACCAAAAGGAAAGTACTGCCATAACTATGATGCTGAAATTGAGGCAATCAAGATAGCACCAAAGAAATTACTAAATACCAGCCATGGTACACAACCTGTGGTGCTATTGACAGATGCAAAATCAATATGGGAATTTGCCAGTACTAACGACACTACTTTCTGAACCTAGCAGTCAGTATAAGGTCACCATACAGTGGATACCATCCCACTGTGGAGTACTTGGAAACGACAGAGCTGATCGATTGGCAAGGAAGGAGCAACAGAAGAACAGCCTGATGTGCCCGGTACAAACCACCAAAAGAAAAGAATGATCAAATCAGTCAGAAAGCCACCAAAACCTGCTCAAGACAACTCCACGTTATGGACAGACCAGAACAAGTCATTTTTCTGCGCCTCAAAACAGGACACAATAGATTACGCAACTACAGGTATACAAAATTCAAGATATGCACATGTGGATTAGCGTCGCAGACAGCAGAGCACATACTCCATCCATCCATCATGTGCCATGCAGATAAGCGTGGGCGGTCATCTTTTGATCACCAGAGTCGTGGATCAGCTCCGTGTTCCTGTCTCGACCATGCCATGTAGCCTAGCCCTCCAGGTATTTACTTCTCGGTCTTCCCCTCGGTCTCTTCCCTTCGATCTTGCCAGTTATCACCAAGTTCTCCAAGTCATTTCTTCTCATAATATGCCCACAAAATTTTGACTGTCTTCGTCTAATGACTCTAATAAGTTTACTATCTTAATTTATTTCTTGGAGTACTTGTTCATTGGTTTTTCTGTCTGTCCATGGTATTCTTTGCATTTTCCTCAGAAAGCACATTTCCACAGCCATCAGAAGTTTTTCAGCTTGACTGCTCATTGTCCACGATTCACATCGATACAAAAGTACAGGTTCTATATAGCACTTCAACACTCTTTTTCTCGTTTTAGTTGATATCTTTTTATTGGTCAGTATGTTTTTCATCTTGCGAAAGGCTACTTTTGCAATAGCAATTCTTGTTCTAATCTCTTTAAGGCATCTCCCATCAGATGTTTTGATTGCTTCGAGATAACTACCGATTCACTTGCTTAAGAATATTCCTATTTACTCGTATATCACATTGTGGTATTTCCTTTTTCCCAGTGACGACCATAACCTGCATCTTCTTGCTATTCAATTCTAATCCCAGTTGTTCACTGTGTGCAACAACCGCATCTACTAAATGTTGCAGGTCCTGTTCATTGTCTGCAATCAAGACTGTGCCATAGATCAGTTGATACCGGTCTGATCATGGCATGAGATGTATTAAGCGTGGTCGTCAAAAGGGAGACTATACGACGTGACATATACACGACATTATTTATAAACACGAGAAAAGTAGGCTAGACGTTTTGGGCGGAGAACAAAACGTCACTTTAGAGTCAGTCAGACTTGAACTTTCTTTGGTGTTGGACGTAGTCCTCGTCAACAGAGCAACGTCTACAAAATACGCCTCGCTTGTAGAAGTGTGATGTTCGATATTGTTGTACATTGTTTGCACATTTGTGAATTTGTTATGGAACAAAAAATAATGTTCTTGACAGCGTCTACTGTATTGTGTGAGTAAAATAGACTGTGAAAAACTACACCGGTGTCCTGTTCCGCAAGCTATGGTGAGTCAGTGATCTTAATGCACACGGCCTATGAAATCCATGCGCTGTACAACCAGACCATGTGTAAATCACCCAGGATTTGTCTACCATCAATTATCAAAGGTAAAGAATGGAAAACCAACAGGTGTTTCTTGCCATCAATTATTAAAGTTAAAGAATGCAACGGGGTTGATGTAACAATCAAGAGCCGAGAGTAGCAATATCTAGCTAACCATGCAGCTCACTATCAGCTATTAAACAGTCTCTATCAGCACTCAACCTGATAGTCAGAAACATCAATCAGAAACTCTACAACATTAACTCCATGACAGATATGGGCGAATTGTCCGGGATAATCTGCGTATCTAATGTTATTGAAGTATAGTCCCCCAATGTTGATTCCTTCCATATCTTCTATATTTCTGAAAAATACTCCAAAACTGCCCAAAATACAACATATCTAGGCAAACCTTCTGGCGTAGAGAGACAACAGTGGAAGATAAACTCTATGGACCGCTGAGTGAACTAAAAAAGACAGTTAAATTTATACAAGAGACAACATTGCAGTTATAGACATATTTCAAGCGAACGCTATTGGCACCTTTCCATTTTGACAGACGAACGTTTGGTAGGCCTACACTGTGCTTCAAAAAGGCATAATACGGTGGCGAATGTGGCTAATAAGGCCAATTCAGGCTGTAAATGTTTGTCCACAGTGAATGCATGTGAAAACATGGTCATTTCCACCATTATGAACCATCTTATGTCATTCATGCTCTGTGTGTGATTTATCTGCAATCATTTTCTCCTTAGTCTTTATTCCATTTCTGATAGTTGCCCTCCATGCAACACGTTCAGCGGCGACTTGCTCCCAGTGTGCATTATCAATGCCTGTATCAATCATGTACCGCTTACACATATCTTTGTATCGTAGTACAGGCCGACCCTGAGATCTCCTACCCATCTGTAATTCACAAAAAAAAAATTTCCTTTGGTATTCTACCATTATCCATCGTCCTAACGTGTCCTATCCATCTAAGTCTACGAAGACTGATCATGGAACACACCGTCACACAACCTGATCTTTCCAATACTTCAGTATTTGTATTTTGTCTTGGCACCTAATACCAAGTATTCTTCGCACCGCATATGAAAGCTGTTTAAACATTTCTCTTGAGGTGAGTAAGTTGTCCTGGCTTCACTGTCATAAAGAAGAGTACTAAGGACCCAGGCTTGATAGACAAGGACTCTTGATTTGGTAGTAAGCTTCCTGTTCTCCCATACTCTTTTTGCTAAAATGTTCATTGTTGTTGCTGCCTTACCAATCCTGATGTTGATTTCCTGATCCAGGGATAATTTGCTATCTTCCTCTGATCCTAGATATGTAAAATTATCTACTATCTCCAATTCGTCGTGAATAAAGATTGATGGTTCCCCATGTGCACCTTGTGACATAATCTGTGTCTTCTTTTTGTTAATTGTTAAACCAAATTCAGAACAAGCATTGGAGAATGCAGATAGTAGATGTTGTAATTCTTCCTCAGATTGGGTCGTAATTGCAGCATCTGCAAAAAGCAACTCTCTGATTAGTACCCTCCTAATTTTGGTCTTGGCTGTCAATCTCTGAGCATTATAGATCCCACCATCTGAGAGTGAGTGAATGTATATACCGGCATCCTGATCACAAAAGGCGTGTTTCGGTAGAAGTGAAAAATATATTCCAAAAGGATGGGGGATAGTACACAACCTTGCTTAACTCCACTCTTGATTTCAAACTCTTCCGAAGTTGCACCATCAAATTTGATTATACCCTTCATGCCTGTGTGGAACGATTTCACAATGGACAGAAGAGTTGGTGGGCAGCCAATCTTCTTTAGTGCCTTGAACAAACCCTCACGACTAACCAGATAAAATGCCTTTGTGAGGTCGATGAAGGCAATAAACAGTGATTGATTTTGTTCCTGGCATTTTTCTTACATTTGTCGCAATCAGAATATCATATCATTGTGATTCGGGGTAGACTCGATCTCCCAGGACTTTAAGTCTGCGCAGAACAATTCTGGCAAATACTTTCCCAACAATACACAGAAGTGAGATACCCCTATAGTTGTTGCAGTCGCTCCGATCGCCCTTGTTCTTGTACAGCGTTATGATGCTTGAATCTTTGAAATCCTGTGGGACTTGTCCTTCTCACCAGCATAGCTCTTTTATCTGGTGGATCTGTAGAGTGAGTGTGTCCTGCCCACTCCTGATAACCTCTCTTGGAATCCCATGGTGCCTTGTCAGATGCAAGTTCATTTATAGCACACTTAGGGGACGAAGAAGTGTTTCCAAGGCACCAGGGCCAGGTTCCATACTGGCAAAGTTCTACTAACACGTCCTAGTTGCACGTCCCGGGCAACAGGTTCCTTCGGGGTCCTGGCTAACGTAGTTGGATCGCTGATTCTTCCGAAGTCGGAGAGTATCTGCCTGCACGGCGAGGAATCACCATTCTGCACACCAATAAGCCAGACATGGGACAACGTATACTCACGCAAACCTCAGTCCGGTATGACATCACATCGATGTTGGACAACAGGATGTCTTCATCCGACATACAGGACTTCACTCTGGAGTTTACAGCCAGCGAACACAAGCAAGCATAGCACACTTAACTTCTGTTATGGTTGGAAGTGTGTCCAGGTAGTCAAGAGTTGGCAGGGCCTCTATGGCGTTGAGGGCATCATCCGATAGTTTGGTGTCACTTTAGTAAAGCTCTAAATAGTGCTCCACGCATCTATCCATCTGCTGTTTCTTATCAGTGATGATTTCTCTAGTCTCTTTTGAAATGAACCACAGGCTTCTGATATTTCCACTATAACTTGCATTTTGAATGGACTCACATAACTTTATCCAATAATCATTTGCACACTGCCTGGCATCCATTTGCAATCCTTCCTAGCTTGCTTCAGCTCACTGAGAGTGTTGTACCTTGTTCTTTCCTTGCTTCTTAAGAGAGCTATCTTCTTTTTATCTATCAAGGGCTGCAGTGTCTGGCTGTTTGCCGCAAACTAGTCCTGCCTCTTATGATCCACAGTGCTGTAAACTCCCACAGCAGTTTTATAAAGAGATTCCTTAAGTTTACCCCACTTTTCAATTACTGTACAATTTTCTGATGTATCAGTGAAAGCGTCTTTAAGTTGCTGTTTAAACTGAAAGCACTTTTCAGGATTGTGAGTGTTAATAATATTAATCCTGGGGCTAGATTTGTGTTTAGCCGTGTAGATTCTCTTTGGTCTCAGTCTAACCCTTGTAACAACCAAAGAATGATCCGTATCACAGTCAGCACTATGATAACTTCGAGTTAATTATGTATGGTTCAGACGTTGTCTCCGTGTGATGATGAAGTCCAGCTGATGCCAATGGCCAGATCTTTGATGTTTCCATGTGACCTTAAGCAGCTCATTTGTTTTAAAAAAGGAGCTTGTAATACATAGGTCATTTCTGGTGCAATGTTCCAGCAGCCTTTGCCCATTTTCATTCACGCGACCGATGTTGTATTTTCCAAGGACACTGGCCATGAATTCGAGTCCTTGCCCACACGAGCATTGAAATCATCGAGCATAAAACGTAATCATATTTTAGAGCTACCTTGATCACAGAGTCGAACTCCTCACATCATCAGAGGAAGCGAGTGTTGGTGCATATGCAGTAATAATGGTGGCAAAACCACAAGAGGTTGCCAAGCGCAGGAATAATAGTCTTTCATTACCTCCAGATGGAATTTCAATCATCCCAGTAGTCCCAGTAGAGAATTCTTCACTGAAAAGCCAACACCATGTTGCCTTTTTCCTGCCTGCCATCTACCCTTCCAAAAACAGGTGTAATTGTTTTCCCTGTGTGACCCTTCCTCAGCGAGGCGAGTCTTCTGCAAGCCTACAATATCAATGTTAAGACGACTGAGTTCGGCATCAATCACAGCTGCTTTTCCTACATCGTCAATATTCGTGAATCAGTGGAAAATCCTGGACACATGGTTCTTACGTTGCAAGTTGCAAGCCGTAGCTTGAGGTTTCTATTTATATTTTTATTTGTACTTGGTGCAATGGTTTTAAAGTCTGTGATTCAGATTTTGTCCTAGCCCCAAGCACCCATTAAGGCAGGCAAGCTGTGGCAGATCAGCACCCAATTGGCCGGGGGGCTGCCCGGCGGGCGGTAGCTGATCAGTGACACCTGTAGGTGTCTTCCACCGTCAGAGGCAACCCGTGGCGCCCCATGTCTACGCCAATTGACAAGGACTTATAACCCATAAATGTTACCTCTCACTTTGATTCCGAGACCGGTTAAGACCAGGGATGGGGTTATTGCCTCTCCATAGCACAAAGCCTGAACTAAAATATAGAGACCATGTGTTGCCCATGCAGCATGATCCCTCTCTCGGCCTGCCTAGTTCACTCCAGAGGAAATTTAACACTTATACATCTGGAACAAGACAAGCTGCAGCAGCTGCCGGATCAGTAAAGCAATGCTCAAACTGTCCGCCTGTCGGTGCTTCGATCCTAGATCAGCTGCCAACCAAGACTTAGAGCCTAATCTGCCCTGCCATGACATTTTCTCTTTAGATTGCATTTCCTCGCACCAGGATTTACCCTCTCAATTGCGCTCTTCCGCCCGAAGCCGGCACAATGTGGGGTGTCGGGTTTGGTAAGCGCCGCCCAATATTCGAGCAGAAAGCAGGTAGTACCGTCTACTGTCATACGGTAGTTCAGCCATATCTAACTAAGACATGACAAGAGTGACAAGCGACAAGCGAATGAAAGAAGAATAAAACACCTGTGAGACCTGGGCACTTACTAAACAAACTAAACAGTGCATAAATGCCTATGAATATAAATGTTATAGTTAGTTAGTCGACAGATCATCATCATTGCACATCGAACCATTCAGTCATAAGTGCTCGGATCCCCTCCTCAGCAAATCACGCAGCGTGTAGCGGCTAATGACACCAGTTCTGTGTTGGTTTATCAATCTTCTTTAGCTTCCTGCGTAGTGTTCTTGTTTGGCCACCCCTCTTTTAATTTGCTGTTCTCGTAGTCTGGCCATGGTTGTAGACAGTCATCACTTGGTTCTTGCGAAAGTCTTATTTCTCGTAGAGAATTCAGAATGCCAGCCTGGTCAATGGCGCGTCCGCCTTCCACAGTAGCCTTACCTGCGAGCTTGTCAGTCCGCTCATTTCCTTGTACTCCCGCATGCTCTGGCACGAAGATGAAACTAATCTTTGCAGCCAAGACTGCTCCAGAGACAGCAACCATTCTCTTCGGATCCACCCCATCTCTATCCTCTTAAGCATGCTCATTGAGTCGCTAAGGAAACATGCCCTAGTGAATGTCTGTGTTCTTGCTTTACTTACTGCTATGATTTCCATAGTCAGGCTACTTGTGGTCTCAGCAAAAGCACCAGAGTCCTCCTTCACAATTCTCCCTCCGTCCTGAGTCGTAAAGGCCCATGAGCTTTTCACATGTTGGACGACTGACCCATCTGTGTAAATGACAGCATCACCGTCTAGCGAATTCTCGAAAATCAACGCTTGTACTTCCGCCTCCACAGCAGCCGGATTTTCTTGTCTGCATTTTCTATCTAGCTGGATGCAAACTGAAAAGGATGTGCAGAAATCTGTTGGCACTTGTACCCATTCCTCGCCAGGTTCTAAGTCCTCAAGTGAACACAGCTGTTGAATAATGTCTTCGGCTTGACCCATCCACTACCGTCCTCTTTTTAACCTGCTGCCCTTCACCTTCATAATTTCACTATGCAGTGGATGTTGTGTGTTTGCGTTAACTCTGAGGTAGACGCGCGCTCTGCAAACACGTATTCTGTCTTCAATGGTTGGAAAATCAAGAAGGTAGCGCATCGCCCTGTATGCCGTATCTCTTGTACATCCAAGAATAATGCGCATAGCTTCATTCTGTATCCTTTCTATCTGCTTACGGCTGAGAGTCAGGATTGCCATCGCGTACTCAAAAACAGATATGACCAGCCCCTCGTATAGAAGACATAGATGGCGCTGCTCAGTCTGCTGCCGCCATCACCTGCATCGCAGCCAAACCCCGCTTGACCTTTGTTATCACCTGGTCTATGTGCTCATTATAAACAAGGCTTCGATCAAACCGAGACTGTTTAGTTTTACAAACGTTTTCGCTTATTCCAAGGAAATTCACATAGACTATCTTGTGTAGCTCAGAGACAAGTTAGGAAGAATAGTGGATAGGCACAGTAGCAAAATGACTGAAATCATCAGTGGATCTACTGAGAGTTCAATGTTCCATATTGGATATAGTAATATTATCTCATGATTAATGATTGAATTTCATGTGTTCATATTTGCTTCACTGGCTTTATTTCCACAGCATTTTATTCAATGAACAGATTTTACTTTTACTTCCTTCTTTTGTCGAGTACATGGTGATGCGACAAAACTTTTTATATGTGTTTAGTTAACTTTACTACATCACATATTTGTAGAATTTGGAACAAACGGTAGCTGGGTAACCATGAATAGACAGCAACGTCCTGTTCTATTGAAACTCCCAGGTTCCAGATTATTCAGAAAAGAGAACTTAAAAATTATATAGATTTCCTGTACTCATTTCACCTCTAAGGGAAAATGGATACAGGTGGGGGTTCACGAGCTTAATAAGTATCTCTTTTCGGGAAGGCAAAGTTTGGAGGGAAGTCATTAACATTCTGGGGAAACCCCTAGATTTCCTGAGCTAATATGGGGCACTTTGGCTTCCAAAGACCCATCCCCTCCAGACGAAATTAGTCCCATCCTCTTAGCTTAACTTCATTACGGGGTAGGCCAAGGTGGGTACTGCATCCTCCTCCCAATATACCACAGACATTCATTATATACATATCACAGAATAGGAGTTGGAACATGTGATGTTATGTAGTGCGTGGTACCGATGTTATGTTTCAACCTTTAAATTTACAATTTCTGTTTGATATTATCTTGGCCAATGCTTGCAGACCCCAGTAACTGTATGTTGTCACACGTATATGATGTGATTTGCCTGGTGGTGTGATGTCTCCTTAACATGTAGTATTGGTTTGAACTTATCTATTTCTTTTGTCTTCTTTTCCTTTTCTCAATGCTTCAATGTCACTCGTCCTATTCTTCTGTTATGTACATGTTCAAACAATTGCACAAGTTACTTCTACCATTTGTACTTGTCTGTCTCTCCAACCTACAATATTGTCACAAAACCTGAACGGTATATACAATTGGACTCACATGTAATATCATTATCAAATCCATAAAATCAATATGCATCACTGATAGTAGTGTCTCCGTTGATTTCTTCTTCCTTTTCTTATAGACTCTGAGTGTCATTTCTGATGTATCATGGTTTTAGACCCACTGTATGTCATTCCGTTTAGCAGCTGTCGACTCTTCTTTTTATTTCTTTGAAATTATTTATCCGTCTCTACCAACATCTCATTTTATACCTTCTGTGTTACCATAAGGTAATAGTACAATCAATAATGTTACAGTTATTGTTACAATCATGTGCATACTGTTTACATGGATATACATGGCATGATGATTATGTTTGTTATGTTTGTACCAATGCACTGATATTTATGCATGTACCTATAAGACAATAAAATGATGTTCCTATCTATATCTATATGTGTTATGAGTTTTGTTTATTCAATGATTGTGGATGGTATTATTAATATTCCCTTACTTGTATCTGGCTGGTATCTGTCTTCTCCGATTGTTACTTTTCTCGAGTCTGCTCGTCTCAGCCCATCCAGTCAACTAGTGAGGTAACATTTTTGAGGTATCTTCGACACTATCTCTTCTGCTCAGTCATTACCCCCCCCCCCCTCCCCCCATCTGTCTGAAGTCAGTAACAGTCTTGGGAGTATATATATATCCATACATACCTATGCATATCTACACATTTATAATTGCATGTTACACTACAGCAGTCATATATGAAATTGTTCTTACTTACCTGTTGTTATGCTGGTCGGTGCTCCAGAGAGATAACCATTTGACCAGGCCCCTTGTATGAAAGCATGGCTTTCCGATAATAATATTACCGTATGCCATAGTGTACTCTCGGGATTTTGTCCCTTTTCTGACCACATTATTTTGTCCTATAGCAGGTGTGACGTTTCTTAGGCCATGTCATGGCTAGCATCCGCAGATCTAATATATCTCTTTTAACCACACTGTTACACATCGTTACAGTGTTTACCTCTGTGCTTTTCTACTTCCTTATGTCAATAAACCAACATTATAAACATCCAAGCATACAATTTGTTAAAATAAATCTCTCTATAATTAATCAGACATTGTCGCATATTGCGCCCTCAATTCGTTACACTTCTGCACATCACTACTTCAAAACACAGTTTTCTACAAAAGTGTTCGCACAAGAGCGCATCGGAATGTGAAGAATGTGTTTATGCGGCACCCGTAGCGGGACTCGTGGAATATATATGTTGTATGTTAACATTAGATGCACTTTTGGCTAGTGTTATCACATGTGTTCTATTTTCATGTGGTTTCTGTTGGATAACCTGACTGGTGTTCTTTGTGTAAATATGAAATTGTCTGGTTGTTTGCTTATGTTTTTCATTCACACTCACGGGAATAGATTTGTTTAATAATTGTGAAGTGTCAACGTTTTCATAACTGGATTTGAATAAAAATATTTGTACAATTATGTCGTCCCTCTGTTGTGTTATACCAACTTTTGTACATGTCAATGGGGGCCGTCTGTTGCCATTTGAAGTAACCTGTGTTAGTTGCCTTTTTTCTTCTTTTAGCGTCTCTTGAACTTGGGTTCTTGCGAGTGCCTTGGCAAGTCTGGGTTCGATCGTTACTTCCTGAGTGTAATCTTTAACATTGGGAATGTTCCCAATTATCAACCCAGCACATGGGTTTGGTAAGACTGCTGCACATATTTTCCCATATAATAGGGACATCTTATTGAGACCCATGCGGTCTTATATTTTTCTAGGGTACCCCCGAACGTTCTGCAAATAAAATATTTACCTGTGTAATCACTCATATTTACCAGTTTGTGGTAAACTCCCGCAACTGACGCACCCGTGTCTCTAATACAAGACGTTGGCGATCCATTGACCCATGCTTGGTGGATCTGAAGAGTGCCTTTCTTGGTGTACACTGCGTTTGCTTCATGTATTGGTCTAGTGTGGCTACATGCGAGACTATCATTATCATGACATTTTCTCCATTGTCTGTTGTCGGAAAATGTCTCTACCATAGCTGCATGAGCGTCTTCTGCATCTTCTGAGTCGCTACTAGAGAATACATATGCAACACTCGCCTCCTTCCACGTCTTCCTCATCGTACAAAAGCATGAGGTGTGCCCGTAAGCTCGACACGAGTAACATTTGACACTCTTTTTATAAGCATCATACTAACTTATCTTTTTAGAAGTGAGGTCTTTAAGATAAGAAGCATATCAAGGGTGTCGGTCGCACATTTCAAGTGAACCGTGGTTAAGTTTACAATGTGGGCACTGTGTGAAATGACCCTTTCTAGGCCTGTTTGAATCTCTGTGTGTGTTATGATATAGCCCTCTGTTTCTATGTTGTGAGAATCTGTTACCTCTACTATGACCTCTTTGATTCTGAATTCTTGCACTAGCACCTATCACAAGCTTTGGTTGCGCACCCTCTGCAAATACGTCGCGATGGGCATTATAGAATGCCTCTCCCCGAGCCTCTATCTCGGGGATAGATTTACATATGTTTTCTACCAGAAATGTAGACATTGAATATGGCACTGATGATAGTAGTTTATCCCTTAACATGAGGTCACGCAGTTTCTCAAAATCAGAAGATACATCATCCGCTCTCAACCACTTGTCGAAGAGTGATGAAGTTTCAGATACGTTGTCCAGAAACGTCTGATTTGCTTTCGGTGTTGAGGTCCTAAACTTCGTTCTTAACCCAGCATATTCAAGACTGAAATGCGACAAGACCCTATCTCGAATGTATGTGTAGTTGGTCCGTAAGTTTTCAGGGATCAACTCTACAACCTTTAAAGGCTCTAAGGCGAGGTGACGGTGAAATAAGATCGGCCAATCCTGTTAATCTTTCTGCTCTCTCCTCCCGTTGCTGAGCTTGAAACTATTTAAATTCTTGCTTCGCCCACGCTCTGAGTTCCTGGCCGGTCAAACCGGACTTTTCACCCATCTCCATAAAGTCTTGCAGTGTGACATGTTGGCCTACTGTGCTGCTGCAAATTACATATCTAAAATTCAAAATATGTGCGCGCGATGCACAATCGACAAAATGCAAATGCGCTGGGAAGACAGCAGTAAATTCTTCAAAAGTATAAAATGTTGAATGAAATGTCAATCAAAATTAACAATATTGTAACATAATTAACGAACAAAGCAGCAAGCCTGGCGTGAAATAAATACCGTCTTAACTCGTTACAATATGTAAACTCCAGAAAATAGGTAGAAAAATATAGTCAGTATAAAGAATATCACGCCACAAGACACATAAATAGTTACGAGAGAAGTAAGCGAAACGGAATGCAGATGCACATATCTAATCACATATACAAGAAACACTGATAACTGATAGCTAACAAACGGATAAGACTTACTAAACGACACATGTACTAACTAAACGCAAGATCGCTACAAAAAGGAATTCGCAATGAACTGACAACCGTTAGTACAGAATGTATCCTTACGCCATATAAATAAACTTATTTGGCACTAGGATAGCCCGCCAACCGCCCACAAAACTATAATGATAACAAATTGGCCATGGATATAATATTAAATTTAGAAAGCAAACACCCAACTAGAATGCCAAACAATCACAACAACCAAACAAGTACACTGGCCTTTGTATAAGTAGTACAGTGGTGGTGACGCTGTATATAGGTGCTGATGAAGCAGGTATCCACGTGTGAACAATATCTTCAGTTTGCTGATGCAGCTATTAGTTGTAATTTCTATCTGACGAAAAATAAACGTCGTGAGAATAGATCACTGATGTATAGAAAATCCGACAAATGTTGAGTAGTACAATTACAAATGTCCTGAGAACAGTTCCGTGGTGTAAGGTCCTAATGTCCTGACATAAGCGCAGTGGTGTAAGGTCCAGATATCCCGATAAGATTTCAGTGGAGTAAAGCACAGCTGCCTGATATAAACTCCGTGGTGCAATGTATACGTGCACGCAAAAAAATCCATGAAATAATGTCCAGACGTGCTGACAAACGTCCTTCACGCCGCTAGACCGGAACTGAATGAGCGTCTGCCGCTAGTGAAGCAATATTTCGTCATGCCGATCAAAACACACTGCGACAAATAATATAAATTGCATGACTTGGGCAGCTAGATGTTACAATGTCGTATATATATCTTACTAGCTTACTGTCGCTGGCTTCTCAAATACGAAGTCCCCATGTCCTGCCAGACGAATCCCGGGGTATATCATAATTCAAAGCCAAAATGCTAATAAATCTAAGGATATGACGCGGTAACACAGAAACGTCACGGAAGATTGTCAACAACAACAAAGGCAGACGGACTTGGGAGCTTCTTAGGAGCGGCAGCTTATGTTGATTTGAGAAGGATAGGTTGGCTAGGCACTGGCTTTATATCGCATTGGTGGCTGAGTTAATACTTGGAATGGACGACTCAATATGTGGAGACAACGTTCATATAAGCCACGAATAAATATGCAGACGAACGCAGAAACTCGATGTCAAAGAAACGTCAGAAAGGACATGGATAGAGAGAAGGGCGCCGTGTGGACGGGCAAGGACATTGTTTAGAATTCGAGCGGAGATGGCTTGGGACATATTATTCGTCTTAATTATAATTGTAATACTGCCCAGCTTGGTCAGAACAAGCACAGTATGTTATTATTTATTATTGTCGTTGCTACAAGCCTGTGCGCTGCAAAAATAAACGTCATAACTGCCAAAGACTAACGGAGTAGACTTAGTTCTTCAGTTCGGTTTTGGCTTCTCAAGCCTGCATTTGACGACTGTTGTTTACGAGCTGTGTTATTATCAAGTTGCATTGTTTGAGTTATGATATACCCCGGGATGTCGTCTGGCATCAGGTATGTGATCTAGAGACTATCAATCGTGAAAGATAGTGGGTGGAAGTTCCCGAAGACATGACGGACTGGCACAATGTAATAATAACACTGGGTCGTGAGTGCAGAGAATGGGCAGCGGGCCGCTCTGAGTTTGAAGTGCAACAGCTGATCCAGAGCAACACACATCAAGGTGACATAGTCATCTACACCGATGGGTCAGTGGTGAGAAACAGACCCATCGGGTCTGTTACCTCTGAAGCGACGAGAGCCATACACTTCTCCCCACCCACCCTTACTTCCTTTAAAGCTGGGGCTTTATTGCAAAGGCTAATGGGCGAGTCTTCAAAAAGGAGAGTCTGGAATATGAGACTACGACCTCCAGCATGAGAATGGAGGTGGAGGCAGTAACAGCGGCAATCCGATGGCTAGAGGAGACTATTGCAACACACGTTGTATTCATTACGGATTCAATGAGTATTCTTAGCAAGGCAGAGAAAGGAATGTTTCGTGTGGAATGGCTCTCGTCGCTTCAGAGGTAAACAGATCATGAGAATTGGATGGATATTTTGCCCTGGTCATGCGGGTGTACGAGGGAATGAACAGGCTGATAGGCTAGCAGGGATGGCACCTCTTGGTGGTATTTTGCCTATGGACAAGGAGGAGGTGGTTGTGCTCTTGTGGGACCAGGTGGAGAAGGCGGAGGAACAAATTGAGAACCTATATGTGGAAAAAAATGAGATTGCGGGGGATCGGCAGGGGTTCCGGAACAATATCAAAACTGAGAGGGAAGACCAGGAGAACTTTTAAACAGATAGCGGTGGGAACGATTAGTAGTATGACGCTTCCCTGGCTGTTGAACGAGGGGACGGAGCACGTATGGGAATGTCCTGAGTACAGTGATGTCGGTTCTTAACTCAACTCAACTCAACTCGCAGATCTTTGCCGTCAGTTGCTTTATTAATTTTGTTATTTCGTCATGTTTCACATTGTCAAATGCTTTTATGTTGTCTTGATTGTTTGATTGATTGATTGATTGATTTAGGGACCGACATCAAAGCATTCGGGGCATTCCTATAAGCGCTCTATCCCCATCCTCAGAAGCCAGCGAAGAGTTCCAACCCCAATAGTACCAGTAGAAATCTGATTAAATGTGCGTCTCGCCTTTCCTCTAAGCGTCGAGCATCGGCCAGATCCCCTCGCCACTCCTCGCTGTCGCATTCTTGCCAGACCATGGTGATCCATTTGCTCCTCCGAGGTATCCACGTGCTCCCACAAGGCCGCAACCACGTCTGCCTTCTCATGCATCAATACTCCACCAAATTTTGCAGAGCCAGCCAATCTGTCTCCCTGTTCATTCCCCAGCACACCAGCATGCCCCCCACGCAGGCCCCTTTTACATTCGGCCCTTCCAATCACTCATCTTTCGTTCATCAATGGTGCATTATACATTTACATACGAAGAAAAAGAAAATTGTCAAATGAATGTTGCAAACATAAACAATGCAAATTACCATGTTATGAGGCACATCTCCCATCCACCCACACATCACCCCCCCCCCCACACACACACACCCAGGGCCACATAATACCCAACCAACCGACCCATCCCCCTCCCACTATCCCCCACCCACACACACTGCCCTCGCCCGTTCCCCCAACCCACACAACCCCCCCCCCCCACCAACTCACACATCCCGCACCCACCCACATACACATCCTAACCCACACACTCATCCCCCACTCACACATCCTCTACCCACCACACCCCCAACCACCCATCCCCCAACCCTACCTCCATCGGCCACACATTCCCCGCACACACACATCCCCCACCAACCCACACATCACGCACCCACTCACATATCCCCAACCCATACACACACATCCCCACCGACAGACATCTCCTTACCCACCTATATATCCCCAATCCACTCACACACACCCCCACCACCCACACATACATCCACACCCACCCACCCATTCACTTACTCACATCCCCCACCACACACATATCCCCCACCCGTACCACACAATTCCCCACCCACCCAATTTTCCCCATCCACACACCACTGGCAGGTATCCCCCACATACACATCCCACACCCATACACCAAAACATCCCCCACCTACACACTACACACATATCCGTCACGCACATACAACACAATATCCCGACCCACACACCACATACATATCCCCCATCAACACGCACACAGATAGCCTCACCCATCCACCACGCACATATCCCCACACCACACAAACCCCCCACCCACGCACACATCCCCACCCACACACCACACACATCCCAAACCAACACACCACACACATCCCCCACCCATCCACCAACACACACACACACACACTCACTCAACCACACATCCTCCACTACGCACCAACACACCCCGCAACCACCCACCCCTAACCAAACATCGCTCGATCACACAAACCTCCACCCACACAATCCTCCACCCACTCACACATCCCGCTCCGACACACACACATCCCTCCCCACCTATACATTCTTCAGCCACTCACACACACCCACACATTTCCGCCACCCATACACACATTTCCCGCACCCATCACACACATCCCCCACACACACGACACACTATCCCCCACCCACCAACCACAACCCTACACCCACCCACACACCACACACATCCCCGACCCACACACCACCCACATATCCCCAACCCACACACCATACACTTCTCCCCACCTACCCGTACTTCCACAATCCACCCACACACATCTCCTACCCACACACCCCGCCAACCACACATACTTCCCCTTAACCATCCACACATCCTCACCCAGCCACACATATCCCCCACCCATACACACATTCCCCACACCCCCTACTTACACCCCAACACATCCACCCACACATATCCCCACCCACAATACCCACAAATTTCACTACCCACCAACACCCACACACCCCAATCCATCCAAACGCATACCCCCACCGACACATCCCCCACACACATCCCCACACTCATACACATCCCCCCACACACACTCACACATCCCCACAACTAGACACATACATAATGCCTCGCGTGATCATTGAAACTAATGTGAACAAACTCCCACACTTTACTCACACACATACGCTGACGACTGTCGTGAGCAGTCTCACAAAAATGTAAAACATGGAGAAAAATGTGTACATATACAGTGTGTGGCGTAAAAAATAGTGATGCTCCCACACACAGAGACAGACAGACAGACAGACAGACAGACAGACAGACAGACAGACACACACACACACACACACACATTCATCTCATACTCACTATTTCCCTCATTCACACTCACTGACTCTCTTACTCAAACTACAGTAATATACATAAGTTTATATTACACATGATGAAATCAAATGACATTCAACTGATAATATGACATATGAGAATACACAAACATATTGTCAAGATGTTGAGGATGATATAGACAGGACAAGGGACAGAATACAGGTAATGACATATAGGACATAGATAAGGACTTCTACAGGGGAGTAGATAGAGTAGAGATAGAACACAAGCTAGGACTTAGAACAGTCATAAGACAGGACCTTGGTGGGGACACGAACGTGTCATAACCAGGACACCGCCAGGACCAACGTCGAGGATGGGAGGGGACGCTAGATCACGGGATACTACCCTGAACCGACTAAACGTTAGTACAACCCAGGCTAACGGACTGCTGTACTACGAGGCAGGTACAAGAGCACGGGGTTTTACTAACCGCACGAAGTTTAGGAAGGCAAGGCCAGCCAGCCGACTGAAAACCGTCAGACGGGACACGACAGCTTTCTAGAGAGGACACTTGTGATTTTCGGAGTGCAAATGCGTAGTTTGCTAGAGCGCTAGTTTGAGAAAGCGAATGTGAAGTGGAATAAGTGATTGTGCATGAGTATTGTAAAGAAGGCGACAAATTGTATATTTGTTCAGGCCGTTACCGCCTGGTTGTTATATGTAACTATCTCAGGTCCGCCTGAATTAAAATGACATGTTATCCATCCACACAACGAATGTTTCTTTGGGTGTGGATGAAGTAGCGAGAGTGCCTGCGTGTAATACAGGTTGTTGACAGGCAGCTAAACGTGGTGTCAGATAGTGGTCAGTTTATTGACTGAATGAATTCACTGCCTGCGTGAATGTGTAAGAGCGGAACGGCAGTTAAACGTGATAAACGGCAGCGTAAGTGTGTAAAATCGTAACTTGCGTGATCGGATATTAGCGAGTGGTGAAAGTAAGACTGAATCCACCACGATTGTATGCAACCTATTGAATATTATTGAATTGTTGTAAAAATTATATACAGCATGTTTTCATGATAACGTTTCAGTTGACGCCTCAAACCAATTGTTGATACACCCTCTTCACGCACACATGACCTGGCTGGCGTTCATTCAAAATGACAATTGCAAACTTGCCCAGCACACATGAAACTCCATAGAATGTTGAGGTTGACTGCGACGTCCTGTAATTGATAGCACACACACGCGCATACACACACGCGCGCGCGCGGGCGAGCGCACAGGACATGATTGTCGTTCGTACATAATGACAATTGCAAAACTTGCCCCAGGAAGTCAGACACTAAATAGAATACTGAGGTTGACTGCGATGTCCTGTAATTACTAGTGCACACACACACACATACACTCAACAGTACGCCCCCACACACACACACACCTACATGCACACACACACACACACACACACACACGCATGTACATACACACGCACGCACACACTGGGTGTTGATACTCTTTGCTGTCGTAGAATATCTATGATACTGTAAAAAGCTCTACACATTGCTTCCTTGTCTGTTAAACACAACTAAGACACTGTTATTTCTACCACTCATTTAAAAAACTGTGCATGCCAGCGTTTACTAGCGACCTTAGTTCCAATGACCACAAACTCGCCTACCGCGTCAAAGGTAATTATCTTCATGTTTTATCTACCACTTATCAGTATGCGTTGGCCCCTTGGCTATTAACTTTCTCTCGGGTCGTGCTCGGTGGAGCATTACCGGTTGCTTGCCCGCGCAGGTAACAATCTAGCAGTCAGGGGAGGTTAGTATACAAAGGGGCAACAATTCTGGTTGAGCCACGGGACCCGATCTGTCTCCCTTGGTTAATTTTATAATTAAGGGAGTATAACTGTGGGGTTTAAGAATATTACATATTATTATGATTATCTTGGGAAGTTATGGTTTAAATTAATTGAGATTCGTAGTTTTTTATTGTCGTAACTATTCTACACTATACATACAAGAAATTTTGGTGTTTAAGTTTTAGGGTTAATTTTTAATAATAATCTTTGCTTGGCTAGTATATTTTTAAACCAGATTTTCACCAAGCGCTTAATGTTGATACATGGGTCGGGACTTATGCCGAAGCGTACAAAAGTTTATTCATCATCCAACTATGGATCCTCGAGTTAGCTCGAGTGATGGAATAAATCATTTTCTGTCATATTGATTTCGATCTTCCTCATCGAAGGGGTTCGATATCAATATGATTGGGGCTCGAGCGCAACCGCACCACACACACACACACGCACACACACACACACACACACACACACACACACACACACACACACACACACACACAGACACACTGGAACTCGAATCCGCCACCACCACCGCCCCACCGCCGCCGCCGCTGCCGCCATCACCGCCGCCGCTGCCGCCATCACCGCCGCCGCCGCTTTCGCCCCGCCCACCCGGGGACCGGAAGTGACAACAGGACAACCAGACCTAAGAAAATACCCGACAGTTTCAAAATATTGAGGTCAATTGTGGTCGTAAAATATGACGAAACAAGATGGCCGGATAACTCCGTATAGAACGATTTATCGGGGGTTTGAAACCACAATTGCTAATCTCCAGTTCGGCATCGTCAATAAAGATTGATGGTACACCATGTGCACCATGTGACATAATCTGTGTCTTCTTTTTGTTAATTGTTAAACCAAATTCAGAACAAGCATTGGAGAATGCAGATAGTAGATGTTGTAATTCTTCCTCAGATTGGGTCGTAATCGCAGCATCATCCGCAAAAAGCAACTCTCTGATTAGTACCCTGCTAATTTTGGTCTTGGCCTTCAATCTCTGAGCATTATAGAGGCCTACCATCTGAGCGTGAGTGAATGTATATACCGTCATCCTGATCACGAAAGGCATATTTCAGTAGAAGTGAAAAGAATATCCCAAAAAGGGTGGGGGATAGTACACAACCTTGCTTAACTCCACTCTTGATTTCAAACTCTTCTGAAGTTGAGCCATCAAACTTGATTATACCCTTCATGCCTGTGTGGAACGATTCCACAATGGACAGAAGAGTTGGTGGGCAGCCAATCTTCTTTAGTGCTTTGAACAGACCCTCACGACTGACCAAATCGAATGCCTTTGTCGAGGTCGATGAAGGCAATAAACAGTGACTGATTTTGTTCCCGGCATTTTTCTTGCATCTGTCGCAATGAGAATATCATATCAATGGTAGACCGGTTCTGACGGAAGCCGCACTGTGATTCGGGGTAGACTTGATCTCCCAGGACTTGAAGTCTGTGCAGGACAATTCTGGCAAATACTTTTCCCAACAATACACAGAAGTGAGATACCCCTATAGTTGTTACAGTCGCTCCGATCTCCCTTGTTGTACAAGCGTTATGATGTTTGAATCTTTGAAATCCTGTGGGACTTGTCCTTCTTGCCAGCATAGCTCTATTAGCTGGTGGATCTGTAGAGCGAGTGTGTCTTGCACACTCCTGAGCACCTCTATTGGAATCCCATCCTTACCTGGAGCCTTGCCAGATGCAAGCTCATTTATAGCACACTTAACTTCTGTTATAGTGGGAAGTGTGTCCAGGTGGTCAAGAGTTGGCAGGGCCTCTATGGCGTTGAGGGCATCATCCGCTAGCTTGGTCTCACTTGAGTAAAGCTCTAAATAGTGCTCGACCCATCTATCCATCTGCTGTTTCTTATCAGTGATGATTTCTCCAGTCAAGGTTTTCAGTGGTGCACTTCTTTTGATCATTGGACCACAGGCTTTCTTTATCCCTTCATACATGCTTCTGATGTTTCCCTTATCACTTGCGATTTGAATGGACTCACATAACTTGATCCAATAGTCATTCGCACACTGCCTGGCAGCCTTTTGTACATCCTTCCTCGCTTGCTTCAGCTCACTCAGAGTGTTACGCGTTGGTTTTCCTTGTTTCTTAAGAGAGCTATCTCTTTTTATCAATCAAGGGCTGCAGTATCTGGCTGTTTGCCGCAAACCAGTCCTGCCTCTTATGATCTACAGTGCCGTAAACCCCTACCGCTGTTTTATAAATAGTTTCATTAAGTTTACTCCATTTATCATTTACTATACAATTTTCTGATGTATCATTGAAAGCGTCTTCAAGTTGCTGTTAAAATTCAAAGCACTTTCCAGGATCGTGAGTGTTAGTAATATTAATCCTGGGGCTAGACTTGTGTTTAGCTGTGTAGATTCTCTTTGGTCTCAGTCTAATCATTGCAACAATCAAAGAATGATCTGTATCACAGTCAGCACTGTAGTAACTTCGAGTTAATGATGTATGGTTCAGATGTTGTCTCCGTGTGATAATGAAGCCCAGCTGATGCCAATGGCTGGATCTTGGATGTTTCCATGTGACCTTATGCAGCTCTTTTGTTTTAAAAAAGGAGTTTGTAATACATAGTGTCAGCGTGTTGGATGTCTAGGTATCTGAGCTCGGGCTCACACAGGCAACAATAACTCCGTTAAATGTAATATCTAACATTTATTGTATTTCAATATACAGTGCGTTGGCGCAGTGGGTTTAACAAGCCCGCACTGGTTTGCATATCACAGAGGTTTAACATCATCACACATAGTTATCACAAAAATTCTAAGCAAACTATCTAGCATAAGTCTATGAACCCCAAAATTGATTGATTGATTGATTGATTTAGGGACCGACATCAAAGCATTCGGGGCATTCCTATAAGCGCTCTATCCCCATCCTCAGAAGCCAGCGAAGAGTTCCAACCC
The DNA here is from genome assembly GCA_014155875.1 of Cepaea nemoralis. NCBI lineage: Eukaryota > Metazoa > Mollusca > Gastropoda > Stylommatophora > Helicidae > Cepaea > Cepaea nemoralis. The sequence goes on along the minus strand of JACEFZ010014681.1, from coordinate 475,795 downwards.
AATAGTACCAGTAGAAATCTGATTACATGTGCGTCTCGCCTTTCCTCTAAGCGTCGAGCATCGGCCAGATCCCCTCGCCACTCCTCGCTGTCGCATTCTTGCCAGACCATGGTGATCCATTTGCTCCTCCGAGGTATCCACGTGCTCCCACAAGGCCGCAACCACGTCTGCCTTCTCATGCATCAATACTCCACCAAATTTGCAGAGCCAGCCAATCTGTCTCCCTGTTCATTCCCCAGCACACCAGCATGCCCCCCACGCAGGCCCCTTTTACATTCGGCCCTTCCAATCACTCATCTTTCGTTCATCAATGGTGCATTATACATTACATACGAAGAAAAAGAAAATTGTCAAATGAATGTTGCAAACATAACAATGCAAATTACCATGTTATGAGGCACATCTCCCATCCACCCACACATCACCCCCCCCCCACACACACACCCAGGGTCACATAATACCCCACCAACCGACCCATCCCCCTCCCACAATCCCCCACCCACACACACTGCCCTCGCCCGTTCCCCCAACCCCACACAACCCCCCCACCAACTCACACATCCCGCACCCACCCACATACACATCCTAACCCACACACTCATCCCCCACTCACACATCCTCTACCCACACCCCCAACCACCCATCCCCCAACCCTACCGTCCATCGGCCACACATTCCCCCGCACCACAACACCCCCCACCAACCCACACATCACGCACCCACTCACATATCCCCAACCCATACACACACATCCCCACCGACAGACATCTCCTTACCCACCTATATATCCCCAATCCACTCACACACACCCCCACCACCCACACATACATCCACACCCACCCACCCATTCACTTAATCACATCCCCCACCACACACATATCCCCCACCCGTACCACACAATTCCCCACCCACCCAATTTTCCCCATCCACACACCACTGGCAGGTATCCCCCACATACACATCCCACACCCATACACCAAAACATCCCCACCTACACACTACACACATATCCGTCACGCACATACAACACAATATACCCGACCCACACACCACATACATATCCCCCATCAACACGCACACAGATAGCCTCACCCATCCACCACTCACATATCCCCACACCACACAAACCCCCCACCCACGCACACATCCCCACCCACACACCACACACATCCCAAACCAACACACCACACACATCCCCCACCCATCCACCAACACACACACACACACACACTCACTCAACCACACATCCTCCACTACGCACCAACACACCCCGCAACCACTCACCCCTAACCAAACATCGCTCGATCACACAAACCTCCACCCACACAATCCTCCACCCACTCACACATCCCGCTCCGACACACACACATCCCTCCCCACCTATACATTCTTCAGCCACTCACACACACCCACACATTTCCGCCACCCATACACACATTTCCCGCACCCATCACACACATCCCCCACACACACGACACACTATCCCCCACCCACCAACCACAACCCTACACCCACCCACACACCACACACATCCCCGACCCACACACCACCCACATATCCCCAACCCACACACCATACACTTCTCCCCACCTACCCGTACTTCCATAATCCACCCACACACATCTCCTACCCACAAACCCCGCCAACCACACATACTTCCCCTTAACCATCCACACATCCTCACCCAGCCACACATATCCCCCCCCCATACACACATTCCCCACACCCCCTACTTACACCCCAACACATCCACCCACACATATCCCCACCCACAATACCCACAAATTTCACTACCCACCAACACCCACACACCCCAATCCATCCAAACGCATACCCCACCGACACATCCCCCACACACATCCCCACACTCATACACATCCCCCCACACACACTCACACATCCCCACAACTAGACACATACATAATGCCTCGCGTGATCATTGAAACTAATGTGAACAAACTCCCACACTTTACTCACACACATACGCTGACGACTGTCGTGAGCAGTCTCACAAAAATGTAAAACATGGAGAAAAATGTGTACATATACAGTGTGTGGCGTAAAAAATAGTGATGCTCCCACACACAGAGACAGACAGACAGACAGACAGACAGACAGACAGACAGACAGACAGACAGACACACACACACACACACACACACATTCATCTCATACTCACTATTTCCCTCATTCACACTCACTGACTCTCTTACTCAAACTACAGTAATATACATAAGTTTATATTACACATGATGAAATCAAATGACATTCAACTGATAATATGACATATGAGACTACACAAACATATTGTCAAGATGTTGAGGATGATATAGACAGGACAAGGGACAGAATACAGGTAATGACATATAGGACATAGATAAGGACTTCTACAGGGGAGTAGATAGAGTAGAGATAGAACACAAGCTAGGACTTAGAACAGTCATAAGACAGGACTTTGGTGGGGACACGAACGTGTCATAACCAGGACACCGCCAGGACCAACGCCGAGGATGGGAGGGGACGCTAGATCACGGGATACTACCCTGAACCGACTAAACGTTAGTACAACCTAGGCTAACGGACTGCTGTACTACGAGGCAGGTACAAGAGCACGGGGTTTTACTAACCGCACGAAGTTTAGGACGGCAAGGCCAGCCAGCCGACTGAAAACCGTCAGACGGGACACGACAGCTTTCTAGAGAGGACACTTGTGATTTTCGGAGTGCAAATGCGTAGTTTGCTAGAGCGCTAGTTTGAGAAAGCGAATGTGAAGTGGAATAAGTGATTGTGCATGAGTATTGTAAAGAAGGCGACAAATTGTATATTTGTTCAGGCCGTTACCGCCTGGTTGTTATATGTAACTATCTCAGGTCCGCCTGAATTAAAATGACATGTTATCCATCCACACAACGAATGTTTCTTTGGGTGTGGATGAAGTAGCGAGAGTGCCTGCGTGTAATACAGGTTGTTGACAGGCAGCTAAACGTGGTGTCAGATAGTGGTCAGTTTATTGACTGAATGAATTCACTGCCTGCGTGAATGTGTAAGAGCGGAACGGCAGTTAAACGTGATAAACGGCAGCGTAAGTGTGTAAAATCGTAACTTGCGTGATCGGATATTAGCGAGTGGTGAAAGTAAGACTGAATCCACCACGATTGTATGCAACCTATTGAATATTATTGAATTGTTGTAAAAATTATATACAGCATGTTTTCATGATAACGTTTCAGTTGACGCCTCAAACCAATTGTTGATACACCCTCTTCACGCACACATGACGTGGCTGGCGTTCATTCAAAATGACAATTGCAAACTTGCCCAGCACACATGAAACTCCATAGAATGATGAGGTTGACTGCGACGTCCTGTAATTGATAGCACACACACGCGCGCGCACACACATACACACGCACACACACACGGATGTCACGATGGCACATGCGCAACTAATCAATATTGGGGCTGTCTGCAACGTCCCGTAAATGCATTGCATAAACAATGTTGGGGCTGACTGCGACGTCTGTAATAGACAGCGCACACACACACATACACACACACGCGCGCGCGGGCGAGCGCACAGGACATGATTGTCGTTCGTACATAATGACAATTGCAAAACTTGCCCCAGGAAGTCAGACACTAAATAGAATACTGGGGTTGACTGCGATGTCCTGTAATTACTAGTGCACACACACACATACACTCAACAGTACGCCCCCACACACACACACACCTACATGCACACACACACACACACGCATGTGTAGCGAAACGCCAGTGGCTCATGTCCTTATGCATTCTTGTATTTTGGGTAAACAGGGGGAAACAGCTTCTGGAGGCTCTCATTTCTCTTGTTCCCTCAAATATCCATGAAAGATAGTTCTTTGGGTTATCTTCATGCCACAAATCTTACATGGAGTGAGTAGATGTATGTCTCTCGTTTCGGGTAAACCCGAGGGAACGCCTTGCGCCAAATGTGCACTGGTGCGGCTGATAAGAATTAATGGCGGGGCCAACACTTACCGTTGACTTGTTGCAAATTGTCAAAGTTAGTTAAAGATAACGACAGAAGTGCAACATCCTACTGAAGTGGTGAAGAAAGGTAGGGATTGGGTTGTGGGTACTCCAGCCAAACATGGAGTTATAAATATATAATGTGTTGAAGGGGAAGAGGAATTGGCGAAAAGCCAATCATAACCAATGAAGAGTTGGTTGACCGTTGGCAATCTAAATGGGCGTCTTGTTCTTGGCATAGCCGGGGAAGTGAAACGGAACAATATATCTCCCCAGAGGATTTCATTTGTTCTTGGCGTCAGATGAGCTGTTGCTATCTTTCTGTCTACGGCTTGAATTGAGCATCTGGTCATCTTTCTGTGGAATATCATCATTGGATAGCTATACCAATCTATGATCTATCTTCTTGAGCCAGAAGAGGCTATACACAGGACTATCTCTTTCGTCTGTTACTTGATAGGATGATGTCGGGAAGATAATGGACTTCTCTATCTCATTGAGAGAACCTGCATTCCTCTAAATCTATGTGTTCTGTGAGGCACTACCGGTACCTTGCGGCGACAGCTCAGACAAGAGCAGCGGCCGGGAGGGGTAGTATCTTCTTTCCTAGTCTTGCGGGGAATGGGGAACTACACTGCGTGCCATACAACCCCAATACTATACTATTAGTAAAGGGGGAGAAACACAAAGCTTACTCGGCGCACCACACCACAAGATCTTGCGGGTGAGAAAGGCATGGTTTGCAAGTGAGAGGGAAGCATGGAAATGATTGTGCCAAATCATAATAAAGGCTTGGTATGAATGTGGAGAGTGTGTCGTGTGGGCAAAAAGACAACAGGACTTCGTCCGGCTGGAAGTCTCCTCAAGCCCGGACGTGGTCAATCCAGGGGCCACCTGACAGGTCAGGCCCAGTCATACAGGTATTAATTATAGTGTATTTGTGTGATACATGAGTCAGCCCAGTCGCTCAGGTTTTGTTTGTCATCTCCAGGGTCCTCTTCTATGAGAAGTGAATATGTCTTCTAACGGACATTATCACCAGTGCTTCTAGGCTAACGCCAATATGTCCGACGAGGCCAACTCAAGGTTTGGTGTGCTTAACTCTGAGACAGAGGCAAGGTGCAGGTCTTGAGGCAAGGACATTTTGCATAGCTGGTGCATTGCAGGTCTTTTCAACAACATACGCCTGAGAGCAGTTGTTGTATGGAGGGAGCCTAAGAGAGATTTTCTGGCTTACCCATTTTATACCAGACATTAAAAGGCACCCATACATTATCCCTCCACGAACACCTCACCGTATCTGCAACCGTAAAGCTTTTCATAGGTCAGTGAAGACCTGGTGCCGAATTAATTCATGTGGCAATGAACAGAAGTCCTCAACACACCAGTCGTTTGGATTCTACAAAAGCCTGTGGAATCTACAACCAGTTGCTGGAGAAGGAAGGAGATTCTGACATCTTTGGTGAGATATATCTGGACAGATCAGACAGTATCTGAAGCTGGATCTCTGACTGTGTTGACTGGAGGCTCTGTGTCAAAACTTTACCAGTGTAGTGTCTGTGTAGATCTATCTGTTTATCTGCCTTTATGTGTTCCTGTGCTGTTCTTGATTAGGTTAATAAAATTACTTCCAAGTTGTTCTGACGACTGCCATGTTATTTATGTGTCAGCCAGAAGAACACTGCAGGAAATAGGTCCCTAGGTCGAAAGGAAGCGTGACAGTGAGTCCAGGGAAAACGGAGGAGGGTTGGCAGGTAAAGACCTATCCCAGCCAGGGCTATGGAAGATTAATTAAACATTGTGACCGGGCTATTTGGGACCCTCCACGTAGCTTGTTACAATTTCTGGGGGCTCGTCGCGGGATATTTGAAATCCTGGTGGAGTTCTGGCTGATTTAGTGATAGGGGACAGATATCCTTGTTTTCTATCAATAGGTTCTGCCTACCGTGCCTGGCTATTGTCTATACTCTTCCTGACACAGACTGACCGACATACGACGTGTTGTGGTCGTGTAATGTAACTTGTTGGGTAATTGTGAGAAAAATTTTATTGGACAATTACCTCGTCCCTTGCCCTCTGAGTTTAAGATGGCATCAGCTGGGTTTAATGTCGCTGACGTACAGGCTACAGGGCGTGAAATGGGTTATGATGGAGCGGAGTTACAGAAATATGTGCAGGAGGTGGAAAGAGACTACAGACAGGCTGTGCGCGAAGCCAAGAGGATTGAGGCGGAGGCTGAGGCTAGGAAGATGGAGGCCGAGCAGGCAGTCAGAGACCATGAGTTCCGTATGAGAGAGCTGGAGCTGAAAGCTCAAACTGCCAAGGAAAGAGACGGTGCAGTGGGAGACACAGTTCTCCCTGACTCAACAACTTCTGGTGGCGGTCCATACCAGGCAATGAAGTTCCCATTGCTCCCGTTCGATGAACACAAAGATAAGATCGACCAGTATCTTCACAGATTTCGGTCGATGGCTTTGGCTATGGGATTGGAACGAGGGAAATGGAACTTGAAACTCTCACAGGGCCTGAGGGGGACCGCGTACGAGGTCTATTCTAGGTTGCCACCTGGTATGGAGAATGACTATGAAGCTCTGGAGAAGGCACTATTGAAAAGGTTCCAGATGACAGCTCATACTTATCGACAACAGTTCAGAAAGTCGAAGAGAGAGCCAGGAGAGATGTTCGCAGCCTACAGTGTCAGACTGAAGTCTTACCTTTTGAAGTGGATGTCATTAGCTGGATTTGCTAACGACTATGAAAGTTTGGAAGAATTGGTGGTCGTGGACCAAATGAAGAGAATGATGCCTAAGCCATTGCAAACCTTCTTGCTTGAAAATGGGGCAGAAAGGTTAGACCTAGTCAACACGTTGGCGGAAAGGTATGTGCTAGCTCATGGGGATAATGGGGAATTGTCACAACCCAATCCCCGACCACCAGACCCATGGTCTGGACAGAAGAAGAACCCTAAAACAGCTCACACTAAGAAGGAGGATCCTTTCGATAAAGTTCCTATTAAGAAACCCTCTGGTAAGAGTCCACCTGGATCTCCTAAAAGAAAGTGGAGTGAAAAGTGGTGCGCCTATTGCAAATCTCCCACACACAATACGGTTGATTGCCGGCGTAAACAGAAAGACTCTCACTATGCTGCTTGTCTTGTAGAAACCGGGGAAGGGTCTCACAAGGAGGTAGAAGGGAGGGATCTTGGGAACAAAGATTTAGAAAAACCACCAGTAGTAGAAACGGTACTTGTGAACGGTCAACCAGTTGAGTGTCTCTACGACACCGGTCTGCAGTTTGAGGCTGTAATTTCATCACACTTAGTGAGCCCGGAGCAGCTAACCGGGGAATCTATTGAGATTCAAACGGCGACAAAGAGTGCGGTAGCGATGTCTCTTCCAATTGCGAAGGTAGACATCCAATCAAAATATGTTACCGGCACTATACAGGCAGCCGTTCTGCTAGATCCAATCTTCCCAATGATCTTGGGTTGTCGCTACGTCTTTCTAGGGATTCCAACCGAACCCATGTACGTAGGAGCGATGCAAACCAGATCTCAATCGGAGGATGAGCAGACGCCGGCCTTGATCGTGAATCCCTTGCCTGGGGAGTTACGAGCTGCTCAAAGCCAGGATGCTACTTTGCAACCTTGCTTCAACCAGTTGCCAAAAAGTTCTGACCCACCAAGACGGGGTCAGTATTATATGAAGAATCGGTTACTGTACCGGAGAGCCGGAGTGGAGGATCGCCAGCATGGACAGCTGGTAGTTCCTAAGGCTTATCGGGAACAGCTTCTTCATATGGGACACACCATTTCTTTCAGTGGACATATGGGTGTCGGGGCAACTCTCCAGCGCATTTCCTGCCATTACTACTGGCCAGGGATGACTGGAGACGTGCGTAGGTACGTCAAGTCGTGCCCAGAGTGCCAGCGAGTGGCACCAAAACACTGGACAGCTCCGGTAGTCCTGGGAGACATGCCCATTATGAACTCTCCTTTCGAGAGAGTTGCCATCGATCTTGTTGGTCCTCTTCCTAGGACTAGGAAGAGGAATAAGTACATTCTCACGATGGTGGATTGCTGTTCCATGTGGGGTGAGGCGATACCTTTGGCCACAATCGACTCTAAGCGAGTGGCTGATGCACTGATGGAGACCTTTACTAGGTTGGGGATTTCCCAACCAGATCCTAACGGACAATGGGTCTCAGTTCTGTGGTAAGCTGATGGAAGAAGTCTTTCGTATCTTCCAGACCAACCACATTCATACCAGCCCGTATCACCCTCAGTCTAATGGGCAAGTAGAGAGGTTTAATGGTACCTTGATGACCATGCTTCGGAAGCTGGCTCAAGAGAAACCAGACAGATGGGATGAGTATATCTCAGCCGCCTTGTTCGCCTATCGGGAGGTTCCCCATGGGTCGACCGGGTTGCCACCAGCCACTCTACTATTCGGGAGGCCAATCAAGGGTCCCTTAGAAGCCTTATTGAGATGTTGGACAGAGGAGGAAACTTCTGAAGAAGCTGTATCCTCTTATAAATACGTCGACGAGTTAAAGGAAAAACTCCAGACGGGTTGGGCTTTGGCAGCTCAGAATCTGAGGGCGGCCAGAAAGAGACACGCGGCCTACTACAATAGAAGGACGAAAGATAGGTCTCTTAAGGTGGGGGATCGGGTTCTGTTGTTACTTCCAGTAGGTTCCAATAAACTCGAGATTGGTTGGCAGGGGCCGTTCCCGGTGGAAAGGGTTGTGTCCCGCACCAACTATGCTATCCGGATCAGGGGGAAATCTAAAATCTTCCACATTAACCTCCTCAAAAAATATGAGGAACGATCCGATGGTACTTCTCTCCCACTCATGACTATGGCGGTCGCGATGGAAGCTGAAACAGGCTTTGGTGGATAGGCCAGTCCTGCAACTCCCAAATTTGGAGAAAACGTTTGTTCTGAGAACCGACGCGAGTAACATAGGGATTGGGGCAACTCTGTTGCAGGAAGGGCGAGATAATCCTTCGGTGCTGTGTCCGGTGGCATATGCCAGTCGAAAACTGTTACCCGCCGAACGGAATTACTCCACCGTCAAACGGGAATGTCTAGCTCTAGTGTGGGCGGTACAGAAATTTCAACCTTATCTGTATGGAGTCCAGTTTAAAGTACAATCCGACCATCAACCTCTGACGTTCTTGGCAACTTCTAAGAAATTGAACGCGAGGTTAATGAGATGGTCATTGCTCCTACAACCGTATCAGTTCACGGTCGAATACATCCCCGGAAGGGAGAATGTGGGAGCAGATTTCCTATCACGGCATCCTATGGTTGAATGTGAGGGTAGGGTCATTCGAACAGAACCACTGACAGTAGAAAGTTCGTAGGGTTCGACTTTCTTAAGAGGGGGCCTATGTAGCGAAACGCCAGTGGCTCATGTCCTTATGCATTCTTGTATTTTGGGTAAACAGGGGGAAACAGCTTCTGGAGGCTCTCATTTCTCTTGTTCCCTCAAATATCCATGAAAGATAGTTCTTTGGGTTATCTTCATGCCACAAATCTTACATGGAGTGAGTAGATGTATGTCTCTCGTTTCGGGTAAACCCGAGGGAACGCCTTGCGCCAAATGTGCACTGGTGCGGCTGATAAGAATTAATGGCGGGGCCAACACTTACCGTTGACTTGTTGCAAATTGTCAAAGTTAGTTAAAGATAACGACAGAAGTGCAACATCCTACTGAAGTGGTGAAGAAAGGTAGGGATTGGGTTGTGGGTACTCCAGCCAAACATGGAGTTATAAATATATAATGTGTTGAAGGGGAAGAGGAATTGGCGAAAAGCCAATCATAACCAATGAAGAGTTGGTTGACCGTTGGCAATCTAAATGGGCGTCTTGTTCTTGGCATAGCCGGGGAAGTGAAACGGAACAATATATCTCCCCAGAGGATTTCATTTGTTCTTGGCGTCAGATGAGCTGTTGCTATCTTTCTGTCTACGGCTTGAATTGGAGCATCTGGTCATCTTTCTGTGGAATAGCATCATTGGATAGCTATACCAATCTATGATCTATCTTCTTGAGCCAGAAGAGGCTATACACAGGACTATCTCTTTCGTCTGTTACTTGATAGGATGATGTCGGGAAGATAATGGACTTCTCTATCTCATTGAGAGAACCTGCATTCCTCTAAATCTATGTGTTCTGTGAGGCACTACCGGTACCTTGCGGCGACAGCTCAGACAAGAGCAGCGGCCGGGAGGGGTAGTATCTTCTTTCCTAGTCTTGCGGGGAATGGGGAACTACACTGCGTGCCATACAACCCCAATACTATACTATTAGTAAAGGGGGAGAAACACAAAGCTTACTCGGCGCACCACACCACAAGATCTTGCGGGTGAGAAAGGCATGGTTTGCAAGTGAGAGGGAAGCATGGAAATGATTGTGCCAAATCATAATAAAGGCTTGGTATGAATGTGGAGAGTGTGTCGTGTGGGCAAAAAAGACAACAGGACTTCGTCCGGCTGGAAGGTCTCCTCAAGCCCGGACGTGGTCAATCCAGGGGCCACCTGACAGGTCAGGCCCAGTCATACAGGTATTAATTATAGTGTATTTGTGTGATACATGAGTCAGCCCAGTCGCTCAGGTTTTGTTTGTCATCTCCAGGGTCCTCTTCTATGAGAAGTGAATATGTCTTCTAACGGACATTATCACCAGTGCTTCTAGGCTAACGCCAATATGTCCGACGAGGCCAACTCAAGGTTTGGTGTGCTTAACTCTGAGACAGAGGCAAGGTGCAGGTCTTGAGGCAAGGACATTTTGCATAGCTGGTGCATTGCAGGTCTTTTCAACAACATACGCCTGAGAGCAGTTGTTGTATGGAGGGAGCCTAAGAGAGATTTTCTGGCTTACCCATTTTATACCAGACATTAAAAGGCACCCATACATTATCCCTCCACGAACACCTCACCGTATCTGCAACCGTAAAGCTTTTCATAGGTCAGTGAAGACCTGGTGCCGAATTAATTCATGTGGCAATGAACAGAAGTCCTCAACACACCAGTCGCTTTGGATTCTACAAAAGCCTGTGGAATCTACAACCAGTTGCTGGAGAAGGAAGGAGATTCTGACATCTTTGGTGAGATATATCTGGACAGATCAGACAGTATCTGAAGCTGGATCTCTGACTGTGGTGACTGGAGGCTCTGTGTCAAAACTTTACCAGTGTAGTGTCTGTGTAGATCTATCTGTTTATCTGCCTTTATGTGTTCCTGTGCTGTTCTTGATTAGGTTAATAAAATTACTTCCAAGTTGTTCTGACGACTGCCATGTTATTTATGTGTCAGGCCAGAAGAACACTGCAGGAAATAGGTCCCTAGGTCGAAAGGAAGCGTGACAGTGAGTCCAGGGAAAACGGAGGAGGGTTGGCAGGTAAAGACCTATCCCAGCCAGGGCTATGGAAGATTAATTAAACATTGTGACCGGGCTATTTGGGACCCTCCACGTAGCTTGTTACAGCATGTACATACACACGCACGCACACACTGGGTGTTGATACTCTTTGCTGTCGTAGAATATCTATGATACTGTAAAAAGCTCTACACATTGCTTCCTTGTCTGTTAAACACAACTAAGACACTGTTATTTCTACCACTCATTTAAAAAACTGTGCATGCCAGCGTTTACTAGCGACCTTAGTTCCAATGACCACAACTCGCCTACCGCGTCAAAGGTAATTATCTTCATGTTTTATCTACCACTTATCAGTATGCGTTGGCCCTTGGCTATTAACTTTCTCTCGGGTCGTGCTCGGTGGAGCATTACCGGTTGCTTGCCCTCGCAGGTAACAATCTAGCAGTCAGGGGAGGTTAGTATGCAAAGGGGCAACAATTCTGGTTGAGCCAAGGGACCCGATCTGTCTCCCTTGGTTAATTTTATAATTAAGGGAGTATAACTGTGGGGTTTAAGAATATTACATATTATTATGATTATTTGGGGAAGTTATGGTTTAAATTAATTGAGATTCGTAGTTTTTTATTGTCGTAACTATTCTACACTATACATACAAGAAATTTTGGTGTTTAATTAAGTTTTAGGGTTAATTTTTAATAATAATCTTTGCTTGGCTAGTATATTTTTAAACCAGATTTTCACCAAGCGCTTAATGTTAATACATGGGTCGGGACTTATGCCGAAGCGTACAAAAGTTTATTCATCATCCAACTATGGATCCTCGAGTTAGCTCGAGTGATGGAATAAATCATTTTCTGTCATATTGATTTCGATCTTCCTCATCGAAGGGGTTCGATATCAATATGATTGGGGCTCGAGTGCACCGCACCACACACACACACACACACACACACACACACACACACACACACACACACACACACACACACACACACACACACACACACACACACACACACACACACACACAGACAGACAGACACACACACACACACAGAGACACACTGGAACTCGAATCCGCCACCACCACCGCCCCACCGCCGCCGCCGCTGCCGCCATCACCGCCGCCGCCGCTTTCGCCCCGCCCACCCGGGGACCGGAAGTGACAACAGGACAACCAGACCTAAGAAAATACCCGACAGTTCAAAATATTGAGGTCAATTGTGGTCGTAAAATATTACGAAACAAGATGGCCGGATAACTCCGTATAGAACCATTTATCGGTGGTTTGAAACCACAATTGCTAATCTCCAGTTCGGCATCGTCAATAAAGATTGATGGTACACCATGTGCACCTTGTGACATAATCTGTGTCTTCTTTTTGTTAATTGTTAAACCAAATTCAGAACAAGCATTGGAGAATGCAGATAGTAGATGTTGTAATTCTTCCTCAGAGTGGGTCGTAATCGCAGCATCATCCGCAAAAAGCAACTCTCTGATTAGTACCCTGCTAATTTTGGTCTTGGCCTTCAATCTCTGAGCATTATAGAGGCTACCATCTGAGCGTGAGTGAATGTATATACCGTCATCCTGATCACGAAAGGCATATTTCAGTAGAAGTGAAAAGAATATCCCAAAAAGGGTGGGGGATAGTACACAACCTTGCTTAACTCCACTCTTGATTTCAAACTCTTCTGAAGTTGAGCCATCAAACTTGATTATACCCTTCATGCCTGTGTGGAACGATTCCACAATGGACAGAAGAGTTGGTGGGCAATCCAATCTTCTTTAGTGCTTTGAACAGACCCTCACGACTGACCAAATCGAATGCCTTTGTCAGGTCGATGAAGGCAATAAACAGTGGCTGATTGTGTTCCCGGCATTTTTCTTGCATCTGTCGCAATGAGAATATCATATCAATGGTAGACCGGTTCTGACGAAAGCCGCACTGTGATTCGGGGTAGACTTGATCTCCCAGGACTTGAAGTCTGTGCAGGACAATTCTGGCAAATACTTTATCAACAATACACAGAAGTGAGATACCCCTATAGCTGTTACAGTCGCTCCGATCTCCCTTGTACAACGTTATGATGTTTGAATCTTTGAAATCCTGTGGGACTTGTCCTTCTTGCCAGCATAGCTCTATTAGCTGGTGGATCTGTAGAGCGAGTGTGTCTTGCCCACTCCTGAGCACCTATATTGGAATCCCATCCTTACCTGGAGCCTTGCCAGATGCAAGCTCATTTATAGCACACTTAACTTCTGTTATAGTGGGAGGTGTGTCCAGGTGGTCAAGAGTTGGCAGGGCCTCTGTGGTGTTGAGGGCATCATCTGCTAGCTTGGTCTCATTTGAATAAAGCTCTAAATAGTGCTCGACCCATCTATCCATCTGCTGTTTCTTATCAGTGATGATTTCTCCAGTCAAGGTTTTCAGTGGTGCACTTCTTTTGATCATTGGACCACAGGCTTTCTTTATCCCTTCATACATGCTTCTGATGTTTCCCTTATCACTTGCGATTTGAATGGACTCACATAACTTGATCCAATAGTCATTCGCACACTGCCTGGCAGCCTTTTGTACATCCTTCCTCGCTTGCTTCAGCTCACTCAGAGTGTTACGCGTTGGTTTTCCTTGTTTCTTAAGAGAGCTATCATCTTTTTATCAATCAAGGGCTGCAGTATCTGGCTGTTTGCCGCAAACCAGTCCTGCCTCTTATGATCTACAGTGCCGTAAACCCCTACCGCTGTTTTATAAATAGTTTCATTAAGTTTACTCCATTTATCATTTACTATACAATTTTCTGATGTATCATTGAAAGCGTCTTCAAGTTGCTGTTAAAATTCAAAGCACTTTCCAGGATCGTGAGTGTTAGTAATATTAATCCTGGGGCTAGACTTGTGTTTAGCTGTGTAGATTCTCTTTGGTCTCAGTCTAATCATTGCAACAATCAAGAATGATCTGTATCACAGTCAGCACTGTAGTAACTTCGAGTTAATGATGTATGGTTCAGATGTTGTCTCCGTGTGATAATGAAGCCCAGCTGATGCCAATGGCTGGATCTTGGATGTTTCCATGTGACCTTATGCAGCTCTTTTGTTTTAAAAAAGGAGTTTGTAATACATAGTGTCAGCGTGTTGGATGTCTAGGTATCTGAGCTCGGGCTCACACAGGCAACAATAACTCCGTTAAATGTAATATCTAACATTTATTGTATTTCAATATACAGTGCGTTTGGCAGCAGTGGGTTTAACAAGCCCGCACTGGTTTGCATATCACAGAGGTTTAACATCATCACACATAGTTATCACAAACATTCTAAGCAAACTATCTAGCATAAGTCTATGAACCCCAAATACACATGGGTCTAATCTATTGAGTCCCTCTAAGGCAGGCCCTGTTGCCTCTCCGATGGTCCGTCTGTCCTCTGCCGGTTTCACACGTGTCGCAATCCGACACGGGTGGTAACTCTGTTCGAGTTCCTCGTGGACCCCGCAATAGGCGGGCCACGTCAGTGTCCACGGGACAGTGGGCTCACTGACCAGTCCTTCGAGAAGGTTCTGGATTACTCTGGCCTTCGAGGGTCTTACTTCTTTCCCTTTGGGCGGGAGTTGTAGCTCTTGGCTAATATCTATTACTCATGTTGGTTACTCGATAATGTGGATCCTGTGAGGCTGTGACAGGAGTCCCCCTCTCCCGTGATTTGATGGGTTGTTATAGGGTAATTAGTTCTGCTCTAATTCTGTCACAGAATCACATAAAGTCGGTGTTTGTAGTTTGGTGGACAGTAACTTGGTAACCTACATACTGGCATCAAAACTCCTGTATTCTCACATACACCACTTCTCTGATTTGGTGAAGAGATCTCTCTCTCTCTCCGGTGTCCTTAAAAATGCTTATCTGACCGAAGTTACGTGACGTTTACTAGTTGTGTCTACAACCGTCCTTCTCATAGTATCCTACTGATACCAAGACAATTAACCTCTGTATTAAAGAGGATTAACAAGAACAAAGTCCTGGCTAATTAAGTACACCTTCAAATCTTGATCTGTGGGTGCATTTCAATACACTTTTACTCTCGTATGTTGTATAATGCTAAATATGTAGTTACGTTGTTATTCTATCCCATCAGACTACATGTGTCCTTGTTGGCTTGTTAGTGTGTTGACTAATAAGTTGCTGCTTCTAATAAAGTGACTGCATTTTACATTGATAGTGTTCAGTTTAAGTTTGTGTAAAGTGTGTGCTGAATGTGTGGCTTATTCCAAGCGTCACGAGTTGGGATATCCTTAATCATGAATTACTTGGGGGGGGTTTTTCCTTTGTGTGGGGGAATCTATCTGTTTATCTGCCTTTATGTTTTCCCTGTGCTGTTCTTGATTAGGTTAATAAAATTACTTCCAAGTTGTTCTGACGACTGCCATGTTATTTATGTGTCAGCCAGAAGAACACTGCAGGAAATAGGTCCCTAGGTCGAAAGGAAGCGTGACAGTGAGTCCGGGGAAAAAACGGAGGAGGGTTGGCAGGTAAAGACCTATCCCAGCAGGGCTATGGAAGTTTAATTAAACATTGTGACGGGCTATTGGGACCCTCCACGTAGCTTGTTACAGCATGTACATACACACGCACGCACACACTGGGTGTTGATACTCTTTGCTGTCGTAGAATATCTATGATACTGTAAAAAGCTCTACACATTGCTTCCTTGTCTGTTAAACACAACTAAGACACTGTTATTTCTACCACTCATTTAAAAAACTGTGCATGCCAGCGTTTACTAGCGACCTTAGTTCCAATGACCACAACTCGCCTACCGCGTCAAAGGTAATTATCTTCATGTTTTATCTACCACTTATCAGTATGCGTTGGCCTTGGCTATTAACTTTCTCTCGGGTCGTGCTCGGTGGAGCATTACCGGTTGCTTGCCCGCGCAGGTAACAATCTAGCAGTCAGGGGAGGTTAGTATACAAAGGGGCAACAATTCTGGTTGAGCCACGGGACCCGATCTGTCTCCCTTGGTTAATTTTATAATTAAGGGAGTATAACTGTGGGGTTTAAGAATATTACATATTATTATGATTATCTTGGGAAGTTATGGTTTAAATTAATTGAGATTCGTAGTTTTTTTATTGTCGTAACTATTCTACACTATACATACAAGAAATTTTGGTGTTTAAGTTTTAGGGTTAATTTTTAATAATAATCTTTGCTTGGCTAGTATATTTTTAAACCAGATTTTCACCAGCGCTTAATGTTGATACATGGGTCGGGACTTATGCCGAAGCGTACAAAAGTTTATTCATCATCCAACTATGGATCCTCGAGTTAGCTCGAGTGATGGAATAAATCATTTTCTGTCATATTGATTTCGATCTTCCTCATCGAAGGGGTTCGATATCAATATGATTGGGGCTCGAGCGCACCGCACCACACACACACACACACACACACACACACACACACACACACACAGACAGACAGACACACACACACACACAGAGACACACTGGAACTCGAATCCGCCACCACCACCGCCCACCGCCGCCGCCGCTGCCGCCATCACCGCCGCCGCTGCCGCCATCAACCGCCGCCGCCGCTTTCGCCCGCCCACCCGGGGACCGGAAGTGACAACAGGACAACCAGACCTAAGAAAATACCCGACAGTTCAAAATATTGAGGTCAATTGTGGTCGTAAAATATGACGAAACAAGATGGCCGGATAACTCCGTATAGAACGATTTATCGGGGGTTTGAAACCACAATTGCTAATCTCCAGTTCGGCATCGTCAATAAAGATTGATGGTACACCATGTGCACCATGTGACATAATCTGTGTCTTCTTTTTGTTAATTGTTAAACCAAATTCAGAACAAGCATTGGAGAATGCAGATAGTAGATGTTGTAATTCTTCCTCAGATTGGGTCGTAATCGCAGCATCATCCGCAAAAAGCAACTCTCTGATTAGTACCCTGCTAATTTTGGTCTTGGCCTTCAATCTCTGAGCATTATAGAGGCTACCATCTGAGCGTGAGTGAATGTATATACCGTCATCCTGATCACGAAAGGCATATTTCAGTAGAAGTGAAAAGAATATCCCAAAAAGGGTGGGGGATAGTACACAACCTTGCTTAACTCCACTCTTGATTTCAAACTCTTCTGAAGTTGAGCCATCAAACTTGATTATACCCTTCATGCCTGTGTGGAACGATTCCACAATGGACAGAAGAGTTGGTGGGCATCCAATCTTCTTTAGTGCTTTGAACAGACCCTCACGACTGACCAAATCGAATGCCTTTGTCAGGTCGATGAAGGCAATAAACAGTGACTGATTGTGTTCCCGGCATTTTTCTTGCATCTGTCGCAATGAGAATATCATATCAATGGTAGACCGGTTCTGACGAAAGCCGCACTGTGATTCGGGGTAGACTTGATCTCCCAGGACTTGAAGTCTGTGCAGGACAATTCTGGCAAATACTTTATCAACAATACACAGAAGTGAGATACCCCTATAGCTGTTACAGTCGCTCCGATCTCCCTTGTACAACGTTATGATGTTTGAATCTTTGAAATCCTGTGGGACTTGTCCTTCTTGCCAGCATAGCTCTATTAGCTGGTGGATCTGTAGAGCGAGTGTGTCTTGCACACTCCTGAGCACCTCTATTGGAATCCCATCCTTACCTGGAGCCTTGCCAGATGCAAGCTCATTTATAGCACACTTAACTTCTGTTATAGTGGGAGGTGTGTCCAGGTGGTCAAGAGTTGGCAAGGCCTCTGTGGCGTTGAGGGCATCATCTGCTAGCTTGGACTCATTTGAATAAAGCTCTAAATAGTGCTCGACCCATCTATCCATCTGCTGTTTCTTATCAGTGATGATTTCTCCAGTCAAGGTTTTCAGTGGTGCACTTCTTTTGATCATTGGACCACAGGCTTTCTTTATCCCTTCATACATGCTTCTGATGTTTCCCTTATCACTTGCGATTTGAATGGACTCACATAACTTGATCCAATAGTCATTCGCACACTGCCTGGCAGCCTTTTGTACATCCTTCCTCGCTTGCTTCAGCTCACTCAGAGTGTTACGCGTTGGTTTTCCTTGTTTCTTAAGAGAGCTATCATCTTTTTATCAATCAAGGGCTGCAGTATCTGGCTGTTTGCCGCAAACCAGTCCTGCCTCTTATGATCTACAGTGCCGTAAACCCCTACCGCTGTTTTATAAATAGTTTCATTAAGTTTACTCCATTTATCATTTACTATACAATTTTCTGATGTATCATTGAAAGCGTCTTCAAGTTGCTGTTAAAATTCAAAGCACTTTCCAGGATCGTGAGTGTTAGTAATATTAATCCTGGGCTAGACTTGTGTTTAGCTGTGTAGATTCTCTTTGGTCTCAGTCTAATCATTGCAACAATCAAAGAATGATCTGTATCACAGTCAGCACTGTAGTAACTTCGAGTTAATGATGTATGGTTCAGATGTTGTCTCCGTGTGATAATGAAGCCCAGCTGATGCCAATGGCTGGATCTTGGATGTTTCCATGTGACCTTATGCAGCTCTTTTGTTTTAAAAAAGGAGTTTGTAATACATAGTGTCAGCGTGTTGGATGTCTAGGTATCTGAGCTCGGGCTCACACAGGCAACAATAACTCCGTTAAATGTAATATCTAACATTTATTGTATTTCAATATACAGTGCGTTGGCGCAGTGGGTTTAACAAGCCCGCACTGGTTTGCATATCACAGAGGTTTAACATCATCACACATAGTTATCACAAACATTCTAAGCAAACTATCTAGCATAAGTCTATGAACCCCAAATACACATGGGTCTAATCTATTGAGTCCCTCTAAGGCAGGCCCTGTTGCCTCTCCGATGGTCCGTCTGTCTTCTGCCGGTTTCACACGTGTCGCAATCCGACACGGGTGGTAACTCTGTTCGAGTTCCTCGTGGACCCCGCAATAGGCGGGCCACGTCAGTGTCCACGGGACAGTGGGCTCACTGACCAGTCCTTCGAGAAGGTTCTGGATTACTCTGGCCTTCGAGGGTCTTACTTCTTTCCCTTGGGCGGGAGTTGTAGCTCTTGGCTAATATCTATTACTCATGTTGGGTTACTCGATAATGTGGATCCTGTGAGGCTGTGACAGGAGTCCCCCCTCTCCCGTGATTTGATGGGTTGTTATAGGGTAATTAGTTCTGCTCTAATTCTGTCACAGAATCACATAAAGTCGGTGTTTGTAGTTTGGTGGACAGTAACTTGGTAACCTACATACTGGCATCAAAACTCCTGTATTCTCCCATACACCACTTCTCTGATTTGGTGAAGAGATCTCTCTCTCTCCTGTGTCCTTAAAAATGCTTATCTGACCGAAGTTACGAGACGTTTACTAGTTGTGTCTACAACCCGTCCTTCTCATAGTATCCTACTGATACCAAGACAATTAACCTCTGTATTAAAGAGGATTAACAAGAACAAAGTCCTGGCTAATTAAGTACACCTTCAAATCTTGATCTGTGGGTGCATTTCAATACACTTTTACTCTCGTATGTTGTATAATGCTAAATATGTAGTTACCTTGTTATTCTATCCCATCAGACTACATGTGTCCCTGTTGGCTTGTTAGTGTGTTGACTAATAAGTTGCTGCTTCTAATAAAGTGACTGCATTTTAAATTGATAGTGTTCAGTTTTAAGTTTTGTGTAAAGTGTGTGCTGAATGTGTGGCTTATTTCCAAGCGTCACGAGTTGGGATATCCTTAATCATGAATTACTCCAATGTGTGTAATGCATGATCAGGCATTCCAAGCAGTGGTGCTTAGATGTAGTATCCTAACTCCTAAATTAAGAATTTTAAACTAACTACTAAACATGTATTAACAATTTAGACAAGTCGTACAATTTACATGAAAGACGCAGACAAATTAAAATAAATACGTTTTGCGTACAATTTGTCCGCTCAGTATATCGTTCTCTCATTTAATTCATTCACGCTGTCATTCACTCACCTTTCACTCAAAATAGTATTTGGTTAAAATATATAAGTAAAGTTGAGGTAAGTGTTATTGCCCTTAGAAAAAATGGAATAGGCAATGTTTGCCCTTTAAGAAAATACGTACTTTTTGTACGATGACTCAAAAATGGGTTATAATTTACACAGAGACAATTGCATAGGAAGGTTCTTTAGCCTATGAATGAAACCACCTGTAATATTATGGTAGAATATGTACAAATTACAGGTTAACACATTTTATATACACGATTCAATGCAAATATAATACATATTTAATATTAAATTAATTAATTAACTAAGTAACTAAATCCAACGATGATGTGCGCGTTGTCATCCTGTTGTTAGTGTGTCGTGCCATGAATGTTAAACGTTAGTATGGCTGTCTCTTGAGCGTTGTAGTCGACGTCGTTCTGTTTCGGCTGTTTGCAAAGTCTCGTAGCAACAGCAAGTATGGAATGTTCCTAATGTCGCATATAAAGTGTTTTTACAGCTTTCAGAGTCAGTTCCCTGGTTGAACTCATTACACAGTTAATGTCTCTCGCTCGGATCGTTCTAGAGCTTGGGCAATTGGTAGTATACCTCTTAAAGTATAGCTCTTAAAGTTTCATGTTCGTGGGTGTCATACGTAACCTATTCACTGAGGTGTTATTACTTGTAAATGAAAGTACTCTAGCAGGTGTAGAGTTACACTGTTATATGATACAGACTAAAATATCACAGTTTCTAGTATGGCTAATGGTCGATGTGCCAAATGTTATTCTGCTGGCGCATTCGTTTGCCGTGATAAAATATCAGCAATAATGTTGTCAGTGCCTCTGATATGGCGGATTTCGAAGTCGAAATCTTGAAGAAGAAGACACCATCTCTGTAAACGATGGTTTTTCGGGGCACCTTGCTTCAGCACCAACAATGGCGAATTATCAGAGAGTACAACGAAGTGGGCACCTAAGAGGAACTTAGATAATCTTAACACACAAAATATTAGACTTAATGCCTCCAATTCCACCGTAGAGTACCGGATCTCTGCCTTCTTCAGCTTCCAGCTTACGTAGAGAATTGGGTGTCTCACTCCATCCACTTCTTGCATTAAACATCCTCCTATTGCGATATCACTCGAATCTGTGGTCAAAATAAAGGGTAAATTTATGTTAGGTAATCGTAAGACTGGTGGATTAGAAAAAATACGTCTCAATCTGCTTATTGCATCCTCTAAGCGAGTACTTTTACAAATTTTTGATGGATGATCTTTAGTCAACATATCCGAAAAGACTGATGTAAGTTCTGCCCAATTTGGTATAAATTTAGAATAATAGTTTATAAGACCTAGTAAACTTCTAATTTGTTTCTTTGTGGTAGGAACTTCTAGATTGAGGATCTTTGAAACAATTTTATTATCTGTCAACAATTTGCCTTCAGAAATTCTATGACCAAGGAAGTCTATTTGTTTATAGCCTATTTCAACCTTGGAAGATTTGATAGTAAGTCCGAAAAGAAAGATTTGGTTGAAGACTTGTTTGAGTGTAAGTAAGTGAGAAGTAATATTAGAAGAATGGATGCATATATCATCAATATAAGCTTGGACATCTTTAATTTCGTGCAATAGCAATCTAGTTAATCTAACAAATGTGGCGGGAGCGTTCTTCAGACCAAATGGAAGATATCTCCATTCGTACAAACCGAGAGGTGTTGCAAATGCTGTTATATGTCTAGAAGCAGGGTGTAGTGGCACTTGCCAATAACCTTTCGCTAAATCAACCTTCGAAAATAAGGATGATTGAGACATATTCAAAATGAGATCTTCACAACTGTTCATTGGCTCTGCATCTGTCATGGTTATTGTATTTAACTTTCGATAATCGATGCACAAACGGATTGTCTGGTCCTTCTTTTTCACCAGGACAATCGGTGAAGAATATTGAGACATAGATTTCTGAATTATTCTATTTTTCTCTAAATCCAAAATTTCTTTGTCTAAATTTCCTCTATAATGTAGAGGAATAGAATATGGTCTACATTTGACCGGTGTCAGATCTGTCAGCACAATTGAATGTGTTATTTTGTCAGTGCGTCCAGGTTTGTTAGAGAAGATAGATTTATATTCGTCAAGGAGAGTCAAAATGTCTTGTCGCTGCTGTTGTGTCAAAGTGTCAGAGATTTGTATGTCATTTATACTACCGTCGTCAGTCATAACCGGTACTGGGATTTCAGTATTGTCTACGTCTGTCTGATTTATCACAGATGCTACTGTTTGTAAATTGTCTTCAATGTCATTGTCGTCGTCGTCGAGATCAATAGTTGTTAATATGTCGTCAAATTGGTCGTTGTTGTCGTTATCACAAATTGTCGGTAATGTACATATGTCTTCGTCGTCTTTGTCGTCGTAAGAGTGCGTCGTTAACGATGCTTCGTTTGTCGAGGTGTTATTCGGTTGGGTAATTGTCGTTTCGTTTCTGTCATCAGTTAGCTGCGTCTGCTCACTCGTGTCAGTGTCCTGTCTAGTATAGTATGGTTTCAACATATTTACATGGAATATTTTCAACTTTCCATTCAAAGAAATTTCGTAATCAACTTCCGAAATTCTTCTAACAATTTTAAAAGGTCCCTGCCAAGAGGTTGATAGTAAATCTCTCTTGTCAGGTAACAGTAGTAAAATATCCTGACCTGGTTTTAATACAATTGTTTTTGCACCTTTGTTGGCGTACTGCCTGTACCTAAAACCTTTCTCCTGTAGTGATGTTCTGGCCAGTATACAGGAACGTATGATTTTGTCTCTGGTGTCAGTGACTAAATCATATGTAGAAATGGGTAGTTGGATATTTACAGGTTGTGATATGATATCTTTGTAAATAGTGAGAGGTCCTCTTGGGTTCGCTCCATATATCAATTCGAAGGGAGAGAACCCTGTGCTTGATTGCGGGACTTCTCTATATGCGAACAGCACCGTTGGGAGAAGTATATCCCAATCGGCTGGATTTTCAGCTGTCACTTTAGATAGCATATGTTTCAGGTCCCCGTTTAGTTTCTCGCAGATACCATTTGCGGCCGGTCGATACGGACTGGTGAAACATTGCTTTATGCCTAGTAACTTAGTTACCGATTGGGTGGCATTCGATATGAACTGGGTTCCTCTATCCGAAATTATTTTCTCCGGGAAGCCAAAACGGGAGAAAATATTTAATAATACGTCCGTCACATCCTTAGAGGAGATAGATCTTAACGGAATCATTTCTGGCCATCTTGTACATAGATCAATAAGAGTGAAAATATATCTATTTCCTTTACTAGAAATGTGATTCAACGGACCTACTAGGTCAACTGCCACGATTTGGAATGGCCTCGAGGCAGTTGTGGTTGATTGGACTTCTGCCGTAGGGTTTTTCCCCTTTTTCACCAGTTTCTGACATATATCACATGATCTACAAAAGGTTTTTATGTCTTGGCAAAATTTTGGCCAATAAAACTGGGTCAGGACTCTAGCCCTAGTCTTTTCGTACCCCATATGACCTCCGAAAGGTGAGTCATGGGCTATCTTTAGTACTTTCTCTCGATGTGCTTGTGGTAACACTACTTGCTGTATCGTGGTCTGATTTGTTGTGTAAACTCTAGTTAATACATTGTTCTGTAGCCTAAATGTCCACGATGCGTTCTTAGTTAATTTTGGTTTAAGTCTTACTAACCTAAAATATGGTGAAAGTGTAGGATCTGCTTTCTGTTCATCTCCAAAATTAGTGCTGGTAGTGTTTGGTGATACAATTTCTAGTGACTCCTGCAGTTGGTCGGTGTTGGTTTTGTGGGTTGTCTGTCGTGTTATTGCATTCGTGTGTTGTGTGTGTTGTTGCACATCTACAGGCTTGGTACTTGGTAGATCGGTAGCATCCTCAATTCGAGGTTTTAATTTGGTCGTATCACTGACAGATTCGACCGCCCCTGCAACGTACACCTCGGTGAATTCTTTCTGAATTACTTCATTGGTTGTCTCCCTTGGTCTTTTGGCAGATTGAGACAAGCATGGATGGTGTTTCTCTTTAGAATCGCTGTTTGGGTGGTGGATACCGTTTCTATGCTCCCAATCTCTGATTTCCTTTTCAGAGCAAGGTTGTATGTTGGGCAGGTTCCCAAGTATAATATCAGCGACAGGATTTTCTAGGACAGCGCACAATACTAGTCCTGATATGAACGGGGTTCGAATTTCGACAAGAGCAAGGGGGTATTTCTCTATAGTGCCTGAGAATGTGCGACAAGTCACATGCTTGTCTGTATAGTCTTTATCGTTTATTAATGTTTTCTTAATCCCACAGAGCGTTGCGCCGGAATCCCGAATTAATGTGCACTTTTTGTTATTTACAAACCCTGTTGAGAAATTTAGCTTGCCTGTAGATGACAAGGCAGCGTTGGCTGTTTCATTCGAAATAGGGATAGTGTGGCCACATAGTAATGTTGTGTCAAGTTGGAACTTCGTACAGGTGTTACACTTACGGTCTGTAATGGTGTCAATAATGTGCACAGCATTTCCTAGCTCACTTAACTTTTCGTTTTGATTGTCACAATCATTCAGTGATTCAATATCTTCGTCTGATGACGTTTCAACTAGTGCAGCATTGGCCTGTTTTAATATCTTTCGGCCCTCGCAAAAGTGACTGTAGTACCCAAAACTACTGCAAAAATAGCATTTGACCGCTCTCTGGTAAGAATTTCGCTTATTCTTCTGCTTCTCCACGATCATTTTGAGGTGGTGTGGATAGTTGGGCGATTTATCGCACATCGCGTATTCTTCAGTGAGTTAAACTACAATATTGGCATTTAACTGGTTTCCTTACATTCGAGCGTGGTTTAAACTTACTTTCTGTTGGTTTAGAGTATCTAGTGTTCATAGCTGCTGCTGTTTCGTTCTGACTAAGGTTTAATTGGAAAATATCTCTGTTCGCTATGAAAAATGCATTTCCCTTTGTCTCTACATCTTGAATACTTCTACAGTCCATTTGTTTCAAAAATTTAGCAAAAGGTGTGGGGATTGTAATGAGCTCTTTTAATTTGTCATGGCTGTTGTTAGTTTTAGCTGAGTTAATCCACTTTGTACACACATCCTGAACTGTAGAGACATAGTCTATAAAGGTTTGGTTTGGTTGTGGGGATAATTTGGCGAACTGTTGTTGGTAACCTGCAGTATCTAATGAGAAATGTTGGAGAATGCGCTGCTTTAAATAATCATAATCTTTTCGCATTTCCTGTGGCACTGTCTCTATTACTTTTAAAGGTTCCAGAGCCAAGTTTCTCATTAAAATGAATGCCCAATCTGATTTTATGATCTTATGGTAGGACATTAGACACTCAAAATTTTCCAGGTATGCGCTGATGGAATCTCCTGAGCAGAATGGCCTTTATACTTGTTATATTTCTGTTCCTCCTCCTTGCTTCTTAGTTTATTCACAGATATTTCTACGTTGGAATCAATCTCCATCTGCTTTAGTTTTACTTGTGTATCGGCATTCAATTGGGCTAGTTTGGCCGCCGACTCGAGCTCTAATTGTTTCTCTTGAGCCTGTAATTGCATTTTCTTCTCTTCAGCTTGTAGTTGCATCTGCATCTTTTCCCGTTCTGATTGCATCTTTTTCTCTTCTGCCTCCCTTTGCATTTTCTTCTCTTCTGCCTGCACTTGCCTTTGTTTTTCTTCTCGTTCTATCGCTCTTTCTTCACGGGCAATGTTTTCTGCGTGCGTCTTCTGTGCCCATTCTGACAGTTTCTCTTCTTTATAACCTAATTTCATACCTTGCTCAATACATTTATCTAAAGTAGACATTTTGTCTTTTACTTGTTGGTAATTTCAATGAAGTTAAATCCCTTAGAAAAATGTTGGGGAGTAGAAAATTTAGTTATCTCCCTTAATTATTACATGCGCAAATACAAATGCAAAGTTATGTTGGTTACAAGGTCATGAATATACATACAAATCAATGCAAAGCAAAATGATACATGGATGGATGGTGAGAAGTACCGCTTAGGGTTGCAATGGGCATGATATGAAACTTAGCTTTTAATCACAGAACTTGCGGATGTTGTCTTGTACTCTCGCCACTGTTGGATAGTTTACATAGGTTACACACCACACAATTCGCGGAACAATCTGCTCGTAGAATGAGAAAACATTAGTAACAGTCAAAAAATGTCACAGTCATGTCAAAAATAGTTTATAGTATTCACATCAATGAGAGACTAACTGCAGAGGGACTCATATTAATACTATTTTATGCTAGATAGATGCAAATATGGTAAACTTGTACAGTTATCAATTTGTTGTACAGAAATCAATTTGATATCATCAATTTACTGTTTTACTTGGCAATGAATAGCCGTCTAAACTTAAAGCTAGTGCCAAAACCGGAGCCTAGCCCCCCAAAAGCCTGTCAGCGTGTTGGATGTCTAGGTATCTGAGCTCGGGCTCACACAGGCAACAATAACTCCGTTAAATGTAATATCTAACATTTATTGTATTTCAATATACAGTGCGTTGGCGCAGTGGGTTTAACAAGCCCGCACTGGTTTGCATATCACAGAGGTTTAACATCATCACACATAGTTATCACAAACATTCTAAGCAAACTATCTAGCATAAGTCTATGAACCCCAAATACACATGGGTCTAATCTATTGAGTCTCTCTAAGACAGGCCCTGTTGCCTCTCCGATGGTCCGTCTGTCCTCTGCCGGTTTCACACGTGTCGCAATCCGACACGGGTGGTAACTCTGTTCGAGTTCCTCGTGGACCCCGCAATAGGCGTGCCACGTCAGTGTCCACGGGACAGTGGGCTCACTGACCAGTCCTTCGAGAAGGTTCTGGATTACTCTGGCCTTCGAGGGTCTTACTTCTTTCCCTTGGGCGGGAGTTGTAGCCCTTGGCTAATATCTATTACTCATGTTGGGTTACTCGATAATGTGGATCCTGTGAGGCTGTGACACATAGGTCATTTCTAGTGCAATGCTCCAGCAGCCTTTGACCATTATCATTCATGCGACCGACGTTGTATTTTCCAAGGCACACTGGCCATGAACTCGAGTCCTTGCCCCCATGAGCATTGAAATCACCGAGCATATAAATGTAGTCGGATTTTGGAACTGCCTTGATCGCAGAGTCTAGCTGCTCATAGAACGTATCCTTCACATCATCAGAGGAAGCGAGTGTCGGTGCATATGCAGTGAGAATGGTGGCAAATCCACAAGAGGTTGCCAAGCGCAGTGATAATAATCTTTCATTACCTCCAGCTAGGATATCAATCATTCCCAGTATCGAATTCTTCACTGCAAAGCCCACACCATGTTGCCTTTTTTCTCCCTGCCCTCTTCCCTTCCAAAAAAAGGTGTAATTGTTTTCCCTGAGTGACCCTTCCTCAGCGAGGCGAGTCTCCTGCAGGCCAGCAATATCAATGTTAAGACGATTGAGTTTCAGCATCAATCACAGCCGTTTTCCTCACATCGTCAATATTTGTCAAGTCAGTGGAAAATCCTGGACACATGGTTCTCACGTTCCAGGTTGCAAGCCGTAGCTTGAGGTTTCTATTCTTTTTATTAGTACCTGGTGCATTGGTTTTACAGCCTGCGATTTAGATTTTGTCCTAGCCCCAAGCACTTATTGAAGCAGACAGGCTGTGGCGGATCAGCACCCAATTGGCTGGGGGCTGCCCAGCTTGAGGCGGGCGGTAGCTGATCAGTGACACCTGTAGGTGTCTCCCACCGTCAGAGGCAACGCGTGGCGCCCCATGTCTACGCCAACTGACAAGGACATATAACCCGTAACAGTTGCCTCTCGCTTTGATTCCGAGACCGGTTAAGACCAGGGATGGAGTTATTGCCTCTCCATAGCACAAAGCCTGGGCTAAAATAAAGAAACCATGTGTTGCCCATGCAGCATGATCCCTCTCTCGGCCTGCCTAGTTAACTCCAGAGGAAAGTTGACACCTATAATCTGGAACAAGACAAGCTGCAGAAGCTGCCGGATCAGCAAAGCAATGCTCTAACTGTCAGCCTGTCGGAGCTTCGATCCTAGACCAGCTGCCAACCAAGGCTTAGGGCCTGGTCTGCCCTGCCATGACTTATTTTGTCTTTGGGTTGTATTTCCTCGCACCAGGATAAGGCTAGTACCCTCCCAATTGCGCTCTTCCGCCCGAAGCCGTTAGCACAATGTGGGGTGTCGGGTTTGGTAAGCGCCGCCCAACATTCGGCGCTGACAGAAAGCAGGTAGTACCGTCCACTGTCATACGGTAGCTCAGTCATATCTGACTAAGACCTGACTGACTGGTTTCGGTTAGTTCCTTGTTTAACTTGAGCATTGACTTGAGTGTTTTGGACTTGATGGCTTCTGGTAGTGCGTTGTTTGACATGAGCACTGACTTGAATGTTTTGGTTGCTGACTTGCTTGTCTCTGTTAGTACCTTGTTTGATTTCGTTACTGGCTTGGTTAACTTGGTTGAGTCTGTCAAAGTCAGCTAGGATCTCGAGATGCATGGCGCTCATCTGTTCATATTCTTGTCGAGTAAGTGTCATACCCGTCTTAGTCGGGAATTTCTGGTCGGCTTCACCGTAAAATCTTCGGATGTGTAACGTCGTCGTTCCTCTGTAGGATGAGACATACACGGCCTTATCACCACCGCCCACTGGTCTAATAGTCTCACCACTACGAGTCATGTAGACCCAGTTAGCAGGCACAGTCTTGAGGTCTGTAGTCATCTTCTGTTCACAATGCTTGAGTGTTACCAGCCTCGGGTTTATATACTAGTTTTTTTAGCCACGCGTAAAACCGGTTTCAGCCAGTTTCTTAGGTCAAGCGGTTCAGATTACGCTGACGTGGCTGTTCGTATGGCACGACTAAGCGTTCTACTACCCGCTCCTTGACCTGATGTATGTTTGAGGTGGGTTGGAGAATGCGGGTCATGGTCGCCACATGACCTCTAGCCATGATGAAATAGATAGCGTAGAGGTCGCCGTGTTACTTGCGTTGTAGTCACTGTGAGCTACAGTCTGGGAAGTCAGAATAACAGTGCTATACATATACAGTCTCCTCACACCCACTGTAGTTTTCTTCATATTGAGGACTGGTCAGCTATTGAAGACATGAATGTAAGTATATTACAACCATCTTGATTTTATGTAGGTGTTTTAATACTCATCCGGTAGTGTGGATTGATATTTTTTAATTTTACTTACCAGTTACCCTATGGGCATTAGACTAGCTCGTCCTCTTTCACTGTTGTTCTTGACTTTTTATGTACTCCATCACTTTGACTCTGTGACTGGCCCCCCAGGACTGGGGTCAGAATTTGGTCCAACGCTAGTATACGCCGTTCAAAATTCGCACGTTCTCTGCTTACATGGTGCCAGTTACCATTGCGATCTTCCATGCCAACGATATGAACTGTTAAGAAGTGAGGTTCAGTTGCAAAATTAACCTGTAGAGGAGGGGAAAAAATCACATTGAAACTTATAAGACTTCAGCACCTAGTAGTTCATAGTGAAATAAAGAGTCCCAGATAATAGAATGTACCATTAGACACCGGAACTAACACACCTGTTCTTGGAAACTATGATCATGACCGTTACTATTTATACATACCTTACTCGATGGGTGTTGTATTTCATCTGCTGCGATAGAGGAGCCATTTCGGAAACCAGCGGTAGGATAGTTTTCATTCCACAAAGCATTGATTTTCTTGAGAAACTCAGAGTCTGGACCATGACTTGTAGACAGAGGGTCAATATTTTCATCTGAAGAAGAATCATGAAGCATATAAAGAGCTGTCTCAGACGGGTCTATGACTATCTGTACAAGAAGTAGGTTTCTTGCAGAACAACATGTCTAATGACAGAGCTGGGATGAAGAAACAAGAATCACCAGTCTTCAAATCAGGTAACGTAGAAGTTGTGCTACTTTTGTCAAAACTGGCATGCTCTGGTGATCTTTGGCAGACATTATTTTGGAAACCAGTGTCTTTATTTCTCTGAGCGTGCACCGATACTAGTCTTTGGGAATGAAGCTTTTGTTCTGTGTCACATGCATTGTGAGTGGAGTCAGGAATGTTTTTCGTTTGCAAGGGTTGTACTCCATGTCTTCGTGTTTCTCTTTGACGTTTCTTTTGCTTTTTGGAAGAAGGGTGTCCTCTCTTGAACATTTTCTAGGTGTTGACACCACAGATGTCAGATTTAAAATGGTTTGTAAGGTTGACTGGGGATGTAATCTCATCCTCTGTGCGTTTGGGTTCCGTGAATACCTCCGGACGTAATCATTACCTTCGCGTCTCAGCTGTACCCTTACACAGGTGATCGATTGTGACGCCATCTTTAATCGGCTTTAGTCACGTGTTTCGATTGTATACCTTAGCCATATGACCGGAAGCATCGCCATATTTTGAACGGCTGTGAGCATTACCCAAGTGTCTCGACTGTATCGTTATGCTGTCAGTACACTCTGAGTCATCGTCCAGTTTTCCCCAAAGACATGTCTGAACACGTTCACGTACGTTCACTCCGCCGACATAGCCCTGTGATGAATCACCCAGTCGGTCACCCTCAGATGATGCTGATGATGATGATGATGATGATGAGCTGATGATGATGATGATGATGATGATGATGATTTTTGTTGGTGGTGGTGGGTGACGACGGTGATGGTAATCCTGATGACAGACACTGCAGAAGATCATGGTTGCCGGTCTTTCAGAAAGACAACGGCAACCTTGCCCAAGAAGCATGAATGCTGGGGCTGACTGCAACGTCCTGTAAATGCAATGCATTACAACTTGACTGCAGTATGTAAGCTACAGACACAACTATAGTACGAGGCATAGCTTTGGTTGTGTAATGACACGCCAAATCATGGTGGCACACGCGCAACCAATCAGTGTTCGGGTTGTCTGCAACGTCCTGTAATTGGATTGCATAAACAATGTTGGGGCTGACTGCGACGTCCTGTAATAGATAGACAACTAATTGTTGATACACCCTCTTCACGCACATATGACCTGGCTGGCGTTCATTCAAAATGACAATTGCAAACTTGCCCAGCACACATGAAACTCCATAGAATGGTGAGGTTGACTGCGACGTCCTGTAATTGATAGCACACACACGCGCGCGCACACACATACACACGCACGCACACATGGATGTCACGATGGCACATGCGCAACTAATCAATATTGGGGCTGTCTGCAACGTCCCGTAAATGCATTGCATAAACAATGTTGGGGCTGACTGCGACGTCCTGTAATAGACAGCACACACACGCGCGCGCGGGAGAGCGCACACGACATGATTGTCGTTCGTACATAATGACAATTGCAAAACTTGCCCCAGGAAGTCAGACACTAAATAGAATACTGAGGTTGACTGCGATGTCCTGTAATTGCTAGTGCACACACACACACATACACTCAACAGTACGCCCACACACACACCTACATGCGCACACACACACACACATGTACATACACACGCACGCACACACTGGGTGTTGATACTCTTTGCTGTCATAGAATATCTATGATACTGTAAACAGCTCTACACATTACTTCCTTGTCTGTTAAACACAACTAAGACACTGTTATTTCTACCACTCATTTAAAAAAACTGTTCGTGCCAGCGTTTACTAGCGACCTTAGTTCCAATGACCACAACTCGCCTACCGCGTCAAAGGTAATTATCTTCATGTTTTATCTACCGCTTATCAGTACACTTTGGCCCTTGGCTATTAACTCCCTCCCGGGTCGTGCTCGGTGGAGCATTACCGGTTGCTTGCCCGCGCAGGTAAAAATCTAGTGGTCATGGGAGGTTAGTATGCAAAGGGGCAACAATTCTTGTTGAGCCAAGGGACCCGATTTGTCTCTCTTGGTTACTTTTATAATTAAGGGAGTATAACTGTGGGGCTTAAGAATATTATATATTATTATGATTATCTTTGGAAGTTATGGTTTAAATTAATTGAGATTCATAGTTTTTTTTATTGACGTAACTATTCTACACTATACATACAAGAAATTGTGGTGTTTAATTAAGTTTTAGGGTTAATTTTTAATAATAATCTTTGCCTGGCTAGTATATTTTTAAACCAGATTTTCACCAAGCGCTTAATGTTGATACATGGGTCGGGACTTATGCCGAAGCGTACAAAAGTTTATTCATCATCCAACTATGGATCCTCGAGTTAGCTCGAGTGATGGAATAAATCATTTTCTGTCATATTGATTTCGATCTTCCTCATCGAAGGGGTTCGATATCAATATGATTGGGGCTCGAGCGCACCGTACCACACACACACACGCACGCACGCACACACACACACACACACACACACACACAGATACACTGGGACTCGAATCCACCACCACCACCGCCGCACCACCGCCGCCGCTGTCGCCATCACCGCCGCCGCCGCCATCGCCCCGCCCACCCGGGGACCGGAAGTGACAACAAGACAACCAGACCTAAGAAAATACCCGAAAGTTCAAAATATTGAGGTCAATTGTGGTCGTAAAATATGACGAAACAAGATGGTCGGATAACCCCTTATAGAACGATTTATCGGTGGTTTGAAACCACAATTGCTAAGTAAATACCTCCTGACATACTACTCCCGATTAATGTGACAGGGGAAAGCAGAAGATAACCCGCCAAGAACGGTTATGAAAAGCAGAAATTTGCAGAACATCAGATAAGCACCCCCTGTTGTTGACATTGTAATTTAAGGAAGCATCTTATTTTTTTTCTTCAATGCTGTAAATTGAAATTGGTATCAATCCTTTGATGATTATTGTATTAATATTGAACATTGTAAAATTTGCTTTTGTGAAATATAACGTGTAACTAGGTCGACATTAAAAGAATGTATTGAAGCTGGTAAAGATCTAGGATACAGTGGAGATAAATTAGAACAATAGGCAGAGAAAAAGTACAAAGAACATACTGATAGAATCTCAGCAATTGAGAGAGAGGAGAGAGATAGGAAAGCGGCCGCAGAGAGAGAGAGAGAGAGAGAGAGAGAGAGAGAGAGAGAGAGAGAGAGAGAGAGAGAGAGAGAGAGAGAGAGAGAGAGAGAGAGAGAGATAGAAAAGCAGCTGCAGAGAGAAAGGAAAGGGCACAGGAACGGTTGCATAAAAAGGAACTGGCAAACGTGGTGTCAGATAGTGGTCAGTTTATTGACTGAATGAATTCACTGCCTACGTGAATGTGTAAGAGCGGAACGGCAGTAAAACGTGGTGTCAGATTAGTGGTCAGTTAATTGACTGAATGAATTCACTGCCTGCGTGAATGTGTAAAATCGGAACGGCAGTTAAACGTAATAAACGGCAGCGTAAGTGTGTAAAATCGAAGCTTGCGTGAACGGATATTAGCGAGAGGTGAAAGTAAGACTGAATCCAACACGATTGTATGCAAACTATTGAATATTATTGAATTGTTGTAAAAATGATAGACAGCATGTTGTCATGATAACGTTTCAGTTGACGCCTCAAACCAGTGAAGACTACATTACAAGATTACACGGCAGACGGGACACGACAGAATTCTAGAGAGGACACATGTGATTTTCGGAGTGCAAATGCGTACTTTGCTAGAGCGCTAGTTTGAGATAGCGAATGTGAAGTGTGAATAAGTGATTGTGCATGAGTATTGTAAAGAAGGCGACAAATTGTATATTTATTCAGGCCGTTACCGCCTGGTTGTTATATGTAACTATCTCAGGTCCGCCTGAATTAAAAAGACATGTTATCCATCCACACAACGAATGTTTATTTGGGTGTGGATGAAGTAACGAGAGTGCCTGTGTGTAATACAGGTTGTTGACAGGCAGCTATACGTGTTCCGCTGATCCCTGATACTCCAGAGCTATTCATTTTCGGTAAAGCACATACGAGGAAGTAAAAATTCGTTAGCTGATTTGCTGACCAGACCCTCAGACTTTGAAGTGAAACAGAAAAAGGACACTTCATCATCACCGTCATCTGCAGCTACTACAGATTAATTAGTGTATATAGACTGTGATAGTGATACAACTTAGTGCAAATAGACTGTGTTAACATAACGTGTGCTACAGTAAACTAATGTTTATTAAAGTTGCACTAACAAACAAATTTCCGTTGTGTTTAGAAAATAGTTATAGAAAATTTAGAACAATTTTAAGGAAATAGTCTTAGTTATATCCAAAATCAGTTAGTTATAGTTAAATATAAACAGTAGTTTAACCAATTAACACCGACAAATTATTAGCAAGCCGTCCAGGCGATGAGGACAGTGCTATTGATCTGGCGCTAGTTTCACCTTCACTCACTACAGTGTGTAGATGGGGTGTCCTAGGACACCATGGCAGCGACCACCACCCATGCAGCATATTGGTGGAGAAAGGCAGAACCAGGCAGCACAAGCTAAAGGTAAAGACGTTCCAGTATGACAGTACAGGGCAAGATGTGGTGAGTAAAATAAGACGTGACAAGCGCAGAACGTTTCAGGGCAGGAAGAAAAGGAAAAAAAGCTGGGAGCAGCCACCGTGGTGGAGTTTCGAGGTGGAGAAGGCTTGGGTGGATAAGCGTAGTGCTGTAAGGAGATGGCAAAATGCCAAGAAGAACAGAGCTGGTCATCCTAGTCCCTGCTTGCACTTAGAAAGAGAGATGCACACAAAAGTAAGCTATTTCAAAAAACTGGTCACGGTGGTTAAAAGCGAAAAATGGGCAGAGGTGTGTCAAAGAGTAAGCACAGACAAGTCACTGAAATTGTTCTGGCGACTACATAAAAGCATGAGTGGTGTAGTCAAGAATAAGAGCATTTCTGACTTCCAAGGTGCTGACCTCATCTGGCAGAGGACTGACGAGGACAAGGGGAAAGCCCTCTTTGAACGCTACCTTGAGCAGAGCAACCAGACAGACATGGGAGGCCGGAATCTGGCCAAGGAGGTCACCTCAGACAGATGCAAGGCCCAGAACACTTCGGGTGAAGACACAGTGACAGTGAAAGAAATCAAGGCTGTGCTTCGACGATCAAAAAACAGTGCTCCAGGTCCTGATGGCATAAGATACGACGACATAAATAGGTGTACCGACAATGAGCTAGAGAAACTAGCAGACATGTACAACAACAGTATAGGGAGTGCTAGCATCAAGGAGGAATGGTTACACAGCTATCTGATTCCCTTGCCGAAGCCTGACAAAGACCACAAAAAAATTCAGGGATATCGAATTATAACCATGCAGAATACAATAGGCAAGCTGCTGGAGAAGGTAATTGCCAGGAAAATATCAAGCCAACTAGAGAGGCAAGGTGTTTTCCCACCTACCCTGGGTGGGTACCGTACAAAAAGAGAAACCTGGACCAATGCAGCAGTCTTTGCCCACGATGTCTATGAAGGTTTCCACTCAGGCACTGAAACCGTTGCTGCAGCGATTGATCTTGAGGACGCATACAACAGAGTACCACTGGATTTTTTAATGTTTCAGCTTCTTGAACTAAACGTAAGTCCATTCCTCCTTAGTTGGATCGCTGCAGCTCTCTTCCAACGGAAAGTAGTTTTTATATGTGACAGTTGGACTTCGGAACCAACAACAATATATCCTGGCCTACCACAGGGATCACCATTATCTCCGGTACTGTTCAACGCCTACACAGTGAGAATCACCAGTGAGCAGATCACTGGACCTGGCAGGACATTGTCATATGCCGATGATGTTTTAGTGTATCGTCAGGGTAAGGATAGAGAGGAGGTTGCGGTGGAACTACAAACCGAACTCAATCGCATAAGTACTTGGTGTGATGAAGCTGGGGCAATGGTCAACCCAACAAAGGCAACAGTGACTTGGTTCTCGTTGAATAATCATATTGTCAACAATCCAACACCAACTGTAATGCTGTGTTCAGAGACGGTGGAAAGAACGCAGGCAATGAATTACCTGGGGATACGGTTTGATCGAAGCCTTGCTTATAATGTGCACATAGACCAGGTGATAACAAAGGCCAAGCGGGGTTTGGCAGCGATGCGGGTGATGGCGGCAGCAAACTGTGAGCAGCGCCATCTATGTCTTCTGTACGAGGGGCTGGTCATGTCTGTCAGCCATAAGCAGATAGAAAGGATGGAAAGGATACAGAATGAAGCTATGCGCATTATTCTTGGATGTACAAGAGATACGGTATGCAGGGCGATGCGCTACCTTCTTGATTTTCCAACCATTGAAGAGAGAATGCAAGTTTGCAGGGCACGTGCCTACCTCAGAATTAACGCAAACACACAGCATCCACTGCATAGTGAAATTAGGAAGGTGAAGGGCAGCAGGTTAAAAAGAGGACGGTCGTGGATGGGTCAAGCCGAGGACATTCTTCAACAGGTGTGTTCACTTGAGGACTTAGAACCTGGCGAGGAGTGGGTGCAAGTGCCAACAGACTTCCGCACATCCTTTTCAGTTTGCATCCAACTAGATAGAAAATGCAGACAAGAAAATCCGGCTGCTGTTGAGGCTGAAGTACAAGCGTTGATTTTCGAGAATTCTCTAGACAGTGACGCGGTCATCTACACAGATGGGTCGGTCGTCCGACATGTGAGAAGCTCATGGGCCTTTACAGCTCGGGCCGGAGGGAGAATTGTGAAGGAGGACTCTGGTGCTTTCACTGAAACCACAAGTAGCCTGACCATGGAAGTCATGGCAGTAAGTAAAGCAATAACATGGCTCGAGACACAGACATTCACTAGGGCTTGTTTCCTTAGCGACTCAATGAACATGATCAAGAGGATAGAGGAGGGGTCGATTCGAAGAGAATGTTTGCTGCCTCTGAAGCGGTCTCGGCTGGCAAAGATTAGTTTCATCTTCGTGCCAGGGCATGCGGGAGTACAAGGAAATGAGCGGGCTGACAAGCTCGCAGGTGAGGCTACTGTTGAGGGCGGACGCGCCATGGACCAGGCTGACATTCTGAATGCTCTACGAGAAGTGAGACTTTTGCAAGAACCAAGTGATGACTGTGAATCTACAACAATGGCCAGACTGCGAGAGCAGCAAATTAAAAGAGGGGTGGCCAAACAAGAACACTACGCAGGAAGCCAAAGAAGATTGATAAACCAACACAGAACTGGCGTCGTTAGCCGCTACACGCTGCGGGATCTGCTGAGGAGGGGATCCGAGCACTTATGGACTGAATGGTCCGATGTGCAACGAGGATGATCTGTCGACTAACTAACTAACTAACTATTCCTAGAATATATAAGTCTCGTATGAGATAACTTTCTTAAAAGCCAATAACAACATTTAATTAGATAATTATTTTTAGCATTATTCCGCAAGTAAATAGATTTTAAACTTTTTAGGCTCATTAACAACATTTTACTTTAAGGGAGCCAACACATTTCTCCTACAGCTGTTAACTTAGTTAAATTATATTTCCATGATTAACAACACCCATTAGACTAAACGATAGTAAACCAGTTAGTTAACAGAGTATTTTTCCCCTTAGTATTGCCTTAAGCAACCCAACAATTATGTAAATAAATTATTGTAAGATAGAAATTACGACATAACGTGCTACAAGTTAGCTCGTAATTGTTTAAAACGAGCTTATTTTATTTCAATGACAAAAACATTTTTAAGAAAACATGGTGTGAATGAGCGGACGACAGATGAGTGAAAGGAGGAATGAATGTATTAAAAATATTACGAATGTTCATTGGTGCATTTTTTTCGCATACATGTCGGTTTTATGATTTGTCTTCGTCTTCTGTGTAACACATGTGAGCGTGCAATTGTTTTATATGTGTTTCAGCCACTATTACATTGCAGCTATGGTAATGTTTTCCAGCGTCCCAGTTCGGCGACTCATCTCACAAATCGAGCATAAGCCTTAATTCGTGACATGCAAAAACCTACCTGCGACACTTGAAGGCTTTAATTACGTGAATTATAAACATACACTTATGTTTCTAATTTAAACATACATAAAAAGTAAGACAACACGCATACAAACAGGAATACAAACAGATAACTTACAAACAGCAAGTTTATATAAGGGAGAGCATACGGTCACAGGGGACACAACAGATTTATAGGAATTATGAGTACACACTTGGAAATTTATCCGCAAGCGGAAGTCAGATAGGTAGAGATCAGCAGACACAGAACTTGTAAAAGATGTTGATGTACATTTCACGGGAGCCATGAATTATATATTCATGATTTGTTTCCTTAACAGGAACAAGTTGTGTCGGGACGTCTGTTTTAGATGTTTGGAGAGGTAGTGTATGTTATGACTTTGCCATAATTGTAATACAAACTGGCCTCGGTTCGAGACAGCTTCCAGTAGTGCAATGTGGAAGAGTAGTGACTCTTAGCAACATTACAAGCATGTTACACTGATCATAGACCAGTGGGTAAATACATCAACTTGGTATCATACCAATATGAATCAGAAGTGGTACCTAAGGACACGAGTACTGAACTCCTACAACACTTGACAAATTAGATCCAACTAATTTTTTTATCCTGAGACGATATTGTGTCACACCCACTAGTTGAATCTCGTGACACAATACGGGGGAGGCACGGGAGTATGTCAAGATGTTGAGAATGATATAGACTGGACAAGGGACAGAATACAGGTAATGACATACAGGACATAGATAAGGACTTTTACAGGGGAGTAGATAGAGTAGAGATAGAACAAAAGCTAGGACTTAGAACAGTCATAAGACAGGATTTTGGTGGGGACACGAACGTGTTATAACCAGGACACCGCCAGGACCAACCCCGAGGATGGGAGGGGACGCTAGTTCACGGGATACTACCCTGAACCGACTAAACGTTAGTACAACCCATGCTAACGGACTGCTGTACTACGAGGCAGGTACAAGAGCACGGCGTTTTACTGACCGCACGAAGTTTAGGACGGCAAGGCCAGCCAGCCGGCTGAAAACCGTCAGACGGGACACGACAGCTTTCTAGAGAGGACACTTGTGATTTTCGGAGTGCAAATGCGTAGTTTGCTAGAGCGCTAGTTTGAGATAGCGAATGTGAAGTGTGAATAAGTGATTGTGCATGAGTATAGTAAAGAAGGCGCCAAATTGTATATTTATTCAGGCCGTTACCGCCTGGTTGTTATATGTAACTATCTCAGGTCCGCCTGAATTAAAAAGACATGTTATCCATCCACACAACGAATGTTTCTTTGGGTGTGGATGAAGTAGAGAGAGAGTGCCTGCGTGTAATACAGGTTGTTGACACATATGGATTAGCGTTTTATATGACACGCGTGTTACATGACATGCGTGCACTCGACTCTCTCTCTCTCTCTCTCTTCTTTCATACACACACTCTCACACGCATGTGTGCACACACACACACTAACACATTCACCCTCCCACTCTCTCTCTCTCTCTCTCTCTCTCTCTCTCTCTCTCTCTCTCTCTCTCTCTCTGCTCGCCCATTCTCTCTCACACTCACTATTTACCTCATTGATTCATTCTCTCCATCTTCATTCACTCTATCTCTCACTCTTTTACTCTCTCTCTCTTTCTCACTGACACACAGCCAGACACACCCTCACGCTATCACTCAATGTTTCACTCATTCTCTCTTATCCTAGCGCACTCACTCACTCTCTCTTTTACTCTCTCTCTCTCTCAAGCACACACACACACACCACACACACACACACACACACACACACACACACCACTCTAACACTCATTCACTCACTCACACACACTCTCTCACTCATTCACTCCTCATTCACTCATTCACTCTCTCTCACACAATCCTTCACACACACACACACACACACACACACACACTCTCTCTCTCTCTCTCTCTCAATCACACTCTCTCACACAAACGCATGAACTCACGCACACACACACTCCCTCACTCACTCTCACACATACACATATGCATGCATGCACTGACACATTCTCTCACCAGTTCTCGCTCAATCACTCTCTCCCACACACCCTCATGCACGTGCGCGCACACACACATTCACTCTCCCTCCCTCCCTCTCTCTCTCTCTCTCTCTCTCTCTCTCTCTCTCCCTCTCTCTCTTTCCCACACGCACACACATATATAGTGAACAGTTATAGTTAAACAATTATAATGAACAATTATACCAGCAGATGAATTATGGTGGCATATAGTCGGTATGGATTAAGTATTGAAAGAGTTTTCGGTTAAATGTGTAGTGACTCATTGGATTTTTTCAGATCTGGAGAAGATCATTCCATAAGTGAGCACCAGAATAGGCAAAACATGTTTTGTATAGGTCTAATCTAGGCTTTGGGACATGTAACAAATTTAGGCGCTTGCTGTTCATTGCATTAGATTGAATCAGTGGTAGAAGATACTCTGGGGTATTTTGAGAAATAATTTTATTCACTAATTTGGCTTTGTTAAAAAGGAAGCGCTTTCGATGTGGTAGAAGTCTTAGATGACTGTATAAATTATTACTTTCAACGTGCTTTATGCCAGAAACTAGACGTATAGCGCGGTTGTGTATAGAACATAGTCGTTTCAAATTCGATTTAGGGCAACCATCCCAAACTGTGGAACAGTAATCGAGATGTGATTGGATATAGCATGTATAGAATATTTTTCGTGTGCTTTCGTCTAGGAAGTGCTGGATTTTTAGAAAGTTTATAAACCTTTTGTACTATTTTCTTGGTAAGAACGTGAACATGAGAGCTCCAGTTCAAATGGCTGTCAAAGACCTAGTGTTTTA
Organism: Cepaea nemoralis; assembly: GCA_014155875.1. Classification (NCBI taxonomy): domain Eukaryota; kingdom Metazoa; phylum Mollusca; class Gastropoda; order Stylommatophora; family Helicidae; genus Cepaea; species Cepaea nemoralis. The sequence continues at coordinate 434,678 of JACEFZ010014681.1, read as the reverse complement.
TGTTCATTCACATTAACTATAGGTAAAGTGTCTATGCGGAGTTCGAGCGGTGCTCCAGTTATGGCTAGTGTCTGTAGTTTTTGTCTGGTCGTTATTAGTATGGATTTGGTTTTGTCGATGTTAATTTGCATGGTGTTTTCATGTTAATTTGCATGCGGTTTTCATTGCTCCATCTAGTAAGATTACCAAGTTCCTTTTGTAAAGAATTCTCTAATTCACTTCGATTTTCTTGACTAGTATATATGGTGCAGTCGTCTGCAAATAGATCACAATTTGTATTGATATATAAGGGAAGATCATTAATATAAACTGCAAAAAGTAGCGGACCTAGTATTGAACCCTGAGGCACACCAATACTAAGCTGTGTGGGTCTTGATAGACAGTTGTTGAAGGACACGACTTGTTGTCTGTCGGATAGAAATGGCGTAATTATGTTCACCATATTGGTGCTTGTCTTCATTTGTTTTAATTTTCTAATTAAAATATCGTGATCTACCATATCAAAAGCTTTTTTTAATGTCTACAAACACCGCTCCACAAATGTTACCGTTGTTGATGTTTAAGTGCCAGTTATCGGTCATTTTTGTTAGAGCATTATTGCAAGAATATTTAGGTCGAAACCCAGATTCACTGTCAATTATTAGATCGTGGTTAATTAAATGTTGTAACATTATTTTATGTATGTGTTTTTTTAGTGGCTTTGATAGCGACTATAGTAAGGAGATAGGTCTATAATTACCCAAAACGCTATTATCGATTGAGCCATTTTTAAGTAGAGGATACACTTTAGCAATTTTAAATGCAGACGGAAAGTAGTTTTTGGCCAGGCACTGGTTATATATGAACGTAAAGGACTCACTAATAACTGGTGCAGCACAACGAAGAATTCTATTGCCGTGTGAATTTGTTGCTTTGAGGTTTAAGAGATATTTATATACTTCTGCCACAGACATTAAGGGAATCTCAGCGGGAATATTTCTGGTGCACTTCTCCTCACAGAATGATGCTAGTGAACTTAAATTACACGATGAGTCTGGTATTGAAGACTTTAGATTCTCTATTTCTGATTGAAAGAACCGACTGAATTCATCGCATGTTATAGAATTTGGTATTCCTGATTCTGACGGGCGTTTATTGGTTAGCAAGTTAATAGCTTTCCATATATTTGATCTGTTTGAATTATCTACAACCAAATTTTTAAAATGATCTTTTTTATCCTCTCATATTTAACTTTATTCCTTAGTCTACGGTAATTGATGGAGTCTTTATTTTTGTGTGCTGTATCTCGCTCTCTCATGATTTCCAGAACTCCACTAGTGACCTATGGGGATTTATGTTGTTTTTTGACTCGAACTTCTTTGACTGGCACGTGTTTATCGAAAACATTGTAGACTGTCTTCGACCAGAAAGCTAATGCATCGTCCGGGTCAGGAAGTTGGTAAACATGATCAAGTGCTGCATTTTTTTAAGTCTTGCAAAAATAAATCTTGGTTGAATGATTTAAAATGTCTAAATTTGATACTTAAATGTTTATTTTTAAGAGATTTGAACCCAATTGTTGACCATGTACAACATACTGGGTAATGGTCACTAACCGTACTAACAGGAACATAACATTCAATAATATTATCTGGACAAGTAACATATATATGATCAATTATAGTTGACGAGGTGTCAGTAACCCATGTAGGACGGTTTATTAGTTGTTTTAAATTGTAAGACAGAATGATATCGTCCATGTCTGGTTGGATTTACTAATATCTATGTTGAAGTCACCTAGTATCATAACTTCTCTACCTGTTGTAGACACTCTATCCATCATTGTAGTGAAGCAGTCATACCAGCTGTACCCGGCACAAGATTCCTATATAGGTATCCAATGAGAAACGGTTGTTTGCTGACTGGCTTCACCTCTAACCAAACACATTATATTCCTTATTATTCACTTATGGACTGAATGGTTCGATGTGCAATGAGGATGATCTGTCGACTAACTAACTAACTAACTAACTAACATTCTATTCCTACAGTCTCGAGATCATTTCTATGGGAACAGTTGAGGGAATTGGAAATGTATACAGCAATACCTGTCTCTAATTTTTGATTTGCATCTTTCCGAATTACTTTAAACCCCTTAAGTGAGATTTCGGAGTCGTTTATTTTGTCGTTAAGACAACTTTCTATGATTCCAAACACATGGAACTGTTAGATAATCACATCACTATTACCTAGAGCTCAGGTAATTTGGTGAGCAAATGAAAGATGTTGAGATGGCCTATATATAGACCATTTTTGTTGAGCCACTGATCGTGATTGGCGAACATTACAAACTAAAAGGAAGATGTCGTTTGTGGCATAAAATTGCAGTAATTTTGAAACGTTATTTAGAAGTAGTTAAGGCTGTTAGAGGGGGTAGGAAAATGTCTTTGCTGGAGTGATATCATGAATGCTTGGTGCAGGGCTGCAGCATTGTACTGCATTAGCTGCTGAAGTTGACGGTTCCACTCATAGGAGTGTAGATTACCGTTCAGCGAAGGACTGCTATATATCACTAGAAGTGCCTACATTGGAAGCAGGCATCCGAAGCGAAGCAAACCACTCTGCACGAAGCTTGCCTGTCCTCACCCTACTCAGCATGCTTTCTGAGTCAGTTACAATCACGATGTGTGTGTGTATCGTATTCTCCATCTAGCAGAAAGCTGCACTGAATGCCTCCACCTGCATTCTTAAGCCAGATGTTGTGGTATCATATGCCAGGCTCTCCTGCACCAAACGTCGACCATTAGCCTTTGCCAAGAACCCACAGGCCAGACCTCTCAACACCGAACCATCTGTGTAGATAATCACATCAGCCGGGCGAGCATTATCCTGAATTAGTTGCTGGATTGCCACTTCCGTGGCCACTACCTGCACTCCCGGCTCAATGTGATTATAACTCTGCACAAGTCTAACTGTTCTGCTGGCACTCTGACCCACTACTCTCCTCGCCTAATTTTCTCCAAGATGCACACCTGTCTGATCGTATCCTCCGCCTGAGTTATCCATGATTTCCCTCTTATCAGTCGCTGGCCGTTAACTGCATCCAGCGCCTCATGCAACGGGTGATCTGTGTCAGCAGCTACTCTGAGGTATGCCTCCCCCTGCATCACCTTGAGCCTACCAGCAACAGTCGGCAAACCAAGGATGTAACGCATGCACACCACTGGGATGTCTCTGGTGCATCCCAGAATGACCCGCATAGCCTCGTTCTGTATGCGCTCTTATCTCACCAGCTGACTCTTTGAGACAGTGAACAGTCCTAGTCCATAATCAGTCACTGAGAGGATCAAGTGCTGGTATAGTGTGAAAAGCATTCTCTGCTCTATGTCCATTGCAGCCATAGTTTTAAGTGCGTTGAGTCCCTTTTGAGATCTTGTCACAACCGTCTCCATATGGTCCTTGAAGGACAGGCTCCTGTCAAATGTGATTCCCAGATACTTCAGTTTATTCTCTCTGTTGACGCTTCCACCATCTATCGTGAGGCTTGGGACATCAGCTCTCACAATCCTGTTGTCCAGAGAGCACCACAAAACAGCTGCCTTTTCCGGGTGGATGACAGCACCCATTTCAGTGCACCAGTCAATCACTTTGCCTACTGTCGCCTGTAGCTCCTGGGCTGTTTGTTCCCTATCTCCCCCTGCCTATATACAAGAATATCATCTGCAAATGTTAGTATCCTTCCAACCCCTGGTGCTTCTAGGTTTGCAATTTTGCTCGTATACACGTTAAAGAGCACCGTGAGATTGCGGATCCCTGTGGCAGTCCCGGGGTTAAAATATGTGGCTCTGATGTCCATGCACCCAGACGGAGAGCAATCCGACGAGAATGCAGGACGGCCGCTATCCAGTTCACGAACCAGGGATTGACCCCCTTCTCCATCAGTGCGGTCATCAAAATATCATATCGAACTCTATTGTACGCATCGTCGAGATCAAGCGCTGCCGCCATCGTTTCCTGTCTACTCTGGAATCCCTCATAAACGTCAAAGGCAAAAGTGGCTGCATTTGACCAGGTATCTTTTCCTGGCCTGTAGCTCCCAGGCCTCTTGGAAGAAGCTTCCCCCTTTCCAAAAACTCTTGCAGCTTGACAGCGACTATCTTCTCTAAAACATTCCCAAATGTATTTTGAAAGGTGATGATCATAAAGACGCTAATCTTTAAATGATCTTCGAATGGTTTTGGGAGAGGGATGAGATAACTATGTACCTAATCCTGCGGTACTGATTCTGTCCTAATGCCCTGGTTAAAGCAGTCGGTCATCTCCTTGATTGATTGATTGATTGATTGATTTGGGAATCGACATCACAGCATTCGGGGCATTCCCATAAGTGCTCCGTCCCCATCCTCAGCAGCTAGCAAAGAGTTCCAACACTAATAGTACCAGTAGCATCTCCTTCAGGTCTATGAAGCATAAAAGTCATGAAAGAACATGGGTGCAGGATGTGGCGGATGATCTCCAGATGGGTGTATCTCCCCAGGCCTCTTGGAAGAAGCTTCCCCCTTTCCAAAAACTCTTGCAGCTTGACAGCGACTATCTTCTCTAAAACCTTCCCAAATGTATTTTGAAAGGTGATGATCATAAAGACGCTAATCTTTGAATGATCTTCGAATGGTTTTGGGAGAGGGATGAGATAACTATGTACCTAATCTTGCGGTACTGATTCTGTCCTAATGCCCTGGTTAAAGCAGTCGGTCATCTCCTTGATTGATTGATTGATTGATTGATTAGGGAATCGACATCACAGCATTCGGGACATTCCCATAAGTGCTCCGTCCCCATCCTCAGCAGCCAGCAAAGAGTTCCAACACTAATAGTACCAGTAGCATCTCCTTCAGGTCTATGAAGCATACAAGTCATGAAAGAACATGGGTGCAGGATGTGGCGGATGATCTCCAGATGGGTGTATCGGACGCGGGTCATCTTGCTTATGATCGAGAGGTTTTCCGGGGGGTTGTTATGGGAACGAAATTCTGCAAAGGACATGCTACTGAATGAATGAATGAATGAATGAATTAAGCATAAGTACATATCTGTTGTTATTTTTTATAGCTCTTTCTAATAGTGTCTCATATGTTGTTACCCTTTTGTTTCTTATTTTCTTGTATATTCCATCTTTTTTTATTATGACTGGTTTGTGATCGGTATCAACGTCTGTATTTGGGAGTGCTCTTGAATCTAATAGTAGTCCTCTGTCTGATTTCCTAATTAGAATAAAGTCAATTTGAGATGCTTGATCTATATCATACCATTTATACCAGGTCTTGGTGTGGCTACGACGATGTTGAAAAAGAAACTATTTGCTATTATTAGTCCGTGTTCGGAGCATGTGTTGAGTAGATGTTGACTATTACTGTTACATTCAGTCTCTGTGTCGCTGAATGGTCCCGTACATTCATTCCACGGTGTTCTTCGTATGCCTATTCCGATTACTATTCGTCCGTTAAAATCCACCATTACAATAAAGTTCATCTGTCTCCCTGACATTATTTAACGTGTCTGCAAGTTTATCAAAATACTCGTCTTTGTCTTCGTCGCTGTAAGTGTCGTTACATGGGGCGTATGTTTGTATCAAAGTTGTTGTTCTATTTCCTTCTTTTATCTGTACTAGTATTTCCTTTCCGATATAAATTTAGCGTTGATAATGCCTATCGCTTTGTCTAGATGTAAAAAAAAAAAATCCCACTCCATGTTTATGTATTGGAAACAAATAGGTATATTAAACTCCTGCGAGAAGAAACGTACTGATTGTCTAGATGTAAAAAAAAAAATCCCACTCCATGTTTATGTATTGGAAACAAATAGGTATATTAAACTCCTGCGAGAAGAAACGTACTAAACATCAACAACGTTGCACATACCTTACAAGGAGATCCATCGTATCGCGAAATACAGGTGAAAATCCGAAATCAGAAGCACTCAATACATATATAAAATGAATAATAAAATAAAATAAAATAAAGAAAACTACACACAAACGCGTACAATACGACACACAGGACTATCGACGTTTCGATTCTCAGAATCTTTGTCAAGGACACCACAGATAGCTAACACAACGAAATACAGCAAACAGAGAAAAAAAAACACACACGAACTTTCCCTATGCCATGTGGAGCAGAAAAGGTGGCTTCAGCTGCGAAGGCGCTCGTTGGCTGCAGAATAAAAGTTGGTTGCCAGATAGGTTTTAAGTAGCCACAAATATGTGAATAGTCTGCTATGAAAATCTAAGGGTGTGGGGACAGTTAGGTATAGGTCGTATCTGTCAGGACCATAATGACTTCCTCGAGGGAAAATAATTAATGAAACGGTTCAGTTCCGGCTCTGACATGTCAGTGAGACCTATGCCATCATCGATGTAGCGTCGGTAAAAAGAAAGGAGAAGACCATCATAGCTGAGTTCAATCTGGTATTCCAGATGTCCCATATATATATATATATATATATATATATATATATATATATATATATATATATATATATATATATATATATATATATATATATATATATAGCGTTCCTCACTAATTTCTGGTTTAATCTTGTTTCTTATTCTTGTCTTAATTATTCCGAGTAACAGCTTTGTCATGTGACTCCTAAGAGTTATTCTGTGATGCTCTTCGCATTCTAAAGCAGGGCGCAGGTGTCTTTCATTTCTTCATGCGATGTAGTGTGTCATGGAAGACGATATAATTGGTCATCTGTTGTTGGCTGACTACAATATTATATTAGCTCGTTATTGGGATCTCGTTGCTTCTTCCCGACCCATGTTCTTGAATAGCCAGGCTAGATGACTGTTGCTGTTTTAGTGGATGGTGATGACGGTTATCTTCTTAATTTTTCCTTCTTGTGGCTTGATGTATCGGACATTGTTTTGATGTTCCCTCACCAGAGAAGATTGGTTTAAACAGATGGCATTTCTCTTAGATGAAAACCACTTTACAAACACAACCTCTTAGCCTGTGGTTCACACGCGCTCAAGGACGACCAATATCTACATCACTCGACAAGACCAGCTTTTCTTTGAAGTCACGGACGAAAAGTGCCAACTTTATTTCACAGCTCTGTATTTCCGCAAGACATGCCTACTTATATTTTAGAATCCGACCGAGCTGACCTAGAAAGCTTATTGAAAATCACCGCTTCCACCTCTAGCCATAAGCAAGCGATGCCTATAACCCACGTTTTTTTCCCAAGTCCCTGTTCTGACGCTGCCTGCTCACATTATAAAAAACCCTGGCCTGAACATTGCGAGTCTCTATATTTGTGCTGAGCGTTGGTGTTGACTAGTGTGTGCATGTCCTTAATTGCCCCTGGTTGCTAACTGGTTGTTGTAATAAAAAATCCTAACGGTCTCTCTGTTGGCTTCAATGAAAGTATCTGAAGTTCTTATGCTGTTTTGATGTCTTGGTGTTTCTAGCTCAAAGTGTTATTGCTAACCTTTTTCTTTTGGGGGGGGGGGGGGGGGGGGGGGAGCATATTATTTTATTTTATTTAAAAAATTTGTTTATTGAGTGTTAAACCTTCTGCATTTGTATTGTTAGTATTTTAACAGGCGTGCTGCGTGTATGGTATTTGTGTAGGTCTGTTTAACAGGGCGTTTGTGTGCCGAATCGGTGTTCAATGCTTTTCAACATCAAGTTACAAAGTATATTTACATAGTATGCATAAAATATGAACAAAAAAATTAACTTAAGAATGTCCTTCCATACACCATGTGTTCTCTTTCACACCCATAACATGAATGAAATGTTGGTGTAGTTGTCGGCTGCCTATGAAGCAAAACAAACCGCTGGAAAACTTGATGTTGACCTCACACGGCCAACTCTTCTACCACCTTTTCTTTAAAATAAATTTTTTAATATATATACATACAAAAACAATGTCTTTTTACATTAACAAAAAAAGCATGTACATTTTATGCAAGTGGGACAGCATTATAGTCTTGGCATGGTGTAACCACCTACATATGGTGGTTGAGTAATCATTCGTTCCCATTCAAACCAAACCATTTAATAGAAAACCCTTCACACTTTGTCGTTTACAGGTACGAAGGATTTATTTTTCCGTTCGCTGGGCCGGGAGAAGGTCAGTACAAAGGATTTACCTGTGTCGGCTAAGCAAGGGTCAAAACCTCGATTGACAACGAACACTGACTCACAGAGAATGTGTGTGCTTGTGTGTGACAGGGTAAGAGAGAGAGAGAGAGAGAGAGAGAGAGAGAGAGAGAGAGAGAGAGAGAGAGAGAGAGAGAGAGAGAGAGAGAGAGCAGGGGGAGGTTGTCACACAATGAATCACAAAGAATGTATTCTGAGTTAGCGGGATGAGAAGTTTAAAACCGGAAAGCTGCCGTGGCCCAAGGTGATTCCAAGGATTGAAATTATGTTGGTTCTTGGCGTTTCAGGGTAAGGGGTTTGTGTAAAAAGGTTTCCACGGAAACAATATCACTTTTCGGTCGCGCTATTTATGAAAACTATACGTTTATCCATGCATGACTAGGGGTCAAACATACATCAATACAGACACTAACGACAGAGATATATACATACCAAATATACATACACACTTATGTGTATATTTCCACACACACACACACACGCATACCCACTTATACGTATGTGTACAGACATGTATGCATGCATGAACCAATACAGATTTAGAAGTATCTCTATGTTTGTATACCTTATCCGAATTCCACAGACAAATGTGAAATGTGTATATTCCCTTTTGTCTAAGTGTTTTTGGATATTTGTGTGATTTTGATTTGGACCATGTGCTGTATTATATGTGTGTTGTATGTTCTGAATCTGTATGTTGCTGCATTTCTACAGGTCTATACCACATACCTGTACTCTGCTAGTGCAGTCAACAATCTAATGTGATTATTATCTGTGGTTTTGGGTATTTTGTTTAAAAATATTGCCGTGTAGATATCTGTCTTCTTTTTAGTGAATGTCTCAATTAGTTGTCTTAAAGTGTCTAGTGCGGTCTGCACTGTTGGGCATGTACAAAAATGTGTTCTTCTGTTTCTTCTATGTTTTGTCTACAGAGTTGACATGGTGATATTCGTTTTGACCTGTGTGCTTGTTTTTAGGTAGTAGGTGTCATGTTAAAGATCAAACGATATGTAATTTCCCTCGCTTTGGGAGCTATGTTTGGGTTGTGTAGATTAGTAAATGTACATGTGTAGTCTTGTATGCAGTATGCTTTTCCTCTTGTAATTCTAACTTGTAGTGAGGGTGCTTTTGTTGTTTAACCAGGTATTTGTGGATGTGGCGTGTTGTCTGGTGTAGTAAGTGCTCACTCCCTCGGAGTGCTTGTATAATGTCTTATAGAACGCTGGTAGAGTTCCAAAGTAGTGTGGTGCATTAAGATGTATTCTCCTAAGGTGTTGCAGTCTCATTTCTATATAGTAGAGTTCTAGTGGGTGTTGTTCTAGATGACTAAGGATGTGTTCTATATGTTGGATTCTCAGCGCTTGAATCTTTGTGTGTATGTCTTGCAGTGCTATTCCTCCTTGTTTCTGGTCCTGTATGAGTGTCTTATGCTGTATGCAGTAAATTGTGCTGGCAAAGATGAAACGTCTGATATGTTTGTTGATGTCTGTGATTGTCTGTCTTGGAGGGTCTAGTACTGTAACTA